>VZSF01007156.1:0-178404 GCA_013398295.1 Chionis minor
CCCTGCCGGAACCAGGACAAAGAGTTACCAAAGCAGCAGACAGCGTAGAAAGAAAACAAAAGCATACAGGGATGAAACTAAATGTGTTCAAATGTGATTTTGTTCTGAGAGTTAAAAAGGAAAAAAAAGAAAAGGGAGTTGAGAAGCAAAAATATTTTTTTCTTATTCTTTCTATTGAATTATTTCACATCTCATTTTCATTGCGCTCTGAATTTTTTTCCTTTTGTTTGGATTTTTTCTAATGTGACAACATTAGATGTTCTGATCAGTCAGAAGACTTTAAAATTGCAGAGCCATTTGGAAAACTGAGTCTTGGTAATAGACAGCTGAAAGCAACTTAAACTGATATAGATAATGTTTATTAGCAATACATTTGGGAAACCCCAGATAATGCCTTATTGTGATGTTGTGGACAACATAGGATTTTAGATTCCTATTAGATTCCTGATGAAAATAAACATTGGAATAATCTTCCATTCTTAAATTATTTTCCACAATCAAAACTCAGACAGGGCAGTACACACAGCATTTTAAATATATGTACGTATATATATGGTTTATAAATTAAAAGAAACTTGTTTATTCCCCGACGCTAATTATTTTTGTTAGTCATTTTTGTTGCTAAGTATGTTACCCAACTCAAGAAAATATCATTCTGCTAAGAAAAACTGCAGGGGTTCTTATAGAATTCCCTAGGCTTTGTCAGATATGTTTATTGAGTATAGAAATGTTATGAATGAAAAAAATGTGTTTTAATACAAGAACTGAGTGTCAGAGCATGATCTTTGCAATTCTCAGCCAACAGCTGTGGAGCTGGTTATACAAAACTGTTTGCCATAAGTAGACCCCCTTTATGGCCCATTCTTGGTCCCCTGCCTGAAGTAATGTTAATGTATCTCTACTGAAATGAGTATTTGTCCTTTAAAATGGCCATGGTACTTAAGTACCTGGGCACAAGGGGAATGAGATCTTCCACTTGCTATTCCCTTTATAGTCCTTTCTAAACTGCAGATCTTGGCATGAGCTTTGGGCTGTACACAGGAGCACACCTCTGCGCATTTTTTTTAAAACTCTTCTGCAACAAGGAAATTTACAGCACCTGCTCAATAGAGATATTAGTTAATAGTTCATTTATCTCTTTGTGAGGTCACAGAAGATGTCTCCACTGGAGTGTTGAAAGGAGACAGGCTTAGGAAAATGGTAGTTACTAACAGTCCTTTTCTGAAGAACATGCGACAGCTGTCAGAAGCCATTCTCGCTGAACAGCTGCACTTTTTATTTTTCCTTCTCTGTCCAAGTACTTTCCAAAGTGTTTTGAATTTATGTATCTTGGCATGCTTCCTTGGACACAGCTAGCTATTTTGAACCATAATGTTAATGTGGAAACTGAACTTGCAGTTATGAAAGATCCAGCATAAGGAATAAGCATTACAGAGTTGCATGATGCAAAACATCCATGAAATGGGCAACTCAAGTAGTCAAGAAAGTAGTGTGATGAACATCAGTTCTTGAAATGAAGGACATATGTATAATTTAGCCAGCTGTCATAAGTACTGCCAAAATTCACTGGGGGAAACTACAGTTACCTTAGAGAATGTCTTTACCTCTGTGTTCCTAGGGCACCCATATTGTCACCAATTAGAATCAAAATCATATGCACAAATATAATTGCCAGTGTGAACTGTGAAAACATGATGACAGTGGCAGATTTTCTGTTGTAATTCTGGAACATTTCCCATTCCCTAATCAAAGAAGTTTACTGACCCAGAATTATGTTAGAAACAAGGGGTTTTCTATATTAGTTTCCCATAGTGTGCTAAATAAGTTAATGTTTAAACAATTTTATCCCTAGTGTAAAAGCTTATTTTATATTTTTTCCTCATCAGATAATCAAAAAAGAAATAGAATCCAAATCTGCAGGGGGAGAGTTTAACTTCTTTTAGGATGAATGTAGTGTTCTTGGTGTATGCACGGATGCAATCACATTGTCACGTTAAGACTATTTTTTTTGTCTCATTTATATCAGATGTTGTGGGTAGTCATTGTTTCATTGGTTTCCACGACAAGGTCTTTATGGCAGGGACTCTCTTACTTGTCTAACACTTGGAGTGCCTAACGAATGTGTTTAACGTAGCTTGTCTCTTGAGTACTATCACAATTAGCATGGATTAATAGCACAGTTAGGCTGCGTGGTGAATGGAATGGTTTCTAGCCTTATCACAGGCAAGATGAATCACTAACATTCAGTCTTTAATCTCCTTTATCATCTCTAAATACCTATTTCTTTCTCCTTGTACTGCTTTTTCTCACTGTTGTCTTAATCTGATTTTTAGTACCCTGTAAACCACCAGATCTCATTTTGGGTGGATCTTACTCCCTTCTGCTACTTGGTTTTACCTTTGAAGCCTTACTAGGGGTTTTGTTGGCTGAGGACACAGTGGGGCTCAAGAAGCATGTTTGCAACTTAGAGAATGTCATTGCTTAATGCCTTAATCTGCTTAATTGCAAAGTGACAGGAATGATTTTGCCATTTGTTATGATGAGTCTTGATACCTCTTAATGAAATGTGCTAAACAAGAGTTAAATATTATAAATTTATTTCTGGAAACTGCAAGGAACATTTGTTTGGATGATGTAATATGTTTAGTATTACTCTGCATCTATTCAAAGACTCTTTAAAGTAACAGGGAGATTTTTCTATATGTGTATAGAAATCCTGAAATAATAAATGTTAACATATGTTGAATTACAGTGTAGCTATAGTCCTCACAATTCATCCCTGCCATTCAGTTTTCGTTCCCTCCATGAAATTAAAAATATGAATTCATCTGAAGGGCTGAAAGAGCTTCAGTGTCTAACATCACATCGATATCTTCTGCACTGCATGGCGAGAGAGATTTCACCACTGTGTTTCTCTAGTGAACAACCAGTAGGGGGTTCCTTTTATGTACATGATTCTATATTTTCCATTGCAAGCATTCTCTCCTTTCCACCCACTGCCATCTGCACTTGAATTAAAAATATTTCACTTCTCTCTATTTTAGTGGCTTATATTTGGAGATCATCAGCTAAATCTGGAGGTAAAAGCATCCTCCTGTAATCTGTCACCACTACTACTGGTACTAGTGTCTGCAAATAGTTTCCAGAGAGACAAAGGACTAATAGGGATGCTAAAGAAACTGCCAGTACCTGTTTTCTTACACATGTATTTGTGTACACTTGCAAAGTTTTTATAGGTCTGAGAACACTTCTGGGGCATAGGGAATAATATTACAGTCTGATCTTATGTCTAGAGAAACCAAAGTGCAATAATAGCTAATGATGCTCCAGGTCATTCTGCAGCTAAGGGACAGAACTGGCAATAGTTACCATGAAAGCAGATTGTTTGCTATAAATGTACTACCAGAGACTTGCCTGTTGCAATAACAAACCTCTCATAGAAAATCACGTGATAAGATCTTTGAAGGCGAAGCCCTGTTTTTCAAAGGTGACTCATAAGTCTGTACTACAATTTGTGATATGAGTGTTTCAAAATCACTGACAGTAATGTAGTGACAACAACACAGGTCAGAGTGTGATTTTACAACAGCTGCTGGTGCACTGCTGTATGCTGTACTTGGTGATTATAATTACAGGGGAATATGCATCTGATTCATGTATGTTTAAACCTGCATTGGTGTGTCTCAAAATCAAAATCCCCTTTTTAGGTGTACATGCTTCCCTTTAGGAACTGAGGACATGAAAGATTTTATTGACTCAATCAATGAACTTAAATTCTTAAATTCCATCATATTTGCCCTTTAACTTTACATCTAATGAGCTTTCCAAGTATCAAAATAGGTGCCTGTGTCTCTTGCACAACCTAAACTGAAAACATCAGCCTGCCAAAATCTAGTAAGTTCTCACCTAGAATGCCTACAGTTCATGGCATGGTTTGTTTTTTTTTCCCCAGCCTTCTGAAGTTCTAATCTGAGTAGCCTCATACTTAAGACCACCTTGGAGTCTCTTGCTAGTCTTGGTAGGATCAATAATCTAGTTTTTTGTACCTATGTCATGTAAGGAGTTTAAATCGGTAGACATGCCCTGAGTGCAAGTTAGGGAGAAGCCTGTGCCAAATACAGGGAGAGAGAAAATATTATATTATTTAACACCTTGGGTATTCACAAACTGATTGGAAGAGCTGTATTCCAGTTCCCCCTCAAATGACTGTTTTGATAAAAATTGTATAAATGTCTAAATTTGAGAAACTGAATTGTAATATGAATCTAAGAAATTGTAGTCAATAAAATAGAAATGGTTATGTGGCAGTTACAAAGTTTAAACAAATGTATTTACAGGAATTGATCAATTTAATCTTCTTATAGACAATCCTGGATAAGTCTGATTTGTTCCCTTGGAAGAGTGACGTCTCTTTAGAGGAAAATCTTGACCCTGCAGAGTCAATAGGGCTCCATGGCTCCTTTCTGTTGCCTTTAGTGCAGCCTAACTACTTCTATTCAAATAGGATATTAAAAGTGTTTTGGAAGAGGACATCCAAATCCAATTATCTTGTTGAATGATAACATTTCCTACAAACTCACTGTGTCTTCTCTTTTGTTTCTTTCTTGATTTTATATTGAGCCATGTCCTTCTGTATATGTATAGATTTAATAGATAAGAAGTAATAGTAATCTGAGCAAGATGCAAATGGTATGGAATAAGGGGTGGAATGTCCTGGTTTGAGGTAAAACAGGACCAATTTTGTTCAGTAACTCTGCTTTCTAACTAGGCTTCTTCTAACTGCTGAAATTAGCAGCATAATAAGCCATAAGTATACCAAGATAATGATTTTATCATATCTGAATTAAGTAGAGAAGTTATTTATATCTGGGCATTATTAATATAGATAGAGGAATAAAGCAAAGCTACATTTACTAGACCAATGATAGCTTTTGTTTTAGGGAGGATTTCTGGTCCAATTGTATTAGGACCCTGTATCCACTAGTAAAACATAACACTAAAAACATAGAAGTTATCTGGAAAACAGTGGACTGCTCTTGTAACTAAGTTATCTGCATGTAATAATGAAGAAACTGGTTCACTATACAGTCATTTCAGATAATCTAGCAATGAGGGCATGATACAAAACAATTCAGTACAGTGTGATTCAGTATGACATCCTCATTATTGTTACTATTACTATTACTATTATTTATTATGTTTTGATACTTAATTCATGATCATACTTGCTTTCCATTCTTTCCAGTACTGGAAAGTGCTCTGTGGAACTGCTGTAATTTTGGAAGATATATTGTATTTCTGCAACACCTCTTTGATTAAGGTTCTGATCTATCAGTTGTGCTCCAAGGCACCGTTGTTGTATAAATAACCAACAGTTTGTTCAGTCTGGAAAAAGACCTCTCCAAATGCTCATCTGTAACTGGCTGATGAATTTAAGCAGCACTGCAGTGCTTTGAGCTGGCAATCCAAACATCTTCATTTAGAAACAAAACACCATACGGTAGAAACATCTCACCACAGTAATTTTCTCCACTGCAGTATATTAAAGAAGTATTGTGGCGTCGAGAGGAAACTAAAATATCCTTGGCCAATGAGAAGGCCAACAGCCTTCTGCAGTTGAAGCTATTTTTACTTACTCTGCTTCTTTAATGTCTGAATTTTCCAGTCTTAATACATTCCCTACATCTCCTAACACAACCCTGTCTCCCTTTACATTTTGAGCAGGATCTGAGTTACACATACTCGTGTCTGGAGAATCAACCATTGCAAACTCTCATCACCATCTCAAAGGTCTGCGTAAATCTCTAGCATCACATGAGTCTCTGGAGGAGCTAGAAACTGAACCTGGAAATTCCAGATGAGTCCAAATAGCCAGAGGATTGCAATCCCTGCTGTGGAGTGTCTTCCTGCATGGTACAATTTCGCTTCTGCAAAGTTTCTCTTGTGCTAAAATTCAGACCTGAGCCAATGATAAGGATAGTGTACAAGTAGGTAGAAGGTTTAGCAGATGCTTTTCATTTGGACTTAAATCTTGAATAAATACCACTTGGTAAATACTTACATATTAATACTTTCAGTATCTCCTCAGCGCTTGGGACTTCTTCCCTTACAGAACAATCTGAAGGATGTTAGTAGCGGAAACGTTTTTTTGTGAATTGTTGCAATTTTATATGTTAAGCAATTTGAGGGTAGGAGAATCCTTAAAGCTCAAGATCAGGATTCAGAATATGGATTTTTTTATCTCTTTGTCTTTTATAAAATGTTACCAAATCACCCCAGAAGAAGCTGGGAGGTACCGTCTTTATAAATTGGTTGATGCAGACCAGCACAACCAACACTGAAATTAGTTGGCAAAAGAAAACAGCTTTGTATAAATAGCTTAGTCCAAAGGTGTTAAGTGTTCTTTGCTTTTTCAGCAATACAGTAAATCAGCTGTAGTCATGAGTGATTCTCCCTTCGTAACAGTGTAAGCCAACATAGGAAAAAATGCACAAATCTGATACAGAGTATTACCATGCCCTTTTAAGCTGTCTGGTACTGATGCAAGTAGACAGTAGCATTAGAAGCAAAGAAAACAGAATGGTATTTCTTTGGGAAGCTCAGATGAGATTCTGCTGAACAGAAGGTACAGAAAATAGTTTTGGAGAGAATTGCATGCTTTTAAGTAGTCTGAAAGCTAAATTATTAGGTCAGTTCTATCAACCTTCCCATTAAGACAGCCATTTATATTTCCTGTCAGACACTGTATAGACAAAGAGAAAAAAGATCAAAGTCATTCTCACTGGTGCTAGGCTTTGCTGTCCTTGTCATTAATTGTTTCTCAAGACGAGGCATGTTACTGCTGCAGTTAGGGTCAAGCTGATAGAAACAAGCATAATATCAGGATGGAAAACCTTTTATTTGTTATTGTTTGTTTAGTTTTGCCATCTGTACTGTAGCAGGACAAAAGCTATTTAAAAGCAAAAAACTGCTTAAATGACTATGAATGATGGCTGCAAGACAAATTGAAAATAGCTTTGATGTAATAACATGCTTTTTACTCAAGCGCTGCAGCAATTTATTGTTTAAAAGTACTTGCTGTGTATAAATTAACTTTCAGCCCTACACGAGAGAAGGAAACACCACATACCCTTTATACATGAACCAGGAAAACGAAGAGGTAAAGGTGTTAATCATCAAAATACTGAAGCTCAAGACATCTGAGAATCAAACTAAACACGACTGAAGTCTGTTTGCAATTGCAAATTCAAGCCCATTATATAAACAGGCATTGTGGAAGAGAGAAAAAACGAGTGGGGTGGCATTTGATTTTCATAGAATCATAGAATTTTGGGGTTTGGTTTGGTTTGGTTTCTTCTGGGGAGTGACAAGTGGGCAGAGATTATTATGAATAGTTTAGTCTCTGAATTTGAAATTTGAATTATGTCTGTAAATTAACAATGTTGGAAGTCACTGATTCCCAGTTCAGTATTAGCCCCATAGTATGAAAATGTATCAAAGCACTCTGAAAACATTGATTGGCAAAGAAAATATAAGCGAAATATATCCTGTTCGTGATGCGGTGAAGTCTTTGAAATGACAGAACAATGTGCTTTCAGCAAATAGAAAACGAAGTTGCTTTTGCATTCCAGATACTGCTGAAAGAAAAAGATAAAGTGATATATTAGTAAAAATGTAGTTCATGTCATGTATTTTCAGGCCTACAGTGAGATCGTAGTTGTGAGACTTCACAGGCTTCTCATAATAGCCGTGAAGTTAATTTTCATGGGGAGAAGAGATTATGTGATGCTGAACACCTGTTACTTCTGTGTTTGAATCTACAATTTTGTTTCTTTGGCTAATCCCTAAGAATACACTAGAAGCTTCAAAAAATTAAAGTTATCCCTTCAGAACTGAGGCACATCAAAAAGTTGAAGGTTTGCTATGTTTATTTTTATACAAATCTTACGCAAATATGACCTGGGTTTTGCACTAATGTTCACCGATTCTCACACCAGTGAAAAGCCTTTGAAGTCCATTGATTCAAAATAAATTTTGTAACACACCATGGGACAAGGAAAGATAAGAAAATAAATGGGGATATTTTTTCTGCTCTTCCTGTCAGTTTGGTGAATCTATTCCACTTTTCCAGCTTGCAAAAAAGTATTACCCCCAAATGGCTATGTTTTTTCCATCTCAAGAGCATAAAGCCTATGTTTGCTTTATTGATCTATCTAAGATTTCAGGTATCGATATATAATGAATTAATTGCATCAAACTGATCCCAAGTAAATATTACTAATGTATTTCTGGGAATATTTTCCATGTAGTATTTTCTTCTGGCAAAATAACATCCGTTTCATTTCATATGAATACATGTACAATAGAGCTGTAGAGGCATTAATGTTTGGGAAAAAAAATAATTTATAAATTACAAGCTTCAGCTATGGCAAAGCACATCCATATAATCCACCAGCGAGGAAGCTGGCACACCCATCTTACCTGGCAAATAAAAGAAAGGAGGAATGTGTAAGTTTTAAATACCATCTGACATCCACTTAGAAGTAATTCATTATTTGATTCATATAACAAATTGTAGAACAAATTCAAGTAATCATGAATGTGTTTGAGAAAATATGATTGCTTACAGGAAAAGCTTTTTAATTATGTAAATGATTCTTTGCAGTTATTCACAAAAGTATGCTCAGAATATTAGCATCGAAACTTGATTCACAAAGATATGCTTATGGTTCAGTATTCTACTGAAATGACAAAGAAATCGAAGATAGTGAATTGTACCTCCTTCTACATTTATTTGTCTGCCTTTAGTAAAGATATGGAAAATCTGGGTGTCTGCTCCTAATGTTAGAAAAATGTCCAAGTAGGTTGAGGGAGACTTGAAATTGGATCTAAAATTTATTTATAAAGCAACACAGTGCAAGTCACTAAACACAGATCTCATTTATGGAAATCAGGAAAATTGAACTGAATGAAAATGTTGGGGCCAATGTTTAAAACTGCTGAAAACAGTTTCAAGGCAGTGTCTGTATAGCTTTGTATCAAAGATGACAGACTTAATTTAAATAGTGGCTGAAAGGGCATGTTATTTTACATGCAGATTTGTTGAAATGACTGTGAGCCACATTCCAGCTGGGTGTTATTTGGTACAAATGCTGTCCTACAGTCATTCACATTTAAATTTAAAATCTGGCTTATGATCTTCAACTTCTGAATTTGGAACTGGACTCGGATTCCTTTGTACTGAAGAAAAAAGGGTGCGGTTCCTGAGCTGCTCACCCATAAATCCAAAAAGGTTTGGCCCATAAATCCAAAGAGGCAGGGGTAAATATTGCAGTTAGAGTGAATAATCCTGTATAATTTCTGGGTAAAACAACTGGAGTTTATTTTTCTCTTTACACTCCCTTTCAGAAGAAAGGCAGGCAGAAGAGAGGTTCCACAGAGACTGAAATGATCCATGGATTAAGAGTGCTAGTAGGTCTCCAGAATGGCTCTTCTAAACAAAAGCAGTTAAAAAGTTGACATCTTCTGGGATGCCATGCCAGCAAAAAGAGGTTGGCAGAAAGATCTTCTTCTTTCTTTCCAGACAATAGCTGCCTACAACATTCATACGAATCTTAAGTATGAAAGGAAGCATTGCTATCTTATATGAGTAAAAACATTCGTGCTCACATGAAACTCAGCAATTTACCAAAGATTTTGAACTGGGCAGCTCTAGAAAGGAAGGAAACAAAAGCTGTATGGGAGATGTTTAGGCTACACTAGAGAGAAGACGTGTAATATGCTGACCAGCACAAGATCTTCCTATGCAGCTACATTTCTTTCACAAACAAAGCAAGTTGATGAAATAGCTGCTCTCAGACACAAAAAGTCAGATCTCTCCTCTTTCAAATAAAAGGCTCCACTGAAAAATTGCTAGATCATTTAATTTAAATTTTTGCCCTTTTATTTTGGTATTCTGGAAACATTTTGTTCATTTGTATGTGGCTCAGTGCAAGACCACAGAAGAGTATGATGCTCTCACATTGTAGACGTTACAGATGCCAGAGGACTGTGGGGTTATTCCATTTATAACAAATATGTTTCACTTCTGCTTGGATGGATTTCGATGATGTGATCTGCATTACACAGATCTGAAATAAGAACTTCAGATGCGTGTTCAAATGTCTAGATTATCAGGACATTTTTACTTGGGATTTTAGCCTATCCCATTAAAGACGCAAATCGTAATCCTACAAGCCTTCAGGCATATTTATTTGCCTACTCAAGCAGACTATATTAAATTCCAGTAAATGAAAATACCTCTTAACCTAAATTTATTCATTTGCCCCACTGTTTTATAGTGTTCAAACTCTAGATTATATATATTTAGCTCTATATCTGCATAGGTTTATTGCCTCACAGAACTGGGAAGCAGTGAAATTAAGCTGTCAGGTGTTTCACTTTGGTTTTGTTTGTTCCTTTGTTTACAGTGGGAAAAAGAAGAAAGCAAGGTAGCAAAAAAGAGTGAATTCATGTAGTAAGGAAAGTACTGCAGGAGCAGAGTACTTGCCTACCCATTAATTCTTAAAAGAAATGACATTTTTCTCCAGGCTAAAGAGTGCTTCTTTTTACATAATGCTTAGAACTGAATTCTCTTCTCAAAATAGGAAGAAATTATCTTCCCTATGGTACAGTTGATAACGAAACTCTTATTCTAGTTTATAAAACACTGGATGATAAAATACTTGTAGAATCAGGGTGCAGCATTGCATAAGAGTACCAAACACCATAATATCTCAAACACCTGTTTCTCACCAGAAGATGTTTCAGATTCTTCACTTAACAAAACTCTGCCTTTCATCAAAGTACCTAAATCAGTGATATGGCAGAGAAAAAAACTCAAACAGACAAATAAAAAAAACTGAGTCTAATGAACAGCCATTCCTAAAGAAGGGCTGCAGATACCTCCTCATTTACTCCTGTGCTTGGAGGAGCTGAAACATTTGTCTTATTTGTCCAGACTCAGACAATGGCACTGGAGCATACTGTGTGTTGAAAGATGGTGTGATATATTTCATGTTAGTGGTAAAAGTTTTGTTATTTATTATTTAGTTAGTGCCTGAGAGGTTAAGTAATAGATGATTAAGGGTTATGTGTAACAGTGGAATGGATATTCAGTTCTTGGTAATTTTATCCTACAAACCTACAGGACAGTTAGAAGTAGGTGGGCTGGCCAATAATGGCCCATATGGTCTCTGTTTTTCCATAACTACATCTCCAAACTGTTTCTAGATGCAGTGTTCAAAATGGTATAGGTAAGGGACTCTAAATAGTTCCTGGCAAATACAATGGATAAATTTTCTTCCTTAATTGTACATTTAAAATGAATGGATGATGATTCATCCTTGTATGGTAGTTTGAACCTCAAATATTTCCTGGCCCATTTTCTTCTTGTTACACATTCCCTACAAGTGGATTATACATAAAATGGTTGCAGTTCAACCATTGTTGTGTGAATTGATATGTGTAACTGTCAGAATAATTTAGCTTTCTGGCACAAATACTGGCTGTTACTCATTTTAATACTCTCCTTCTGTGAATATTTTCTAATATCTGCTTCAAATCCCTTCTTTTGGTAACCATGAATATGTACTATAACAGTGCTACAGGCTTTTGACAGTAGGTGGAGTAGGGTGGCATAAAAAAATGGCTGAGGGTAGAAAAAGCTAAGTGGGTCACTTCTATAACAGACGCATTTTTTTTTTTTTCAAATGATCCCATCCTTTCTCTCCCTGATAAGCTAAATCTGTTTCTTGGAATTGCAGAACCTCCCTAGATTCAGGCATCGCACTGGCAGGAGCTAGAGCAAGGAGGAAAAGTTAGGGGAAGGATTTAGGATTTCCTCACCCCTCTGAGAAGCAGAGGGAATATTTGCCTCTTGTTGACCTGTAGCTTTCTGCTCACAACTCGGCTGAGGTTGGAATGCTTCCCTTAGCACCTGTGCCTTCAGTAGTACAACTGTGTATGTATGTTTCTTTTCTTTCTTTTATTATTTTGCCATTGCAATGTTATCTTTCTTCCTGTGTTTCCTCTTTAAATTTACGTTTATCTTTTTTTATGCGTATATACTGACCTTCCACAATTGTCTGCTGGCCTTTGCTGACAGAATTAGGCATTTTCAGGGCTAGAACTAAAAATAGGAAACTGACTCTGAGAAACTGTTCAGATACACAGCTGTCCAGTATTTCTGACAGAATTTTTGCACAGGGTAATTCTGTTCTAATGAAAGAGGTTAGAGCTACAGTTTTAGAATATCAAAACTCTAGCTCCCTCTGAAATACCCTTTAAAAATTAAATACACAGACCAACTAGAAAAAATGCAGCCTATACTTGAAAAAGAGAGTGTGCTCTGCGGAGAGTATTGTATACAACAAGATGCAAACCCAAGGCAACTCCATGTGCACTTTCTGATAGTGCAGATGTTTCCCAGTAGTTCATAATTGCTTGGTTCTTTGATAACAACTAAATGAGATACTTAAACATGATTAAAATATTTTGCTGTTTCACTAATGCAAATGTTGATAAATTATAATTAACACGTTTCGTATCAAAAATGTACAGAATTCAATACTACCTTTCAAGTGGAAAGTTTTTCTGTCCATCTGATACAGTAGTTTGCCATCCAAAGTGAAATTATGTCTTAAATGCAGGAACTTAGGAACTGACTCACTGTTCTATTTCTTCATGTTTAAACAGAAACTTGGTGTGTCTGTTGTCATTTGACAATCCCTATAGGCACATGCAACAATCCCTATAGGCATGTGCAACCGCCATGAAGAACAAAATACACTTGTATCCTTAACTGAAAAGTGACAAACTCTCAGTAGTGCATGTCTCAGTGAGGTTAAAGTTGCATTAAAGGTCAGGAAAGCTCAAGGCATAAAGCTTTTAGCTTTGGCCACGTTCCATGGAGGAAATTTGAATCCATAGTTATCTGCTTAGGTCCCTAAACCACAGACATCTTAATCTGTGGTTTTTTAATGCATTTATTGTTTTGTGTGTCATAAAAGTTTTGGAGAATTCCCACTAAGTAGCCAATGTTGTTGCAAGTCATCTCCCACCTTACTCTAGTTTTTAAAATAAGAGGTTTCTGTTTGATCTTCCTCTTACCTCTATAACAAGTAACATGGACTATTTGCAATAAATAAGTGCAGACTCCAACAGATAACGTCTTTTTTGTAATAGACAGAAAAACGTCTGTGGATCCACATTTCCTTAGAGAACACTTCCTAACCTCCTGTACATCAGAAATATTTCAGATTTACATTTTCAATATAGACCTGATGAGAGAAACTGAATTGCCTCATTAAGGGCCTACTTCATCAATTTATGAATGCATTTTTACATACAACAACACAGGGATTATACCAATGGGCTATTCCAAATTGCAACATCAACTGCTTGTATTTCATGTTCTTTTGCAGAAATGCATGATTCAAACAGAATTTCATCTCTTGCATTATAATGATGACCAAGTGGAAGACAGGGTCCCATTTTCCAACTCATGAAAAAGTACTGATCTTAAATTCCTCTGTGCATCTTGGACATAATCCATTTCCTACTGAAATCAGCAGAAATCATCTCAGATTTCCAGTGGAACTGAGGGGGTGTCTTTCTGTATAATTCAGTGGGAGTTAGATTAGTGACAACAGATGTGGCTGCAAAGCATTATGTTGTCTTATAGCCATATGATTCTAGCAGTCCAGTGAATCAGTCTGTTAAACTACATAAATGGTCATGTTGTGATTATGTCGTCATTATTTCTATAAAGGAACCAATCTACGCTGCATTTAGGGTGTTTTAAAGGCTATTTTTTGGCCTCATTAATAAGCAATTTGTGTCATTTAGAAGTAATGACCATATTATTTATACTAAAGAAAACATGCAAAACTCTTTATACAAAGACCTTATGTTCCTCAGGCACATCAGCACAACTTCCAGTTATGCAAATGAACGAGCAACTTCAAAACAAAAATGAGTCACCTAACTCTAAAAAAGAAACTATGTGTATGTATAATGCATACAGACATACAGTATGATGAAAATGTGACTTTGATCTTTCTCACTTTTAAACAGTGTAAATAACTGATCTACTTTGTTTTGTATAGAGGAAACACTAATGTTTAGCCACGTACTAATATAAAATTATGGTATATTTTCATATATATATACATTTTGTATGTATGTGCATTTGTACATGCACATTATATGCATGGTGTGAATGTGCATCTGTATATCATACGCATGCATGTATAACTTTTCTAACTGAAGGAAATACACTATGAAGAAAATTTATTGTGAATTGAAAGCTTCAGTCCCAGTTTTTTAAAGCCAGAAAACCCATAGCTATTAATTTTTTGTCCAAATTAGTTGCCTAACTCTCATTGAAAATTACAGAGATTTAAGCATCTAATATCTTTTGAAGAGTTGTCTGGAATCTTTTGTTCTTCCTCTGCTGTGAATTAATGGCCACTTAAAATGACCTTTCCTGGCTTAGAGTGTATGAAATGTTATATATATGCACTTTACCTTGCAAGTTGAGTTATTACTGTAAGAAATGTTACTTAATGGTTGTGTTCTACCAGATATTGTCACTGCTGTTGACGTGATCTCAGTTTGATTTGAGAATTCAGCAGTGGTCTCTGTTGGTTCTTTCTGTGCCGGGATGTCCTTCTGCTTAATACTGTTCACTGAGGAGACCTGTCTTCCTCTCATGGATACTTTGGTACCAGATCTCAAACTTTACTCAAGTATCTTCTAGGATGAAGGCTGTTATCTTATGCTCAGGAACTGGAAAGCTGATAAATTTCCTGTTTTGTAAGGGAGTGTTATCCCTTCATCTTACAAATCATGCTGAATTTTAACCAGGTTAAAGTAAAAACCAAAATAAAGATTTCACTTACAGTGAAAAGCTGTATATAGCTGTATAAAGCATGTATGTAGCTAACATAAAAAAATGTAGCTTAAAATGCAGAGTTATTAATGTTGTGGTGAGGTCAGGAAGGAAACCTGTGCTTAATATGATGTTACCTGAAGGTCTGTCTCGATCTGAAGCTGAGTGGTAGGGTGTTCCCTCTTCCTGCGTGGCCCCCACCTCAGCCTGTCCCTGTTCTGATGGTTTAGTGTGCACATTTCAGTATGTAGGTCTTGTCTCAGTATTGTTTGTGCTTTCACTGACTTTGCTGCCACAGACTCCTCAAAGGTATAAATGCATGTGGCTTACTAGTACTTCTTGACTGAACCAGAAATGATGGTAACCAAATGGTTTTGCACATACAAAATGGTTCATCTCCAAAATCTGACAGGAGATGCTGTAAGATTCGTATCCAACAATACTTCAGTAGTAAGTATACTTTTGAGACAGCTACTAATATAAGGAAATATCAAGAGACAGTCTGACAAAGTGTAACACATTAATCAGGCTAGCAGCTAAACAAAAATTATTACAATGAAACAATTTAGAGAACATGATTTTCTCAGGAGCTCCAAAATGCTTTCTTTGGGCAGCTGGAAGCCTGGAAATTGCAACCACATGATACTGAGTGTGGGGAAAGGTTATGTTTGCATTAAACATCTGTATGATGACTAGCTAAAAGGCTTTAATTTTTTATTTTTTTTTTTTTTAAAAAGGGCTTAAAGTGCAAGAACTAGAAAGGAGGGAAAAGTCCTAAACAAACTGCTATTCCTCTAGCCTTCTAACAGGCTTATTATCTTAGAATAACCAGCCACTGAAGTCTCTGGAGACTGTCTTAAATAAATAGATGCAATGTCTAATCATTAACTACCTGCCTAGTTTCTAACCAAACTGAGCAATGTTCTAATGTACATTACAGGCTTCTGTTTTGAATTGAAAAAGCCATGGATAAACAATGAATCCACATGTTTATCAAGTGCCTATTTCCTGGCAATCAAGAGATAAGGCAATTGCAGAAATACAAGGGCTGTTTATCAAGATGCTTCACTATTGAGTGTTTAACTACACCTCCCCCTAGTCCTTGTTCCCATAAAACACCAGCAGTGCTGGCAACAGTGGGAAAACATCCCTCCTGAGGCCAGAAAGTCAGGGCAGCAGTGGTGAAAATGTTCCTCTTGAGGCCAGCAAGTCAATTTGTTTCACAAGGCCTTAATGAAGGAGAGGTGATTGGAAAGACGCTGTCTGGTCTCAGGGAGGTGGTTTCAGACACTGAAAAAGAAAAACAGTATTGGGAGCAAATTAGCATTTGATACGTGTTAATAAACACAGATCAAATACCTCCTAATAAACAAAAATCTATTTAAAGCCCCTCAAAGGAGTTATGGTTGTATTTTGATATTTACATTCAGGTGTAAGCCACAGTACTGGGAAGGCCCTTATTGTGGATGTTTCAGGAAAATATTTCTAGTCAAATAGGCTAAAGCTTGCCAAGATGTACTGGATAGTGATTTTACAGGTAGATAGCTATAGTTTTGGGAAAAATGCTCTGTTTTAAAGCTTGGCTATTTCAATACAGGAGTTGGAACTCTTTCCAAAATCTTTTCCTGAATGTGTCACTGCAGAGACATTTGCTGAAAGAAGCCAAACACATGATTAAGTAACAGGAAAACAAACTTGATTACACAGTAATGCACTTTGATAACTTTAGTGAGCGTGTCAGAGGAAATGACTGTGTATTGAGCTACGGCAGAACTGTGTTGGGTTTCCACTACAATCCTGTTCCTTTAAGAATTAGACCTTGTGTTAATTAGAAGGTTGTATCATTTAGCATTCCTTACATTCCTATGCTGCTATAAATGTACCCTCTGTTGGTATGCTTATCTGTCTGAATGAAAAAGGAAATAATTATGCTGGTATGAAATGTCCTTTCAGTGGTTTAAGGATGTTCAGGAATAATCGTTGATCTGACATTGCTTTAAAAATAAAAAAATCATTGACTCAATAAATATAATTCTGCCAATAAATATTTCCACTGCAGACTAGATATCATTTAATCATCTGCTTTTCCCCTCCCCCCACCTATATGCTTAAAAATATCTAAAATCTCTGTTTCCTGAGATTTTCCAATTAATTTCTTTACATTCTAGATGTGGAACAACACCCGTTTTTTTTGTTTCTTCTCCCATCTCAAGAAATGCAGAGAATTAAATCTGCTTTTAACTTTACAAGTATCACTCATGATATGTTTTGATGTCAAATCAGTGGCTTTTATACATGACTGACTGGAAAGCTAAAAAACTGGATTAAATTTTTAAATTTCTTAACCAATCTTATCTTAATTTTTTCATTTTGTCAAATAATTTTACCGATCATGTGTTTGATGGGTAAAAACCCATAGCATTCGATTCTTCTTCCATGTGTCTTCATTGTTTTATACCTAATGAAGATTCTGCTGTTCTGGAGGAACAAAAGCTGAACTGATTCTGTTTGCTAACCTGCTTGAGTATGCAGCAGCAGTACTGATGATATTAGCAGAAATGAGCACACCTTGGGAATAGCAGTTTTTACTTAATTACTGCTATACAACCATCTGGGGAAACTCAGTTTGTTTTTTAATATACTTCTAAGAGTTCTATGCATATAAAGAATGCTTAGGTATTTGGTAACACACACATTGCAAACAGTAGGTTATATAATGTGGAAGAATAAATATACAAACACCACAGCACACAAAAAAGGTGAAAACCCATCTACCAGAACAAATATTATGACACCAAAACAATGGGGTACCCCATATTTTGTATCCAACTAAGAACAGTTAAATAACAACTTCACAGAATAAAGTGAGATAATCCTCTAGGTAGCAGCCAGGTATCGATTGGCCATTGTCTCTGCCTGAGAGTTGTTTTTGTTTTGATTTCTATGATTCTTGTAGACTGCCTTATAAAATATTCTATCTGAGAGAGTATTTTTTGCAAGATTCATGTTTACTTGTACCACGTTTACTTACTGTGTGTTCTGGGCAGATCAACTCTACATGGGGCTTCTTGACTTCATCCAGACGTCTCAGGAATACTGTGTGCCAGGGCAATCTTTCAGGACATGCAAACTTCCAGAAGTCTGCCAAAAGTAGCCTCCTTATCTAGCAATAGCTCTTACAAAGCTGGGAATGCATATCTGGATATCTGTGTGATCTATTGGCCCCACAACAATTGAAATAATGGTTAAATAGGACCAATCAATTTCTGGTTACAGTGGCCAATTCACATGATCTTAAATGTGCTATTCAGACAAGGGAGTATTACTTTGCCATGGGCAAATGGACAAACAGTTTCTGTTTCAGAGTAATGTGAGCTGAGTTGCAGTGTCTTTAATGTGCAATGTTTACTATTTAATGCTTCCTAAGTCCAACATGACATATGCCGTAACAGAGAAAAAGTCCATATTTACAGGTATCTACATTAATTCCTAAAGCTTCACAGTATGCACGTTGCATATAAATATCTATTACTATTACTGTTATCATTATTACCTTGATCATTTTCATTGGTTTTCTGAAATTTGAGAGGGAAATAAATTTCTGAGATTGAAGCACAGTCAGTAGCAGTTCATTTTGCAGACTAATTTTTCTATTTTTTTAAACTCCATTGTCTTTCTCCTCCTCTCTCCTTTATCCTCTCCATCAAAGCATTTATTTGTATTTTATTTTCATTTAAGTCCCAGTCTTCAAAACCACAAATTGGTGACTTGCTACAACTGTGTTAAGAAAAACAAATCTGTTATTCCCTTTCTTACATTCTCTACAAATTTTTGTGAAATATTTTTGTGAGCAGGATTGATGAAATTCAAAAGCAACCTTCCTTGTGGTCTTCCGTGTGAAGAACCGTGATCTGTCTCTGCTGATACAGAAGTTAAATGAATTGAATTTAAAGCAGGCTCAGTTCTGGCCATAACCTACTATAATTGTTTTCAAACATCCTGATTTAAGATTACTTGCCTGAGAGTAATGCAATATAAATGACATTACTTCATTTTTGCATAGTAAGTTCACTTTATCTGATGACTGTCTGAATGAGCTAGATACGGTTTTATATGATCATCTGAAATATAAGTGCTTGAGTAAAGGACCATAAACATGAGGAAATGCCTAGAGTTAGAAGCAGAGCTATACTGAGGTCAGGGAGTTTGCATTAGCCTGCCAGAGGTTTCACCCTGGATAGCTTTTGCGGTGAGTGAAAAGATTGTAATAGTATTTGTTTCTTTGTTTTGCATAATGTAGCCGGGATTTTTGAAAGATTTCAAAAAGCAGGACATAAATTGATCAGACTAATTTCTGGAGCAGAAGGTGAATAACAAGCAACTTTAAGTTACTTAAAAGTGACTTGAAAATTATGTTCTGCAGAGTCCATTAGAAAAGGTTCTAGTGGAGACAAATTATCTCCAGTTTGTTATCTGAGATTGTCAAGAAAACAGGCTTTGATTTTGTGTACCTTGGAAAGCAGCAAATTCACGAGGATTATTTACTGCATGAAACTTACTTGAAATTAATTTGTCACTTGTCAGTAATGGCAGCTTTTTCAAGGCTCCAGCTTCACAGGAGTGTTGAAAATCTATCTTATTGTCCACTGTTTCTTTTGATTTGTTTTAGACACAGCCTGGGAGATGCTACAGCTCTTGCAGATACTTGTTCCTTAACTCAGAGTTTCATATATTCAGCTGAGTTGGAGCAAATACGTCTACTGGTCCAATGGAATAAGTCCATTGGGATACAGATCTAAATCCTTCATTTTTTGCTCTTCTTGAATGATATAAGGTAAAGCGAAGGATTCCATTCATGCACAGTTTTTGACTCTGGCTCATGCAAAAGAGTATATAAACAGAGAGAAAACTTGGAACCTTTGAATTAAAATTGTGTTGGTTAAGCCTGCAAAATAAGTGAACAAATTAGTCTGGAATTTGTGAAGATGTAACAGTATGTGGAACAATAAATAACATGATCATCTGTTAAAAGAACTCTGGTCCACCTTGTAGAAGGGAATATTAACATGGTACTTTATTGTGTCAGTGGCCAACAGATATGTTGTTTCTTTGTTAATCAGTACAACTAGTTTCAGTACAAAAATGCATTGATCCCTCTGGAAAAAAAAAATGTATCTAAGTTCCCATAAAACTCTTTTGGCTGGATTCTGTTATCTTTTCAATATTTCAATAAGCAAAACCAACATTTGCAAGGTGAAATAATAATGTCCCACCCACCATTCCACTTTAATCAGTAAATAAAACTGATTAATTAATGCATGAATACAAAACTGTATTTTGTAATGATGATCAAACATTGGAACAGGCTGCCCAGTGAAGTAGTTGAGTCACTATCCCTGGAGGTATTTAAAAGATGGGTAGACATGGTGCTCAGGGACATGGTTTAATGGTGGCTTCAGCGGTGTTAGGTTAATGGTTGGACTCAATGGTCCTAAAGGTCCATTCCAACTTAGACGACATTATGATTCTATGATAGTTAACAATTTTGCTACAGCCTCGTAATATTTAATTGTTAGAGATGAGAATTTCTTTCATGATACGGGGAAGCTAAGAAATTATTGGGTGCCTGTTCTTCAGTCTTCTCTGTGTAGGTTAGTGTAAGTGCAGAATATTTTTTATTTTAAGCATTTTGAAAGAAAAAAGTATAGGATTGGCACTAATGTTGTATGCAGACCTTGTGCTTTTATAGCACAAGCCCTGTGATGCTTTTAGATATAAGTGTTCAGAGGTGTTCAGAACTCTATCTCTTGTTGGCAGTTTCACTGTTGGCATTTTAAAATGCATTTTAAGAATGTTACTACTTTGACAAACCATACATTTCAAGTGATATTTTAAAGCAGTGTTAGAAGGATTCTTCATTAAAAAAAAAAACAAAAAACAAAAAACAAAACCAGCAACAGAGTTCCTTGCTTACTTTTACATCCTGAAGTTTGTGATCAATTACGGGATGTGAAAAGTTAAGTTTGTTTCCACACCAAGACTGTTTTGGGGGTTCACTAATCTGAGTAGTGAGTAACGTTTCATATTCATTATTGCCATCAAGAAAATTTTCTCTTGCAATGTTTTACAGTGTAAGATGAATTCAGGGACATTTAATAGTGCCAAGTTTATTAGTTGACTATACAGAAGCTATGTCAAAATTATTAATAGAGTTGCACGTACCTCCATGCATCTGGTTCAGGTAAAGCAGTGGCAGAATGAATAATTGAGGTTTTGTCTACCATAAAAGTTCAATATGTTTAAATTGCTGACTCTTCATTTTCATGCTCACATCACATTTCATCTCAGGTGATGTAATTTGT
This sequence comes from Chionis minor, assembly GCA_013398295.1. Classification (NCBI taxonomy): domain Eukaryota; kingdom Metazoa; phylum Chordata; class Aves; order Charadriiformes; family Chionidae; genus Chionis; species Chionis minor. The sequence goes on from VZSF01007156.1 coordinate 21,295, forward strand.
CATTAAAAAAAAAAAAAAAGGAAAGATGAACCACAAAAAAGACAATCAATTTCTGGTGTTCTAGGTCTGGCTCATTCACAGCATTGAAAGGACTAGTACTTTCAATGGAAAGTAGTCGTTTTAAGTGGAACGCCACCCTTGACTTTTTAAAGAAAAGGTAAAGATTAACGGAATCAGAGCCTCAGAAAAATACATTTGTAATATTTTGAACCATTTTTAAAAATTATTTTTTGTATAGTTACAGTATGAAACAGTGCTAATCTTGACTGTTCTTATTGACTGAGGTTTATTTATGATTTATATGCTTGGGTGCTCTTTATTTCCATCTGTCTGTAAGCACTTTGTACATCTAAAGCACTTTATATATCTTAAAATTTGCATCCCTGCCTCCTCAAAGTATAAATCAGAAGAGGAAACTGTTCTTTGTGAATTTAACTAAGCTCCTAATACACACTGAATTACTTCTTGAGATGGTATTTGTGGTTTTTTACATATATTCAACAGGGAACATTCTGAGGATTAATTTGTTGGAGAGTAATAAATGTGTTTATTTACTTACTGCAATGCACCCCACTAACTCTGAAAGTCTTCTAAAACTTTACACGTCTTTATTTTTATTGATGAAATCCTAATAATTACTTTCATAGATGCTTAGAAGTTGCCAGACAGGATCTGTTTAAGTGTCTTGATCACTGTGCTCTTTTAAACTGGGCACTTCAAAACTCCTACTTGGCTTTGTTAAATTTGGGGCTGGTTCTTTTTACTTATTATTTCTACTAATCATTTTTTTTAAACCATTTCTACTACTTGCTAGTATTATTGTCATAGAAGGTTAAGTCATCAAAGTATGCTTTTGCTCCTGGAAGAGCTTTCTGACATTTGCAGGTTGGAATGTTGAACTGTTTTGGATGCTGAGCATGTTCTGAAAAGCTATCACAAGAAGAGTATTTGCCGAATGGTGTATTGGAACTACAAATCTTAAAGCACCTTGTGTCTGTGAGACGTTGCCAAAACCTTTCTGATTAAGCTAATTTGCTGAAGCACTTTGTTCCAGCTATCTCAGCAAATATTTACCTTACTGCAGAACTTCCCTGGTACTCTTGTATGGCTGTTGGGGATCACTGTGAAGTTTGAATCTATTTCCCCTTTTTTCTCTTTGCAAATGCTGCAGGGTAAGCAGACACTTAGATATGGTCTAAGGCTACGTGGTTATGAAAGGTTTTCTCTGTTTTTGCAAGTTTTGTAAGGCATGTTGTTCAGGTCATGCATAAACTGATTTCAGGTTCAGTTTTGCACTAGCAGAGGAGCTGAATTCCTGATTCACCATGGTTCCATACTCACTGAATGGTAGTACTCTGAAAATTGATGATAAAGAAAAGCCATTTACACTCGTGGCACCTAGTAACATGTTATTAATTGATGGCTTACCTTTACCTCTGAAAACTTTTCTTAACTCTTGTTCTCACCTTAAAAAAAACAATAGCCTGGGTGGTGAAATGAAATTACCTAACAACTAGCTCTTCCGTGGAATAAACTAATTAAGCATTGCAATTGATTGCTTGAATTCTCTTAAACAGTTTAGAGTACTGAGGTACACATTCTGTACACAGTTTGGTACAGGTATGTGATTAGCGTTCTTACTAGTGTGTGAACTGTGTTCAATTCCCTCAGCATTTTATTTCCAAAAATACCAAATAAAAAATCTATATTGTGACATAATCTAAAGGAATTATCACAAGTTGTCCTTCAAAAAAACAAAAAAAGCAAACCTGTTTTTTTCTTACATACTTTCAAAAATATTTTTTTTAATGGGGAATAATTTTTAAAATCAGGACTTATTACTTTGGCCAGACTATCTCAGAAGACCTCAGCATTGAAGTACTCTTCTTTTTCTTACAAAATCTGAACACTTATGACAATCTTGCCCTTAAAGGGGCAAAGAACTACTTCAGAATGTGACTCCACATGTATATCTGACATGAGAATCTACTTTCGGCTCTACAGAACCATGCTATCTTTGAAGGTATTTTATTAAAGTGTACATATAATTATATATGAAACTGCAAAAATCTTCAATTATCATTCATCAGTATTATTGCCTACCATTGTATTGTCTTTCCTGATAGCAAGAGAGGTTTTTATGCTGTTTTTATCATCTTTATGTTGTGTGGCCTTTCTGCTGAGTTGAAGGGTGGCAGTGTCTTTGATCCACGTGGTGTAGCTTCAGGATATATAAGATCGTGGGTATGTATAGTATAGCATTACCAGAATGAAGCGGGAGTTAGAGCTAAATGGATTCTGTTCACTTACTAATTGAAACATTTTTTTTTTAAAACTAACTCTCTGTCTGTGTCTGTGTATGCATACATACAAATTCACATGGCTTAATTACAATCCAGGCAAAGAATTTGAGTTGGAGTGGGAAGAAAATACGGGCAAATATCCCATGAGAAGTAAAAAATATATAGAAACTTTGATGTAGTTGCTTATGAGTAAGAAATCTATTTAAATATGGTGCATGATGGGATTAGCAAAACTGGATTTCAAAGGGAAACTCCACACACCATCAAAGAGAAGTTATAGGCAAAGACATGAAAAATAGCAATGACCAGAAGGCCAATAATATAACATTGATTAAAAGTATGGTGAGTGAAAATTAAATGGGTTCAAAATGAATTTTCTGAGGTTATGCAATTGCCATTTTAAAAAAAAAGTAAAAAAACCCTGTACCTCCAGTAATAATGATTTCTACAGATTGGAAGATACTAGAGTTCTTCTCAAAATAAAATAGATAGTGAGATCACATGACAGAGTAAAGGGATACAGAAATTGTCTCATGAAACTAAAGGAGAAAGAAACTAGTCATTTACAGAAAAGGGGTGATACATAATGAAAATCTGGTAGAATCAATAAGAAGCTTTCATTTCAAAACATATATTTATAATTGCTTTTCATGAGGAGGTGAGCATGTACATATGTATGAATGTATCTCTATATTTATCTATACAGTACTGGTAAAATTCAAAAATATTACCCCAGTTGATAAAAATAACCATTGGGAATACCTGCCAAGCAGACAAATGTTTCTGATGAAGAGGCCAAAAATATTTCCCCACAACACTCTCTGCTGGGAGGAATAATAAGGTAGCAAAGCATGGTTTAAAATAGAAAATCACAGCGCACACTCTCTTCATAAAAATTTTTTTCGCATTTCAGGAATGCCCAAGGAGTTCCCAAGAGAAATATAACTTTGGAAACCCACGAAGAATGTTAGAAAAAAATTAAATAACTTCTTTGCATTCTGTAACATAGAATTAAAGATACGATTCTTGACATAGTTATGCCAGTAGATGTGGTAAACTGTCATCTCTGTCATTGACTTTAAAACAGACTTAGCTGGTATTACTGGAATGAAGGGACGAATCAAAGCAAAAGTGTGTGATTTTTAAGTGACCTATGGTGATTTGCAGTTCACATTTTGCAACAGACCGGCACAGAGATTTTGTCTTTACCTGCTGCCCCAAGCCAGAATTTAAGTTATCATTTACTTACTACTTAGTTTAGGTAATGTGAAGTAAGAATCATGGTGAAAAAATAATCATACCTTGAACAGGTTTGGTTTTTTCCCCCCTTTTAATAGTGAAGCAATACTCTGAGGTGTTATATGTATTTTGCCAATAGCTTTAATCAGGGGTTGCTGCAGATATTTCACAAAGCCAATAGCAGTAGTAAGAGGCTGTCTCAGAGAGACTCCCTTCCTTATCTCTTCTTCACTCCCTAAGAGCAGATAACCAGCCATGGGGTAGTACTGAATGTCAGTGGCAGTTTGCTACATATCCCCTTTCAGTGTCCTTCAAAGAGTATCCTCAGCTCCCAAGCTACTCCAGAATGAGTACAATTTATAAATGCATTGCTGCAACTTTAGACATTCAGTGTAGTCTTGAGTAGTAAAAACTCAATGACTTCACCTAGAACCTTCTGTTGTCTTAGCAATTCACTGGGAAATGTGCCTTGCTGTGAAGGATTACCCACCTGCACTTGTGTTACATTGTGGAGATGTATCATTGGTGAAGAATTTGCATACTTGAGGGATCAGGAAACACCTGTTAAACTCTATCGGATGGAGTCTCGGGGTTTATGTATTGATGGAAAATAAGGCACAATGAGATAATGCACTGCAAATTCATACAATACTTTACAGTGTACTATCTTCCCAAACCACAGAAAGTCTTTGGATGCTGTGTTGGCCCTAGCTCATGAGGTTCAGAGATTGATTTCTCCAACCGATGCCACACAGGACAAATTGGATCTGTCTTTACTGAACACAGCTCTTACACTCCTTTGTTTCTTGGCCTGCAGATGTCATAGATGATGGTATAGATGAGTTAATAGCTTTATCAAGGTGCTTGCACTTCAGACCAATTTAGTGCTTAGTCTGATCCAAGAGTGAGTTTCTATCTGTGAGTGCCCTCTGTGAGCTGAAACACTCTCTGGTCTTGGCCCCAAATTTCTCTGTTACTGTGACAGAGTGACATTTTCATCTTCCCATGACTTGGCTCTTCAGTGTGGAGATGGGTCAATTTTCCTCCTCTGGCTAGATTATGTTAACAAATTTTCTAAGCACAGCCCTCACTGTGACCATCTGCACCCTGGAGGCACTTTGCGATGTTGGAGTGGCTTATTATGAAAAGGCTGCAGAAAATCACATTGGAGTGCTTTGGCTAAAGCTGAAAACTCATGCCGGTTTCCTAGTTTATTTTTCCTCTTTCATTTCAGAGTGAGAATTAGTTTGCATTTGCCACTTACTTCAGCTGTGCATGCAGACACTTTTCATTGCATATCTAATGCACAGTGCAACAACTTGGTGTGTGTCTTACCCACCGCTTCACAACAGAACTCTTTCTGTGGGATCCCATCATTATTTTTTTTCCATAAATATGTCAGATACAACCATTATGGTTTTTCCAAAGTCTCGAAACAGAAACCAGTGATTTTTGTGTAGTGTTTCTTTCCTTATGGGAATGGCAGGGAGGAGATATCTGTCAATGTCTCTTGTATTAGCACACTGTCATACGCAGAAGAACAGTGGAAATATTTTTTTGAACTTCCTTTGCCCCTGGCATTTGATCAACAAGTGTCCAATACTCTCACATTACAAAGGGCAAAGCATCATACTCTGTGATGGTCCTCTGGGTAACAAAAAGTGAAATGACTCATAGAAGTGTGTACAGAAATGCACTATGCCAGAGCCCAGAGAAATAAAAACATGATGATATACTTTAGATACACATACACTACATAGCAGATCATTATCTAAACCACATAATAAAGGATGAGGAAATTACAACTGTCAACTCCAACCACAGTCTTCTACATTTCCAGTTAAATGAATAACCACTTGATTTGAAAGCCATTGAATTAGCCATTCAGATTGTCTATTGCACTGAATGAAAACTACTGGAGTTTAGACATACCTAGTAAGAGGCAGTAGTACTACCTTAAGTTCTACCAAATAAATTGCAGACTTATTATATATAATTAATAAAATTTATATCTATAATATTTCCCTTTTAGAAGGATATTACATAGATTTACTGACCCTATAACACAGCTCTGGATATCAGAAATAGGAATGACCCATTTGGTCATCAAAGTCCACTATTCTGCTGGTGCAGGTTTTATATCAGGATCACTTCACACATCACTGAACTGCAGCCACTTTGGTTGTCGTTAGGCAATTAATCTGCCATACACCTGCCCATCATATCAACACGCTATGAAAGGGCAAATTAAGGTATGGGAAAATCAGTGTGTCCTTGGAAATTACCTCTAACTTTGACAGTTTGATAGTCAGATAACCTGCTGAGGGAAGCCACTTTATCTTTGCTTTCATACACTCAAAGTGAGAATCTGGCCAAGAGAATTTAGAGGGTTATAGGATAATCAGAGGTCACTTACACTAGAACAAAACCAAAGGAAAGTCCTTTCTACAACATGACTGTATTTTTGCTTGTTCTGTTTTAGGCTAATGCATTAATTTTTGAATCCTAAAAGGAATTGCTAAGCTTGATGCAAGCTGTTTAATGAATGAATGTTGAAGTTATTAATCTCTGAATTATCTGTGTGTGTTCATAATAGGCAACAGCAAAATTCATCTGGTGATATTTATATTTACTGCAAAATACTATAGAAATGTTGGAATATTCCAGAAATATTCATTATTATGAAATATTATTATAGGTAATAGGAGGATTTTTCATTGAGATTACTTGAAAAATGGCTTAACATCCAGGCCAAGAGTATGGTAATCAGTGGAACAAAGCCTAGCGGGAGGCCAGTAAGTAGCAGTGTATCCTGGGATCAGTACTGGGTCCAATCCTGTTTAAAATCTTCATTAATGATCTGGATGATGACGCAAAGTGAATGCTCAGAAATTTTGTAGGTTACATAAAATTGGGAGGACTGACTGACACACCAAAGTTCATGCTGCCATCCAGAGGGACCTCAGTCAGCTGTAGAAATGAGCTGACAGGAGCCTTGTGTAGCTCAACAAGGGAAAATGCGAAGTCTTGCACCTAGGGAGGAACAATCGCTAGGTGCATGTATCAATACATGCTGGGGGCCACCCAGATGGAAATCAGCTTTGCAGAAAAGGACCTGGCGGTCCGAGTGGACACCAAGTTGAACATGAGCCACAAAGTGCCCTTGCTGCAAAGAAGGCCAATGTTATAGTGGGCAGCAGTAGGAAAAACGTTGCAGTAGGTCAAGGGAAGTGATCCTTCTCCTTTATTCGGCACTGGTTAGGCCACCCCTGGAATACTGTGTCTAGTTCTGTGCTCCTTAGTACAAGAGAGATATGGACATGGTCTAACAAGATTATTAAGGGACTGGAGAGTTTTCTTCTCCTTTGAGGAAAACTCTGAGAAAGCTAGGACTGTTTAGCCTAGAGAAAAGCTGTCTTGGGGATGTTAGCAATGTATATACATACCTAAAAGGAGGGTGCAAAGAGGATGGAGCCAGGCTCTTTTCAGTGGTGCCAAGTGACAAGACAAGAGGCAATGGGCACAAAGTGAAACACAGGAGGTTTACTCTGAACATCAGGGAACAATTTTACTGTGAAGGTGACTGAGCCTTAGACCAGGTTGTCCAGAGAGGTTGTGTAGTCTCACACCTTGGAGATATTTGAAAGCTGGACATAGTCCTGGGTAACTTACTCCAGGTGGCCCTGCTTGCGCAACTGGGGTTGGACAAGGTAACATCCAAAGGTCCCTTACAACCTGAACCATTCCATACTTCTGTGAACTCTGAAGGCTTGTTAAAGAGAGTCAAAGAGCTTAGCCACAACACAGGACAGCAGAGAGCATACTGTCCCAAGTGTCACTTAGAAGACTAATCTGCTTACTTTAGAAAAAGTCTGTGCTCCCTGAGTACATGCCACACACAAAAAAATTTGTATTTCAAAAATTCAGGGAATTGTATGCTTCTGCAAGACAATATGGCACTGGATCTTGTTCAGCCTCTCTCGCTGTTCCTTTTACTTTCTTTACTACTTGATATAGGAGTCAAAGTAGATGCTACGTGTGCTTACTCGAAAGCCTGAGCCCTGCCATGAAACAAGGGTGCTGCAACCTTTTTCTCCCACTTAGCTGTAGCACGGAAGCCTTCAGCTTGCTGATGCTCCTGTGTAAATTCTAACATACTATTATCATATCTGCAGAAGTATGTGGGCATGGAGAGACCAGGCAAACCAAGCCAGAGACAGTAAACATTTGACTAGAACCTTCTGCTGTGATTTTCCTTCTTGGACATGAAAGTTACTTCTTTTTAAAACTAATTAGGGAAGAGATAACCAGAAGCCAAATCATAGCACTGAATATAATAAATTATGGTTCTTGGAATAAAAAAATATATTATTGTATTTTTATTTATAAGTCTTTTTTACTACCAAGGTCTTAAAATAATAGTTCTTGAAATGTGTACTTTGTTTTTCTATTTCACAGGCTGTATGTTTTGTTCTTTTTTTTTATTTTATTTTAATGATAGACTATTAAAAGACTGTGTATCGTGTAATATTGTATAGGACTGTCATGTGAATGTTTTTAATTCATGCAACATGCTTTTGATCTGCACATGATCATTGGGCATTTGTCTGGGATTTCTAGACATCTGCAGTCCTCTCAGAACTAGCCACTGCTCTGAGTGCACTGCTGATAATTCAGAAATCCTAGGCAAATGACCAAAGGTTTCTAATTCCATCTGGCAATATTTCTGGACAGAAAAGTAGAGTGTGTTAGAAGCCCATCTGCATGGTAGCCATAATATACCGAAATGGAGCAGAAGTTAAAGAAAAAGTGATTTTTAGGATCATTATTCACTGTTCCTTGGAAAACTGGGTCTCCTGTCAGGCCTTAAAACCCACATTTTTAAAAACTTGTCTAGTGCAGATAACAGATGAAAACAGAACAGAGGTTATTGTCTATCTAATTTGAACTTGCACTTTACTAATACAGTGTGAATCCTGATGGGGAATTAAGAATGAATTTCATTAAAACATTATCACTTCAGAATGCTGAGATAAGGCAGTCTCTATATTCCGTAATAAGAAGCATAATCTCCAAGTCATAATTTATTGATATATTTTCTTCACTTTAGAACCAAGAATATCTTATGCTATTTTGATGTTATTTGCTGATAAATGCCAAGAACTTTTAAAAAAATGATTTGTGACGAAAGACTTTAATGGGAAAGAAATGGTGTGGAAAACCATATACATATTTTATATATATATTCTATATGTTAAAGATGACATAATTGCATTTTTATTTTTTCCTATTATGTGTAACAGTGGTGTTAATTTTGTTAAATCATATACAATACTGTCTAGAATGTTGCTGTAGAGCGACCGGATTATCCTTTTCATCTAACTTGGTATAACTTAATATAATGGAACAATAATCTTTGGTGGACATATGGAAGAGCTGTAAAGGATACTACTGAGCACAGGAGGGCTTTTTAATGTCTTCTGTAAGCAGTGGATAGTGACATCTCAGCATTCCCCAATAGGTGACCAAATTATAGTATTGCTATACTTGCTGTGTAGCTGGGGGTGGCAGCGAAGGTACATCAGTGAAGTTACAAATAACATTCCTCTTCAATCAAAATAAATGAATGCTTCATGTCTGCTAAACAGAAAAAAAACCCCAACACCCCCCCTCAAAAAAAGCAATGCAAGAGGAAGACATTTTCATTTAAATACAATAAAAAGCAGCTGAATAGGCAGATTTGGGCAGTCTAGGAACGATTTTGCTGATACTGGTTTATAGATTAGAATCACAGAATCATAGAATAGTTTGAGTTGGAAGGGACCTTTGAAAGTCATCTAATCCAACTCCCCTGCAATGAGCAGGGACATCTTCAACTAGATCAGGTTACTCAGAGCCCTGTCCAATCTGGCCTTGAATGTTTCCAGGGATGGCGCAGCTACAGCCTCCCTGGGCAACCCGTTCCAGTGCTTCACCATTCTCATTATAAAAAATGTCTTCCTTGTATCTAGTCTGAATCTTCTGTCTTTTAGTTTAAAACCATTACCCTTTGCCCTATCGCAACAGGCCCTGCTAAAAAGTCTGTCCCCATCTTTCTTATAAGTCATCTTTAAGTACTAAAAGGCTGCTATAATATCTCCCTGGAGCCTTCTCTTCTCCAGTCTGAACAATCCCAACTCTCTCAGCCTCTCCTCATAGCAGAAGTGCTCCATCCCTCTGATCACTTTTGTGGCCCTCCTCTGGACCCAATCCAACAGGTCTGTGTCTTTCCTGTGCTGAGGGCTGCAGAGCTGGACGCACTACTTCAGGTGGGGTCTCACCAGAGCAGCATAGAGGGGCAGAATCACCTCCCTCAACCTGCTGGCCACGCTTCTTTGAGGCAGCCTGGGATGTGGCTGCAAACACACATTGTCAGTTCATGTGCAGCTGTTCATCCACCAGTACCCCCAAGTCCTTCTCTGCAGGGCTGATCTCAATCTCTTCATCCCTCAGCCTGTATTGATGCCAAGGATTGCCCCGACCCAGGTGCAGGACTCTGCGCTGGGCCTTGTTGAACCTCATGAAGTTCACATGGGCCCACTTCTTGACTTGTCCACGTCCCTCTGGATGGCATCCCATCCCTTAAGTATGCCAGCTGCACCACACAGCTTGGTGTCATTGGCAAACTTGCTGAGAGTGCACTTGAGCCCACTGTCTATTTCATTGATGAGATATTGAACAGTACTGGTCCCAGTACAGATCCCTGAGGGACACCACTTGTCTCCATCTGGACATTGAGCCATTGACCAATACCCTCTGGATGCAACCATCCAACCAATTCCTCATCCACTGAACAGTTAGGAGTGAAAACAAGTGATTAAAACAGACAGCCACTGGAGTTCTGATAGGAAAGATGGGTAACAGAGGATCAGGAACTGGAACCTTCTGAGTAATTTTCAGGGTAATATTTCTGTGGTGTGTTTCTGAAGCAGGAACTTAAAATCAGTTCTTGAAGAGAGTGGAAGAGAGGACGTGAACTTCTTTCTGTTAAAGGTAGTTTTACAAAAGGGAGGGAAGTGAATGGGAGCATTTCATTTCTATGAATGATAAAGTCTCTATTCCCTACTTTTCAGTGCGTTTGCTACTTAGCAGGGCCTGAGAGCCAGAAGGTGTAATCTCTCATAAAGACGAGATTACCCTGATTCCATCTGATCTGTGGTATTTTGGATATAGTTGTAGCTTTTACATGCCTCCCTCCTCACAGTGTTTGCAGAAAACAGTTATTCAGCTGTTGCACCTTTGTGCAAGTTTCTTAATTCCTGAAGGTTCTTAGAACCTGAACATTCCCATTAAAATTACAGGACAGTAACGTCCAGAATTTTAAAAATGGAAGTGTGGAGCAGCGCTGTGTATTTGTCTTCCTCAAGTACCAATCCTCATCTTGATAATGTAGTGTGGTATTTTTCCAATGCTTTTGGCTCATTACTCATTATAGAAAAAAACCCACAAAAATTATGAATCCTTGACTCAGGTCCATCCCTCTCCTCTCCCTTCTTACATTTACCTCTAGCAATGGGTTCTTAAATGTTTCCCTCACAACAGTCCTATCCTAATTAATGTTTGTAAATATCTAGAGATCAAGTTCTCATCCTCAAATACTGTGAAAGGAGTTTTGACAGGAGATCTCCTTAGATCACAACAACATTCTCACACAACTGTTTTTTAAGGCTGCTGTGAGAGTCATGAACTATCAGTTACCAAATATAAGTTAGATCAATGAATTCATATTGTTAAAAACAGTTTGGAGGAGCATGGTCAGTAAGAGCAGAAAATCTTCTGGAAAACATGAGAAAATGTGTTTTGAAATCGGACATAGATATAAACCTGTTTCATGACTCTCCACACTCCAGACTTTATGGTAAACCCCTAATTCTGTATCTTGCGCTGCTGATGAAAACATTGACTCTGGTATCACCTTACACAGAGTTGCTGGTAGTAACAGCATGTATATTTCATCAAGGGTCATCAGAAGGCAAGAGGCAGTCACCACAAGATACATTGCAACTGTAGCAAACCTCAGTGATTTTAATATTTTCTGGGTGTATTGCACAGCTTAGGCTCGTAGTTTTAAGATATGTCACTGTTTTGTGCCTCTACATTTTCTGTTACAATCACATTTCAGGAGGTCTTATGTTGGTTCTCCTCGACCTGCACATTGCTTTTAAAGATCACATCACCTCTAGGTTAAATGGATTGTATTTTTCTGTGCTTCTGACAACATATTCTTTTTGCACAGAGAAGTGCCAGCTGACACAGTTGATCTAAACACAATGTAATCCTTTGATTTCATAAAACTTGCACATTATTAGAAGAAAGTACCAACATGATACCTCATGGAATTGCGGTCAAGAGGGGAAATTGCAAAAAGCAGTTCTTTGTATCTTGGGCCTTTGAGCAATCATGGCAGACCATTGTATAGTGTGCTGTTTGCCTTGACCTCATAGCACTCCTGCTCTTCCATCAAGGCTGGAAACTTGCCTGTTTGCAGGTATACCATAATGCTATATGGAGCAAGTTGGCTCTGAACCTAAATGGGATATATGAGTGGTTAGGCATGAAATGGGAGGCTTCATCTATGGGAGCTTGTGTCAGACTAACAGAGTGGTGGTGGAACAAGAACGCTAAAGCCCGCACAGTCTATACACCAACAAAAATGAATTAGTTAATATCTAGAAAATACTGTATGTCCAAAGTATCACCTCATATACTCACATACTACAGTTTTATAAATATGGCTGGAGAAACTCTCCTCATACAGTTTTATTAGAACAGCTAAAATAGAACCAGTCAGAGAAATCTGAATAGAAAATGTGAGTTTGGGCTTCTCAATCTGTTGACAGAAAAATGTTTCCAGTCTCAATCTGTTGACAGAAAAATCTCTAACTTGTACCCTATGTCCCTTAGCTGAGTAGCCTTCCCAATGAGTTAGATACAAAAATGAGATCAATGACCATAGCACCTGTCCCTTAGAGTACATTTTTGATCATGCTTTTAGGTGGAAATGTAGTTTAGGTGTTATTTTTGCACCTGAACCAAGCAGTGGATTTCATCTTAACTGAAATACAATGCTGTTTGACTCCTGGTTTGAAATCTGCTGCTAGCACTTCCTATGGAGGTAATTGGAACTCTGAAGTAATTGGAACTGTGATCACTTATGAACTTTGGGTTTAAAAATTAAAGACTGTGTGGGGCTCTCAATCTTTCTTCAGGTTATAGTATTTAATATGTCTTTTCTCTCTCTCTCTCTCTTTTTTTTTTTTCCTTTCCTGATTTCATTAGTGTGACTGTGGTCATAGTGCTTTTTGTTAATATTGTGTAGGGTTAGTCTGTGTAGTTTCTGAAAAGGAAGGAAATTCTCCATAATTGAGTCCTGCCTCTCTTAGCAAGATGCACTTAGGGCATCTTTTCCGCAGACGCAGAAAGGTATTTGGGTTTTATAGACTCATCTAAGGAGACATAGAGAATCAATAAGATTCTTCAAGGCCAGTCTAAAAGAGCTCACAGAGGAAAAAAATTGTCAACCACCGTGAGAAGGTGGACAGGGAAAACTAGAGTATAAAAATGGGTTCTGATGAGCTTAAGAAAGATTGGGGGCTAATTCATTTTAAGGATTCTGGGTGAGGTTTCACTATCTTCTGGAGATCAAAGGGAAACAGACGAATATTTTAAAGGTTGTCTCAGGTCTTTCTAGAGGATGTTGTGGAAGAGCACCAATTTTCTACTACCAAAAACATCAAAAGAAGTATGATTGGTACTTGTCTCTAAGCTAACCCCAGAATCACTAATGTGATGGGCCCACAGCAGAATAAGCAAATTTTCCTGGTTTGAGAATAGCATAATTATGTCCACTTAATAATGAAAATACTTGTTAATATAAAGAACAAAAAAATTCCCTCTGAATTATGTATTATTGGGTTATTTTATTCATTTGTTTTATTCAATAAGGACTAGGTGGCTATTTCCATATTATGATATTTCAGTGACTGGAACAGTATCATAAGCATATTCATGGAATGGCAAGATATGGAAATAAAGGCACTGAGAACATGGTGGCAGACTATTGTCAGCTTAAAGTGATCCGGATGAGTAGTATTTTTTTATAGTTGCTCTGCAACATTATGATCTCCAACTCTGTGCCTAAGTACAAACTTACGTCAAGCGTACACCTTGTCCTACTGAACTCAGTTTGTTAAGGTCAGGCTCATGAATTGTAGATGTTACTGTATTTTTATACTGTTATTGTTGTTGTTGTGACTTTTGCAGCAAGATAAGAGTACTAGCATGATTCCTGGGAGCTAGAATCTGCAAGAGAACAGATAGTAGTATGATTTTTCCCCCGAAGTGTTGATTACAGATGACTTCAGTCCCATTTGCCTGAATTTTCACAAGAAGAGCTGATCTGTCCTAATATGTGTCCTTCATGATGTGCTGTGATCGCTTCCCTGGGAAGCAGATTTAGTGATTTTACTACATGCCTCTTTCCCTCTTTATCTGTAATGAGTCAATAATCCAGCAGGGTGCTAGTGGCCATTCTACTGGTCTAAGTGTCACGTCTCAGGTGAGATACAAATTCCAGATTACTTAAAGAATTTGTGTCCCCTTTTGTACAAGAGGGAGAGTAAGGTTCTAGGTAATCATATTCTGTCTTCCAAATTTTCAAGCTCTTCCCTTCTTAGTTAAACTTCGCAGGGTATTAGTTGAGTTTTTATGCTAAACTCTTCTGAGTTTTGTTACAGATATGGCAAAACAGCTACAGTGCTGCTTTCTGGAGGCAAGTGTATTTCATTAGTGACAGAATGACCCAAATAGATCCATTAGTTGTCACACAGGAGACTAAACAAGTTTCTTTCACTAATGTTTAAGAAACTCTGCCTCTACCTTCATCTAAGAATTAAAGTCTTTTTAAACTAAAGAGTTGAAAATAATATATTCCACAAAAACATGTGTTCTTCAATAACAGGTTTATAACAGCTTGAAGAAAATGTAAGATCTTTGGGCAATCACTGGATTCTTTTACAACTTACATGAATTATTTTAAATTAAAAATATGTAACGTTCACCTTCCAATTTTGCTGATTTGACAGTGCTGAAAATCAATTGCTCTCAATAAATTCTAATTTTCACTTAAAAGCAATTAAACCCCCCTTGTGATCCAAAACATTTTTTTTCAAATTAAAGTTACCTTGCAGAATGTTATAAATGTTTTGTCTCTTTATATAGCCAGCCTGTTGTTCAAGTATACATCTACTAGATGTTTGTGTGGGCCTTACTGCTGGAGTAACCAAGCACAGCTATCAATGAACTATTTTCTCTAAACACCTACACAGGTCATACAGTGGAAAGGCATGATCAACAAAGCTGAACAGGTGGTCTGCAGCAAATTAAGAAATGAATCAAAATGTCCCAGTATCCAGTCTTACCATTTAAATACATGTAGACTTTCTTTAAATAATTATGTGTTTAATTTGTTGCAAAGTACAATTATATTGTCTAAAGACTTGCTAGAGTCTTCAAAAAGCACCCACATGGTAATTGGAGAGTAGTAACTCAAAACATATCAGAACTGGCTTTTAAGGAAGTTCAGCATTTAATGTCTTTCTTTTATTTCAAGGAATTACCAATACAGAACACTGAATGTATTTGCCTTCTGGTGACTTGTAGTGATATTGTGTGTGCATGCAGAACTTAGTGATCGCATCTTATTCAAACTGGAATATGATTTAAAAAGGACATGGAGTCAACCTATATGCAGAGATGTAGATGGCGACAAAGACTCTTTGGTAGAACAGCTACTAAATGCTAAATTTAGGGAAGGCCAACAAATTATGTTAATAAACCACTGAGGAGCTTCCTGGCATCAGAAACCCTAGAGAGAAATACTGTTTCCCATCTAACACACTGGAATCTGATACTGTGTGACACAAAAAGTAGCCTCTAAGGAGTACTGTGTTCTAAATATATTCTTGACACCAACGCACAACTACTTCAATCTGTAAATTTAGTTACTTCTCTTTTTTTTTATTCTGCTAGGGGACATCATTGTGCTTGAATGGGAATTGAAGTCACTTCTGATGTTTCAATTCATGTATGCAGTTGATATCTTTTTCGCTACTATGAGCTAGTAATAGACTTTTATCTTTTATTGGTTATTGTTTATAGTAGCCTCATATTTGCATTTTGTATTTTCACTTGGAACAATCAAAACCAGTAAGTAAAATCTTGCATCTGAATTTCATTTCCTCTTCTCACTTATTAATATTCATGTTTCATGCTATGCACAAGCATGAGAGAGAAAATCCTCTTGGCTATGTGCAGTGAGACTTACAGAAAGATCGAGGAGATTCACTTCATGGTGTTCTGTTCAGGTCATACAGAAGAGCAAAGTTAAGACTGTGGTAGCATAGCTTTTTGGCAGAAAGTCTGCTTTAAATTGTGTCAAATGCTATTCCAATACAAAATGCCTTGATATTGCTGTTGCTAATTAAAGAAAGGTTGGTTGCTGGCAATCTTGCTGATCAAAGGGAAAAACAGGCAAGGAGAGAAAGAGCTATTTAGGGAGTTCCATGCTTAGGAAAATAATGCTGGCACTTAGGTAATGCAGAGCTCTGAACCCTGGCAAAGGCTGGAGGGAGGAGAAGGAGGGAGCAGGTCAGGAGGGGGTGGAAGGAATGGCCAAAGGGACTAGCTAGTCTGCTGCAGCTCAGAGCTGCAGTCACTGGGTTGGCTGAAGCATCTGCATTGCACAGATGTGTGGGCAGGAGAAGAGTTTTATATAACTCTTTTTTTATTTCTATTGTCTTGCACAATAATCATCTGTCGTCCATTTAAAAAGTTAATTATTGAGGGTTATATTTGAATAAAACCTGTGGTTTCTTTTTACTGCAAAAGCCTTTTGGCCTCTGGGGAGTTCCTGTGCCTAGACTTACAGGAGAAGGTCTAGGCAGATCCACTGCAAAGCTCTGCCTGCTTCAAAGCCTTATCAAAGAGATTTTACAGATCCGATGAATGAGGCAATAGCATTGAACTCGCTCAGGTATATTACCATGGAGGTTTCATTTTTGTTTCTGGTCTAAATATGTTTAAGATGATAGTGATCTGTGAGAACATCTGTATTAAGAACACAGGTATTAAGTTTCTGAAGGTCTCTGACGTTATATTTGAATAGCAGAATCTTGAACAAAATCTTTGTAGAGAAAATGAAGCTTCCCTTGCTCTGCCCTTCCCGAGTATGTTTCCATTCAGTTCTTATTCAACATGATGTCTGCTACTACTACTTCATTTAAACTCTCTTCACCAAATTCTGTTAGTTTCAACAGCACTGACAAAGCCAAGGTGAAATGCAAGCATTTTTTTGACATCCTATTTCAGGCAATTTCCTCTTCATCATCCATTTTGTCTTATTCACATGACTTCTTTTTCTGAGATACACACTCTTGTGATCCAGTCCTCATATAATGCTTAGTATAAGCAATAGTTATACGTAAGCTGCTTAATCTTAGGGCCTTTTGCTTTCAAAGAAGTGTGCTCATTTTATGGACAATTTTCTGACAGTGAAATGAAGTGACAACTTTTTTTCCCCCTTATTATCTGCTCCCTCTAGTGTATCCACAGCCTGCATTTATTTTGTGCTTTGTGAGTTTGTGTGTGTGCATGCCACGCATCTTTGTGTTAGGAAATGCAGAAAATACTGCAGTTCCCTAAAAGTACAAAAGAACATTCACACAGGGAAATCTGAATAGCTTGAAAAATCAGCACAATCATTTAGTCAGTTTTTTAGATTAATAGCAGATAAGCTCTCAGCTTACATACATAAAGATCCACAATAAAGGGCTATAATTCACATACTGGACTTCTGGTTGACTTGGTAAAATCAATCTTTTCCTTGCAGCTTTTCTGATGGTATTTGAAGAAAATGAGAGATGAGGCATTTCTTACTATGTATTGCCCCCTACAGATATATTTGAAGATGACAGTGCACCAAGCACAGAGAGAATATGTGACTGTACTGCAGACTGTCACAAGTCCAATTTTTACTCATTTAAAAGTTGACTTCTGAGACTGAGAAATTGTGTGGTCTATTTTAATGAGGTTTTAGCTTAATTGCCTATTTTTAAATTCATGCGTGGTCACCAAAGTCATCCAAAAAGCAAAAATCGGAAACAAAGAAAAGCAAGCAAACCAACACATCAGAATGTACTGATTTTCAGTCCAGCAATGGCAAGGCATCTGGGATGTTGTCATTTTAATTCAAGCCTTTTTCTCCACAGCAAATAGAAAATATTAAATGATATTTTCAACTTCTCACAAAATCTGTGCAAACCAATATACATCAACATTTTATTCTAACATAAAGGAGAGTTAAAAACAAGTAAGTAAAACTTGTTTGACAGGAAACAATATCATGCAGAGAGAAACTTATCTTTAAAAACTGGCATTCTGTGTTCATAATGTATAAATATAGAAGAGTAAATTAAGCATGAGAATGTGGGCACTCATAGACACTCAGATACACAGAAAAGCACTTTTTTTTAAACCTGCAATTACAAAGGAAACTAGCACAATAACTGCAAAAAGTAATGATCTGATAATGGAATAAGCATATATCTTATCAGTAATTTTATGTTAATTGCTCAGTATGAAATACTGTACTTATGAGAAAACATTGGCAAGCAAAGATTAATTGCAACTTGCTTTTCTAAATGCATAATGTGGTAAACGTGGTTCCACAGAATGATCACAATGTTCATTAAAATATGAATGCTCATTCTATTTCAATTTGCATTAATGTTTCTGCAATTTGGGAACTGGTCCTGCAAAAACCTTCCACTGGTCTGTACTTTTTGGGTCACCCACAGGATGTTAGGAGAGTAGAAATTTTCTCTGCCATGGCTGTGGCCTTGAGCTATGCTCCAGAGTGTGACAGAAATTCCTCAAATTGGCAGTAATTTTAATTCTATGGGAGTGTGCTAAAATGCGATGACATTACCCATGTCGGTCTGCCATTATTCAGTAGCCAGATGCAGCGGTGAAGATACGTCCTTCTGAACCAAGAATCCAGGACAGAAAAGTTGTCTAATAAGCAAGAAGAGATTTCATGTGTTGTTATTTGACAAGTCCAATCCAGGATATCTCATAACAGTCTCACAGGCATCCCGCTGCCAGGAAAGCTCAGGAAGCCACTTCTCTGCTTACTGACTACAGATTGCTTATTTGCTACGTGGCGCTCTTTACCTTATGGCTTTAGTACAACAGCAAAGACCTGTTAGTGAAGGCTTACTAGTGATAATTTGCAGAACTGACACATTTTCCCCTGTATTTCCAGGGTATATTTATTACAATAACAAGTAATTATCACAACAAATAAATTAGTATAACTGCTTAGGATTTTTTCACTGCCATTCATTTACCTACCTGCTCTTCATTTCATTTCATTTCGTTGCATTTCATTTCATTTCATTTCATTCACCTACCTGCTGTAGGTGAACCTGCTCTGGCTGGGGGTTGGACTAGCTGATCTCCAGAGGTCCCTTCCAACCCCAGTGATTCCGTGATTTTATGATTTTCATTTTTTGTAACAAACATGCTTTTGTCAAAGCAGTACGTTTTTGCAGAAATGTACTTTTTTGAACGATATTTTCCCTGGGGATGCTTCTTAGATCCAGAGTATAGTGCATTTATTAGAAGAAGAGCTTACACTGACCAGAAGTTTTGCTATCCATGCACCTGTGTAGGATATGAGAGACTGCCATAAATTCAGATCCCTGCCCTCAATTGAGCGCCTTTGGTTAACCACTTCTGAAGTGATTCAGCTACTTTTCTGAGGGGAAACTGAAAGCAATAGAAAACGGGTTTCTCAAGTCTTTCTGTGTCCAAGATAAATTTGCTCATTATATCTTCACCACAGAAATGACATTTTCTGGATTGAGAGAACCTGGAAAACAGACATACCCACAGGAATATACCAGACAGTTCTACTTAAATCTTCAAAAAGCTTTTATAAAGGCATTTGAGGAAGGAGACCTGCTGTGCAAAGAAAAGCTTTTTTGGTCTGGGTGATATTAATATGCAGACAACATTTCAGAAGCATTGGTCCAGCTTCTCAAAATGCTTTCGACTCAATTAAAAAACTCCTCTTCAGGGGTATTCTTTCAGTGTTTCAATTTCTTGGTTGGACATCTGGTTAGGAAAATGTGCAATTAATTTTTTTTCCTTCAAAGAGGGCTTTTTCCCAAGTTACTTATTTTCTTTCTCTGATTGTAATATGTGGGATTTATAATAATAATAAAAATGTTTTTAAGTACATACACATGTACATGTCATATACATGTACATAGTCCACATGTACACAGACATATATAATGTATGTATATAGCATTTATATACATTGTATATATTTATTACTATATATTATATATGCTGCTCGACATGCTAGAAGGCCAAACTCGTGGCATTTTTTAGTGCATCTCTGTGTAAGAATGGGGTTTCTTTGATATTCAGGTTATTGAAATTTAAGAATGTGATGTTGGATGTTGCTTGATATTTATCTCATATCCTTAGCTATGAGGATCCTATCAATCCTGAATGAGGAGCTATCAATCCTGAAATTGATGGAGGGTGGTAGTGAGAGTTCCATTGGACCCAAACTCTTTTCATGTGATTTTCTGGTAATCAGAAGAATAATAGTGAGCTCAAATACCATTATAATTTTAAAAAATACTGAGCTGCTGGGAACAGATCATAAGCTGTTCCTAAGAAGCCATCAATTTTAGATGAGTTGTTTCATTTTTTTTTTTTCGATCTTCATTTAAACGTAATTTTAAAATTACCTGACATTCATGACGTGATTATCATGAGTGAGATAATATTAGCTAGCCTATTTATGGCAATTTATTATAATTACCCATGCACCAACTGAGTATTTTGTATCAGTACTCAGAAGAATGATTTCTGTGTCTGTTTGCATATTATTTCCTCTTTTTGCTTTCATTCTCAAAAAAATATAATGCTACCTAACAAGTGTGGTATATCCTTTAAATCACAACTATGTGAATAAACAATAAAATGCAATGACAAATTCTGTCTCTCTCACCCAGTCTCTTAACCTTGACTTTAATATTTGTAATGAGAAAGACAAGATTTCTAACAACTTTTCTTAACCATTTTAACATTGTTAAAATGTTCTAATATTTAAAAAAATATTTAGAACACAGAAAGTATTTGTGTAATCTTTTTTTTCTTTAGCGATAGTGTATTTTTCTTCACAAAGAACATCAGTATGGTTTTATATGCTAGCTCCACAAGTTATGCTCATGTAAATAACGGTCATAATCAAAAATATATCACTGTGCAGCTAGAGAGGCCTCTTAATTTTGGCCCTAACATTGACTGTATATGGCAGGAAGAGCTGGTAATAGTCTAAGTGCCTAAGTTAAACACTTACCTAAATTTAGAAAACAATACCATCTGCTTTAGTTTGAGAGAGCACATGTAGTAAGTTACGTGGCTGAGGAGACAGAATGGCTAAGATAGCCTATGTAAGCATACTTGGCTCCATTGAATGTGCTTTGATTTTACAAGGCTCAACTGCAACTTTTTGAGCTGTTTATATGATTTGATGAGTTCTTCAGAGAAAATCACAGGTAGATTTTCCAAGGTAGATGCTCCAAGAGAGGAGCATTAGAACATCTCATGACTAGGTTATTCTCTTACACTATCCCAACTACTCATCCTAACATTGTCTGTGACTGTGCTACAGGTTTTGGCCCTATTTATTTTCCTGCATAACTAATATAAATGTTACTCTGGGAACGCGTTAAGCTACTTTAGGCTATATTTATTGGGCATTCCAATTTTAAGCAGTCACTATCTTTATGCAGTGATCTGTGAAGACCGCAAGAAAATATCTTGTTTTCTATGAGTTAAAATTTGATAAAATAACGTCAAAGAATTGCTCGCTTCTTTCTTGTTTCTGTGTTAATAGATGGTACCATCTATTTATGAGACTTTCACCTCACAGTGGAGTGAGTTTCGTGTGCTTATGCCAGTGTCACTTTCAAAAAGGTAATACTGAATCACAAAAACTGCTTTATAAGCTACAACAGTGAAGGAGAATGATCAGCTTCCCTTAAGAGCCCTTGGCAGTTTGGAAGATGAGGACCCAGAACACCATGTGAAATACCTGTAAATATTGAGTGTTTCTGCTGTAGTATAAGGGGCTATTCAAACAGGAAAAAAGCAGAGTGTCAATCCCAGGTGAGATCATAAAGGGAGCAGAGTTAATAGTTGTTTTTTTAAAATCCCACCCTTGAAACAATCTAAAATCATAAGAATTCTATTTGTCTACATTACAGTTCTACTTATGCAGTCTTCTGTGGAAGTTGCTATATGCACACGACTTCCTGACTGGAACACATTGAAGAGAATGTGACAAATACAGATTGCTGAAATGGACTAAGGGGGAGTTAACAAAAAAATTAGGAAAATATAATAAGTTAATTAATTCTTCTGTTTTATGTTCCTGACAATCTGTTACCATATTAGCATTTATCAATAAATACAAATCTGGTCCCTGATTATTAAAAGACAATTTAAAAGGCACATATCTCATCTGAAATTCATGGAAGCAATTTCATATCACATTAGAAATAGAAAAATTATCTTTAATATATTCATCACATACTCATCAATAAAATATATAATCACAGGAAAGATTACTCAGTGTTTTACTTAGTCTGTCCCCTGATAAGGAGGTAAGAGGATTATGCTTAATTCCATTGGGATCTGTTTCTCTCTGAAAGAATGCACGTCAGTACTTCTATTAACATGAATAATGCTCTTACCTGTTACGTAGAGAGAGAAGATAAAGGGTATGGGTGGAAACCTTCCTAGTGAGGAGGCAAGAACCACTGCCCCTACTTCCCTTTAATGGAGGCAACAATCTTCTGAGGCCCTGTCCTCCTGGATTATCTGCAGTGACTGACAAATAGGATCACTCTTCTCCTCTTTACCTCTCTCTGTAACTTCCAGGAGATTTCTCAGGTTGCAAATAGCATAAATGGTCAGTCAGCATGACATGTGCGAAATATGACAGACACAACATTATGCTGGCAAAGACTTTTTTTTTTTTTTTTTTTAATCTGGTGATTTTTGGTGCCTGTGAAAAGAATGAGACAGGCAATAAGATGCTTGTCGTTAGAATGACTACTCTCTATGGCTGATGTTAATGGTTTCATTTTGTGATTCAGAAAGGAAAATTGTATCTGGCATAACTGAAGTAAAATTGTGTTGTAGAAGTGATCATGCCTTTTTATTTCCATATTGAAAATGCTGGCAAGGATGAGAGAGAGGGAGTATTTAACTCTGCCAGAGGAAAAATCCACACCTACTCCATGATGTAGATAAGGAAGAAAATAGTGGCACAAACTTTCTTCATATGACATGGCATGACATGAGACAAGAAAAAAGGGCAGGAGATCAAATCTATTTTAGATCTAAAGTCATCTTTGCACCGATTTGAGTGGCTTTTTTTTTTTTTTTTGTTACTGGACAAATGTCATGACTGAGGAAACTTGGCTTCTATTCTCTTTGAGATCTTTTTTTTTTCCCTGAGGGATCTTCATCCTCCCAGCCTTTGGGATCCATTTCCTTTTTCATGCTGTGTCTGTCTTATCTATGCAAATAATAAAAAGCTCCAAATGTTTTGCTTCCCAGTTCTCACATAAACAACACAACGAAGAAGAGAGCCTCTAGGTGGTACTGTGTTATAAAAAATAATTAGAAACAGCAAGAAAAATCATGCGAACTACTGATGCACAGTTCAAGATTTCACTTAGACTGTAAAGATAATATTTACAAAAGAGAGCCCTTTTCCTTTCAGGTGAAATTCACTCCAACAAGCTAACATTCAAAACACCGTCAGTGTTTTAGCTGTGTCAAACTTCATTGCTTTGCATTTTCCATATTTCTAATTGAGCTCTGCAGGATTCTATTTTGTACTCATATTCACCGTGTTTATAGATTTAACACTACTAGCTCATAATTTCGTTGCAGATTGATCCTTGTTTAGATATAGCAGAAAGTCCCTCTGATAAATTTGATAAATGGCTTTTACATTAACTAGGATATAACCAAACATTAAGCAGAACACTAGCTTTCATATAGGACTCTTTCCAGAGCGTATGCAACAGAGCCAAAACGCATGCAAGTGGAGGTGCAAATATGTAGCGTAGAACAAGCTAAATGTTTGAGGTGACATGCAATTTTTGGTTAACACCAAAGGAAAGAACAAGTAATTTTACAAGAACTGAGTTTCTTTCAGGAAAAAATTAGCAACTAAAATAGAGAAAACTAATATTACTTTCTTTTTTTAGAGGAAAAGAGACCAAGATTTTGAGACAAGAAATGGTATCCCTTAGCTGCCTTGTGAGTGTAATCAGGGTCAGATTCTACCCTAGGACAATGAAAAATTTGTGGAAAGTCCCTTCAAATATAAATTCTGCTTGTGAGTGTAATTTCAAATAACTTTGATCTGTGTAACACAGAGATAATTGGAGGTGGTGAAAACATTAATATCTCACTATATTTTCTGGTGCCACACTGAGGAAGGAATAGTATACAGGTGCATGGGAATGAATTCTGGATTATAACTATATTTTTTATGCCTAATATTAGCATTTAAAATATCAGAGATTGTTAATTTAGTCTTAAACTGCAGGTGGCCCAGGGGAAAGGCAGAGTCTTTCTAAGAAACTGGGCTCTCTAGCTCATTAGCATGGTTTTAATCCCACAGATGCCGGCCTTCTAGTCTGTGCTAAAACAAATCATGTCACAAGTTGGTACCTCAACTACTGTGGAAGGCTGATGAGCTACAGAAGGGAGAATAAAGTTCATGTCACGAAGCTGTAGGACAAGCTGCATGTCTGTACCACATGTACAGCAGTGAGCAACTCTCAGCAGAGAGACTGAGATCTCCTGAGATGAGGATTAGGTCTGCCTCCCTTGACCCTCATCCCACTCTGCCTCCCTTGACCCTCATCCCACTCTGTCTTTTGTGCCAGAGGCTGCAATAATTGAGCTGATGATGCATTGATTATGGATCCTGTCTTCTCCATTCAGTGGTTCTTGTCAGAAAACCTGTCAGAAACAGTGGCAGAATTGTCAGAGAGGATTAATGGGACATAGAATGCAGGTAGAGATGTACCACAGAAACATTTTCTCATTTGGCTTGTGTCTGCTGTGGGATTAAATCTGAAACAGCTACCAGCCTTGTACTCTCCTACCCAGAGAGCCGTTAACTGCTCACTTCATGCATACAAAGTAAAAAGAGCAGGTGGGGAGCATGACCACTGGGAATTTCTAGCCTGTTCACAAAGAGTCCCCAGCAGATATACTGCAGGAAAGCCTTCTTTTACTTTCTGAACTTTGATTTTACAGGTAAAATTCAATGGAAGTAAAAATCTCTTCATACTGCAGCCTTCTTGTCAGTATGATTATTTTCAATATAAAATTTTGCAGTCCTAGATTCTATATCCCTGTGCACAGAATACTGGTTCTGGTAAATAAGCTGATCAGACCTATTGTTACAATTGTACTTATTAATATATCCTCTGCCTAGGCAGCTCAGGCTAGATTGATTAGCATGTGATTCCTGGTATAGTCTGTTTCACAGCAGTAGTGTATTATGTGAGTGTGGTTTTTTAATCACAATTTTAGTGATCCATCTATCAGGTAAAATACAGCTTTGGAAGTTGTGAAATAGAATGCAAAAAATCTAAATATAAATTACATAATTCATTCTGGCGGGGCCAAGAATCTATGTACAAATGTCGTTTCAAAGCAAGTAATTAACTTAATCCAATCATCCTATTTCATTACTTAATAACTTATCCTAAGTACAACAGGTCATCACATTAACTAAACAACAAGTGAACAATTCATGAAGTGTACTTATTCTGTGCCTTGATGAATTGTTGACGAGTTTTTGTCTAAGTTCTTGGCCTTTACTTTATAAAAAATGTAGATCAAAATTCAAAAAGACAAGAAATCTACCTCACCTGGAAAGTGTGTAGTCTATTATAGAGATCTTGTCAACGAAAATAGCATGTTGTCTCTTAAATGTTTTATTTTTGTAACTTTTATTCTTGTATGCCTGTAATTGAAGTAGATGTACACATTTTGTCTGATGGATCTGGGTGCTGTAAAGTGACAGTTACTCAGTCAGGCATTATTAATAGGATGCTTTTTAACTGGTACAAAGAACAGATCTAAAGACTGACTGGCCCATCAGAAAGTGGTTATCACAAAAAGAGCATTTTCATTTTAAAAAATAAATTGTACTTATGTGAACTTCTGGCCTTGTTTCTCAATTGGTTAAAAGTTTTCATAAATGCTGGTAAACTGGCAATTTCAAATCAGGGTACCTTATTTGCTTTTTAGGCTTTCAAACAACTCTGAATTTATTTGGGGTTATTTTTCCCAAAAATGGCATGGAAGCATTGGAAACAGTAGGTTATTTTAGGTTCCTAAAATGCATTTCAGACTGTGTTTTTAAGCATTCTCATTTTAAAATGCTAACTTTTAGTTCCTTGAACAGTTATGTGTAATGATGGCCAGCAATCAGGATTAATATGAAATTACCTGTAAATGTCTCTTTCTATTGAAAAGTAAGTAAAAAGAAGTATATATGTCAGTCAAAACCAACCCATAAGTGAGATAATCCACATACAGTTTTGGATTTAAAAAAATAAAATCCATCTACAAATCCACATAAATATATATCTGCTAGTTTTTGCTAGTTTCCTTTTTTTTTTGTTTTAATTCAAAATTTGAAAAATAATATTCAGGTAATATAACAGGGAAAAGAAAAAGAAAAAAAAAAAAAAAAAAAAAAAAAAAAAAAGGGTTACCATAGGTTTTGGTTTGGTTTTTTTTAGAAAAATGTTGCACTTTTCTTCTAGTCCTGGGGTGGGCTGGCAAAGCAGGATGCTGGCTGTCCCGGGAGAGGGCAGAGCAGTAATATGGAAAAATGCAGTGTGCAGCCTTGTCCTATACATACACTGCTGCCACCTTTCGTTAAGACTGTTTTGTAAAGAACAGAAACATCAGGTTATTTTAGAGGTTTTGGGTCAATTCTCAGTGACTAGGGTGCAGACAGCTTCCCTGTATTTTAACACTGAATCCCTGGACAAGTTTGGTTTCCTAGTGGGTTTCTGCACAGGGAAGTAACAAGAAGAAATGCTGGTTTGATGTGTCTCGTGAGTAACTTTTTCACAAGTAACTCATGTTTTGGGGCACTTGTTAAGTTTCAGTATTTTTGTGAAATAGTGACTGCAACGAAAAAAAAAGAAGAAAAGAAACTGCTGAAGCCCATAGTTTAAGGGTTTGATCTTCCTGTTATGTCTAGAACTGCAGCATATCGGTGACTTCACGTGCTGTTCTGTCTATACAGCATGTATATCTGGACGGCTCTACAGGCTTGTCTGACAATAATGAAGTCTCCCATTTGCAAGATTATCTGTTTTTCAGGTTAAAGCTTCACCTCTTTCCCATAGATCAGTGGTGTTTAATGTGATTAGTATGGGCACAAATGTGATGAAGGAAATTGGGTCCTCCATCCAACCCAGCATTCATTCTGGTTTATAGTTGGCAGACAATGACAGCAAGAAAATAAGTGAGCAGACTTGACAGATCGGGAGAGAGTCTACTGGAGAGTGTCCAAAACTTTTTGTATATCTGGGACCCTGTTACTTATATACCACAGTGGGTGCAAACCCACGCAGATCTAGAAAGTTTGGATCTCTCCTTAAGTAGTCTGTTTATTTTCTCTCTCTCAAAAAAAGAGACTTTGCTCTTGCAAGCTGTAGGAATGCTTTTGGCATGATACAAAGGCTCTGAGACCTGAATGTGTCATTTGGCTAGGCTTTCGGCACTGGGACCTGAACATACTGTCCATCAATTTGTTTCATGCATGTTCTTTTCTACCTCAAGCACTCTGACATCCATTCAGCCAAGATAACTTGGGTTAAATTCCTCTTTCTCTTCATTTTTTCGATGAATAAAATTCTATGAACTTAATGTATTTATTCTATATTTGCACCTGGTAGCAAATCTAGTTGACTGTGGCCTTTGAATTTACTCTTTTTTAATGCAGCCAGTATTCATAGATGAGTAATTGGAGAGCTAGACAGAATTATTGTTACAATAGAACCTACTGCAAACCATGGACTTTGTTCACATTCATTCATCTAGGCCAATGTGCTGAACTGGAAAAATGCCTTTTAAAAGAAACACAATCTTTACTGTTGAAACCCACATAGTCGATAATGGTTCTACGCTCATTTGTTTTAATTACTCTCACCCTTGCTGACTGTCTAGTTTAAGCTTCACCAAGTCCAAGTTCCTTTGTTTAAATCTCCGATGTGTCTACACTGCCCAGTGAAGTACACCATAACGTTGCCTGAGAGAGCACTGAATGAGACAGTTCAGGTAGGATAATGACTGCTAGTGACGCAGTTTGGGCATTTCTGTGATACTTCATTGAATCATACCGACATTTTGTCTGGCATTTGTCTCCTACATGATTATGAGTTAGGGGTCCCATTGCTGCATTTGCGCACACCTCAGAACAAAATTTTAAGTTCACTGTACATTTCCTAAAATGATTTTTATACAGTCTATCTGCTAGGTGCTGAGTACTGTTCTCTAATATCCTAAAGAACATATGCATGGATTAAACTTCATACAGGGAATAACCCATTGCTTGTTTAGCTGGCCTAAGGCCAGTATGCTCAGTCATTTGCAGGATAAAACATTACTGATAAATGTCACCTTGCTATATAGCTTGGTCCAATTTACAGATATTTGCAGGCCATTTATCTTACCAAGAGAGATATTTTTCTTCTGAATACCAAAAAAAAGGTTTTAAAAGCAAAAGTACTGCACTAAACTCTTGAGATTTTTTAAATGAAAGCTGCAAATGATAAATAACTTTTAAATATGATGCTGTAATTTGAATCATCAGAAATAATAGTTGGGAATTTTGCCTTCAAAAAAAGTTGGTTCATAAAAAACCTGGAAATACATGATTTTCAGACTTTTTTAATGGAAAATATTCAAAGATACTAAAATATTTTATTTTCATATTTTTGAAAAGGCAAGTCCCGTGTTTTTGGGTTTTAAATTACTTTTATTTTGAACTGAGAAACAGACATAGATAAGAAAAAATATTCGTATTGTAATTAAACATTTCAGAATTAAAATATATGGCTATTTCTAGTGCAACAGATGAGGTTTCATGAGGAGTTGTTTTTTCACCTATAAATGCTTTGGAGTTCAAAATTCTGTTGTAATTTTACATGACTTTTTACCCCCAGAAATCTCAAAAAGGCTAATGTCATAAGAAAACAATTTCCTGATAAGATCCATCTAAGTTTTTTTTTTTTGAAGTATTGCAAGAAAAACACTGAAGAATATAGAAAATAGAATATAATATTGTACAAAATGATGATAATTTAAAAGAATATTGAACATTACAAAGATTGGAATAATTAAAGGATGAATTAAAAACAAATATATGCTTTTTAAATTTTAATTTTATTGGTTTTAGAATAACCTAGTCCATCCATTTCAGTAAAATTTGTGCTTATTTCCACTGTTTTTTTCTTTCAGATTTATGAATATGAAAACTATTTCAAACTTATTTATCAATTCATTTAACCCACAGAAGTATCATAATAACATTTAATCTTGCTTTGTAGCTAAAAAAATTATCAAAGGCAAGGTTAACTTTTAAAATTGATCTTCTATAACACGGTCCCACCATAAAGGCATCCATTACATAATAAACAACACAATCAATAAACATATAACAAGAAAGGTCAAACTTAGCTGAATATTTCTATGTTCTTTGGGGCATTCAATGAAGAAAGTCAACTTGGTATGTCAGTGTCCCTATGTTACATAGCATGAGGTTAGATCCTGTAGTATGTAATGTATTCTTACAACCGATCTCCACAGAAGGGCCTGAGGAACCCAATCCTGTTTGAGTGCTGCGAGACCTGCACTCTAAAGTTGTCCTGGTTTGAGATAGAACAGAACCAATTTTCTGTTCAGCAATTTTACTTTTCAGTTAAGTCTCTTCTAAATAATGGCACTATCGGAAATTAACGGCATCTTTTTTGGACAGTGTCTGCTTCTAGCAGATAACACCTGATGTTTACAGTTAATACCAAGGCATGGTGTGCAGAGAGGCTCTTGCTTAGACTTATTGCTATAACAATCAAGGCCAGCCAACTTCATTATGTATGAAGTTGCAGAGCTGGAACCAGTAGATTGTAGAGGGGTCACACCTGCAGGGAGGAGCAGACAGGACAGGTGACCCAAAACTGACCAACAGGATATTCCATCCCATCTGCATCATGCCCAGTATAAAAGCTGAGGGATCAAAGGGGTCAGCCTCTTTCTTCAATGGCTGACATCCAAGGAGGACTCTGTTCTTTTGCCTTTGATTCCAATCTGTGCACTCCTGAATGCAGATCCAGAATCCAGAGGTTAAATAGAGCATCTATCATTTGTTTAGTGGCCAGGCCAGCCTAAGCCACAAGTCTGCTTCAATGTGTGATGAACCTACTTATTTTAAAAAGTTTCAGGCTTACTACTATCTGCTAAAGGCTTTCCCTGCTTGCTGTAAACGAAATGTGTATATAAACTCATGCAGAACAGTAGTTCTCAATATCGGTGGAAGATCCAAACATTAACTAGTCATTCATTGGTACTGAGCATAAATTGGGTGTAATTTGCAAAACAGTGATCAATCTGCTAAACAAAATGTCTTTAGTATAACTGAACTGCACAACTTCAAATTCAGTAAATCTTTTTCTAGTTCTTCAACTTTGTAGAATTGCAGATAAATTACTCAGATCCAAAGTCTACATTTATTTTTATCTCTGTTTATCAAAAAGCATGAATATTTCTCTTTTTTTAATTATTTTTTTCCATTTAATACAAGAGGGGCACAGAATCTTTATAATATACATGCATAAATCATGCATACTGTATCTTTTGCTCAGATGTTGTAGCTCAGGAGCATCTTCTTCACAGTATTGAACTACATATTATCAATTAATTCTATATTTTTATGGCTTTAGGCAGATGCTTTCAATGCTTGCTAATATTAATGGGAAAGAAGGTTGGATATACCTATGAATTTTCCAAAATTTCTTTAAAAATGCACAAGAATAACTGATGACATAAGGACACTTTCCAGTCAAACTTTTAAAATTACCTAACATTTTATACAGCAGTAGCAATGCAGGTTACCCAGATTCCTTTAAAAAAAAAAAAAAAATTACACCAATTCTATTTCAGGCAGAATTTTTTACTTTTTGCCCAAGAGAACTAGCAATTTCTGACCTATCATCAATTGTTAAGAGTTCACTAGGGAGAAATAGACTTTATAATGAAATCATGAACAGTCACTTAATGATAGAATTCATAAAAAATAGGGATGGGAAGTAAGGTGACAAATTGTTAAGGCCAAGTTATAATCAATATGCAAACAGTGAGCTTGAGTGTGTGACTTACATAGCTGAGTAACTGTAGATTACCATCATATGGATGATGATTTGCTGCTGTCTAATGACTGTCTTCAATAAACTTGTAACGCAGTCATGACAAATCCTTGGGGCTGATGCTTATGTAGCCCATGCAGAAAAATCAATGCAACTTTCATTGTCATAGTTCAATTTGCTGTGGCTGCACTGCTGGCGCTATATAAAAGCATTCACTGCATGGCCTTCAGCAACCGGGAAGATGACCTTCACTCTTAGAAATCCTCTTGTCATATAGATACTGGGTTATGAAGAAAAAATAGTTATTGCCAGACTCTTCCTTTTAATTTGTACATCTAATTGCTTCTCAGGATGCATGACTTCTCTGAAACTGCTTCTCTGAAGCTGCAAAACTAGCTTAAGTGACTGGTGACTCAAATGAGATGGTAACTTTCTGCAAGCAATATACTGGACAGTAAGTGGGTATTTGTATGGGCCTGTTTCAGGAAACTTCTGGCAGCACTCTCAATTTTGAGCATGTGCCTAAATTTCTTTTCATGAAGTATGTATTTAAACCCTTTACTGAACTGGCACATCAACAACAAAATGTGTTTTCTTGGGAATGCAAACCAAGGGGACAAAATTCCCTAGGAATAACAAGCAGAATTCCCACTGTCTACCTGCCTTGGGCAAGCCGCTTGAACTGTCTGGTTTAGGGGTCCTGGCTTCCAATTATGTGATACTGGATTTGGCATTGTGGACTTTGCGCTGCTGGGGGTAGACAAATGGCTAAATTTCTGAGTGCTTTGCACACCTTCGAGAGCTGGAAAGCTACCTGGCTGTTGCCCTAACATTACTGATGGACAAATAAGCCTGTATGGGGCTGCAGCAGCTGTAACTACTAGGACTATATAGTGTCAGCAGCAATTACCAGTCACATCTTCAAGGATCTCCCTGTGGCTCCATTACTGTTTCCCTGTCTTCCTATTATGGCTACTAGATTAATTTCTTAGTCTGTCTCCTTTTATCTTTGGAGAAGTAAAACTTTGTCTTGCCTGCATATCTGAGTTGCCTTGAAGTGAATATGACCTGACAACTATTACCTGAGTGTTGTAAGAACTAAATGTACAATGCCCAAGATGAGTGAGTGTTATAAACTGATGAGTACTGCGTGTGGAAGTGCTAATAATTTGTGTCGGTATTTTAAAATCATAATTAGGGATGAAATGCTCAATTCGGGAGCATAATTCACTGCAGAGTTCAACATAATCTGGCATTCATCCTAATTAGCTGGATTAGGCAACTGCAGTTTACATGTCAAGGATGAAAAACTGCTAACTCGACTCCTAAGTAAACCTTCACTACAATCAGTACTCATCAAAGTCACACAAGTGGAATTCATCAACTTACTGAGGTTGTTGATTTTATTTTTATGTGGTTTTGATGAGATGTGTGGGGAGGACTACAAGTTGTAACTTGATTTTTAGAATCCTTTTATCCTCTCCAGTCTCAATTATTGACCCCTACCCTGATATTTACCACTCATTCTTGTGTGCCATGCAGACTGAACCGCATGGGCATACCAACACACAGATGTTTAAGAAGACGTTGCTCAAATAAAGTATAAATGGGTGATATAGTCCATGCAATACATAAACATGTCTCACTGTATAATGAAAAGAAAATCAGAATGTCTGCTTGACTTCCCTGTTTATTCATGCTGGACATTTATGTAGTAAAATGCAAATACACTCCCACACCTGTAGGTGGCAGGAATAAGAAAGCACTCTGGAGGCCACTGCATCATATAAAGAGAACAATCATCTAAAAATAAGATAGTAAGTCTCATAAAAACTGAAGGTGTGTCAGAGTAGAGTAGTTCAGAGCATCACAGTCAGTGAACTGTGCCAAGCCACTGGTTCTGTTTATATGAAAACTACCATAATTATTAGCCTAAAATAAATTTGTAAAAGATACAGAAGTTAAAGCCAACTTCTGACTGATTTCCCACTGCTTATCTGCATACTTTCTCTGGCTCTGCCAAGAACATCTTTAGATTTGTACACAGGTCTGTGTTTTCTTTCCAGAATCTTCATTCCCAACTTCTGTTTCTTGTTCAGTTTTCCCTCTTCCTAAAACCCTCATCCAGCTTTTTTTTTTTTTACTCTAAAGGTCTAAGTTTGATCTTTATCCCTTAAAGACTTGTAAATCAAAGGAACTTCTATTCAGTTTGATAAATAAGAAAAAGACCAAGATGCCTGCCAGGCAAGTGGTCATATCAGAAAGCTATCAGAGCCCAGCTCTTGATAGCAGGCAGTATGTTTGAAAGAAAATCTTCCCCCATGGATTTCACTAGCTCAGTTTCTGTAAACTAAGGTAGCATAAGCACAAAAGGAGAACAAAGCATGAACTCAAACATACAATGTCTGCAAGTTTCAATTGCAGTAATGCTATTAATTGCATCCTTTAATAAACTGGTCAATAAATTTACTACTTATTGAATAATCATATCTTCTCTGCTAGATTTCCTAGGGTTCATTTCTTAGCGTTTATTGCAATTTATTTTAGCCACGCTTGACTTTACCTAAAGGTCAGTGGAAAAATCAGAAACGTATTAGGTCCCTAACAATAAAGATTCAAACACTTGTTCTTAGCCTATATCTCATGTTCATCCATGGAGTGGAATGACTCATCTCTTGCACTTTCAGTTATAATCAGGTCAGGAAGGAAATGGAGTGGTGAAATTAATGGGATTGCACAATCTAACTTGTATTGTTTGTGATAAAATGACAAAGTGGCTCTTTTTCTTACATTATTTGAAGAGTCCAAGCCTTGCTCTGCATTTGCAGTGAAATTCACTTCAATAAGAAAAAATAGATATGAGCTTTTTTTTATTATATGAAAGGTGACCAGACGTATTGGCACTTGTGAGATACTGTCTATGGAACTGGTGTGTTGCCACTGGGTCACTTATGCACCAGTGGGTCTGAACTATTTTTATTTGTGCTATCAACGTATTAATTTCTTGTTTATACTTAGGCTCACAGTTTGCCAAATCCCTTCCACTTTTATTGCCTACTTTGAAAGTCACTCCCTACTTTGAAAACGTTATGAGTTTTATCCTCCTCAGAAGCACCATGCAATAGGTCAGGGTGGACTGTTGAATGCATTTTCAACAGGAATCACACAGAGAATCTTAATACTGGCTTTGATCTCCATGATGGCCAACACTTGCATCCTAGTGACACTTTTTCAGTAAAATCCATTAGTTTTATATGAGCCAAACACAGAGCATCCAACATTGCTGACTCAGAGTGACAGATAATAAAAAAGTCACAAATACATTACTTACGGACATGAGGTTGTTCATGCTGATACCCACAAAAAAAAACCCAAACCCAACTCTTTTCAAGCTTTTTTAGTGTAATACAAGATTGGCATTCTGTTTCTTGTCATTTTATTGATAAAAGCCTAATAAAGGGTTTTAGTGACCATTCCATGTTAAAATGATTGAAAAAATTGCAGTTGACGTGATGAACTTTTTTGGGGTAGGGAGTATTACGCTTATCCTACTGTTGTCATTGAATTTATACTAGTGTCAGTGTGACCAGAGCTGGATCCCAATTAATATTGTCAGAGAAATTTTATCATAGGGATGGAGTGGGAGGAGTCAGCTGATCCTGTTGACTACGACCTGTTAAAATAGACAGAGATTTTTGCTGAATCTGTTTCACACCCTATACTGCACATCATTAATGGTTCTGAATGTGCTGAGACAAAGAA
Source organism: Chionis minor (assembly GCA_013398295.1). Lineage (NCBI taxonomy): Eukaryota > Metazoa > Chordata > Aves > Charadriiformes > Chionidae > Chionis > Chionis minor. The sequence continues at coordinate 56,204 of VZSF01007156.1, forward strand.
TAACCTCTCTGCAGTGGCTACTCAGAAGATAAAATTTGTTTTCCTGTACGTGAAGTAGGATTCAAACCAAAGGCCAACAGAACAATACTTTCTTCACCACTCCAGAACTAGGGTTTTTCCTGGCAATAGCTTTAAATACTTATTATGCATGTACTAAATAAACTTTCCCTGACCTATGGCCTCTTGTGTTTCACTACAGAGCACATCTATTTTCTCAAGTGCAGGCTGCTTTCCCTATACCAACTTGAAGTTACGTTCTGTTGTTTCCCCAGCCACTTCTTGTGCTACATGAAACACATTCCAATTGTTTTTATTATAGTAAATTCAGCAGTAACAGCAGCATATTTAAAATCATTTTAGCTAAACATATATTACTGCTTCCACAAGCAGACCCTGAAATTTTCAGAAGTGCTTTCCTCTCTTTTCAGTGCCAGAGGGAACGGAAGGTAAAACATAGTGCTTTATAAGTAAGGCTCTTCCATCTGGTCAGCTACCCTTAAACCTGCTTGAGTCTGCCGGGAATAGCCTAAAATTGTTTCCATTTTTCATCTGTAGTTAAAACACTAAAAGGCATAATGAGAACAAGGGCTTTTATAAAATTACTGACTGCCAGAATGATGAATTTACTCTCTTCCAATTAAAATGCTGCTGTGTTTTGGATTTGATGTCATTTTATGCTGTTTGGCTATTACTCTGCTTTTGAAGTAGCTATATGAATTTTCCTCTTAATATTATAGGAGCACTATTCCTGCTGCTACACCTCAGGGTTTCACAGATTTCTAATTTCTTTATTTTCATACTTTATTTTCAAGGGTCCAGCCAAAAAATAAATCACAAAGTCTCAGTTTGGTAGTAAGTCAAGAATTGCTTGTTTAGATTGATTTAAAAAAATGGGGGTTTAATGCTGAGGGTTCTTTTTTATTTCAGGTATATTTGAATGTGTGTGGTTATCTACTTCAGTGAGAGCATAACCATTTTGTTCCATAAACTAGAATTTTACTTATATTGTAGCAAAACACGGCACACCAAGTCCGTGATCTCACAGCTCCAAAAATCAATAAATCAGGACAACTAAGCAGACTGCTGAATGTGACTCCCAAACCCTACACAGTCATTGAGATTCTCCATCGTCCATCCTGTTAGTAGTAGTTCCAGGAAAAGGCCTTTCACCACATTCTTCTCTTCTCTTCTCTTCTCTTCTCTTCTCTTCTCTTCTCTTCTCTTCTCTTCTCTTCTCTTCTCTTCTCTNCCCTCTCCCTCTCCCTCTCCCTCTCCCTTTCTGTCTCTACTGTTAATTGCTGTCTTATCTTCCTTCAGGATCTTACTTAAGATTACCAAAAATGTGCAAATATTTCCAAATATTTTAAACTATTAAGCCTTTGGGAAGGCAGTCAGCAACATTGTTGCAGGACACAGCTTCTTATGCTTTGATGCTGACTTAGACATGGAGTGTTGTTTTTCAAGGACTATACTGTCTGTCTGAACTAGTCCTAGATTCCTAGGATTGAAGGTTGATGAAAGGAACACGCAGTAGAGTGTATCATCTGCAAGAATTTTAATCTACAGCACCTGAGAAAAGGAATACCATATTCCATTTTCTGGAGTGATTTACATAAGCAACATCTGATTTGTGATATTCCTTCCCGGAAGAATGTTCGTTCCCAGACGATGTTCATTATTTTCAGTTTCAGGACTCTATTCTTGAGTGCTGGCCATTCCTGAGCTGCAGGGCTAAAATACATTTAAGCGTTACATCAGCTAGAAATCTTTTTATTTAATATATTTTTGGAGTTTCAGAGTAGATGAAAATGTCTGTGTAAACACCACAGCTAAAGATTTTACTGCTTAAAATGGTTCTGCTGATACACATCAAAGAACACGAGGCTGTCCATTACCTTCTTAGTACCAGAGATGCTGGAGATATTTAATTCTGTCACTATTCATCTGCACATTTTTGGGAAGCCAGTTAATAAAATGAATAAGTTAAAATAAAAACCTTTCTCACAATTCACAGAATGACTTTTTTTAAAGTTATATCTGTGAGAATCAAACAGTTCAACAATTGTAATCCCTTTATTGAATGACACTTCATTAAGTCATGAATGAATGAATAGAAGCCCACCTTACACAGAGTCTTAAATTATTGCATAGGAAAAAATGTGACAAAGGCAGAGTTCCTTACCTCTTTCTTACTGTAGATTTCAAACTAAAGAAGCTGCAACAGTCCTTGATGAAAATCTGGCTCTGTAGTGTCCTCAGCCTTTAGTCCAGTGAGACTAAGGACTTCTTGATATGGGCACAGCAACCTTATAAGAAGAACTCGTACTATGAATCACACTGTGGTTCTGGGCAAATGCAAAGGGCAATTCTAGGATTATCTGTAGTACGGTATCTACAAAATCACATGGATGTAGCCACCTAGTACCTAAGCTACTTTCTTTTGAGCTGTGCATCAGTCCTGTGATTATTATATGACTACTGTTTCATCCAAACAGGCAGCGAAAAAGTTTGCTTGGCTCTGCCCCATTTATCCATTGTGTTTTCTGAAGTTCTGTGTCTTTGTACCTTCATAGTGGCAACATGGTCAACACATGAAGTTTAAGTATCACTTTATGGCTGCAATTAGAATTTTAGGAGTGTCTTTTTACTTCATACAGAATAAGCATTAATTTCAGCAAGGAGCTTTTTACTTTTTCAAATATAATATGCAAACTTTGCAAGCCCTATGGTGCGTATTTAACTGATAAGAAAATCTTAGATTTTAAATATGTCTAACAGTCTTATCAGCCTGGTTGAAGATGGATAATACAGTCAGAGGGAAAGTGAATGAAAATGGCCCAAGATTCAGTCAAATTCTGTCCGTTTTCACTAGAAAAATTCCAGTCTTGTTGTAATGGGGCAATCAGAGAGTTAACTTGGATCATTTTTGAATCTGTAACGTTGCAAAATTAATGTTAGGAGAGAGTGATGAGCAAAGTGATATAATAAATAAGGATATCCTCCGTTGGCCAAGAGAAGCTTTGCATGGGCTGATGGAGGACTCAGGGACACTAAGCATGATCAGAGTAAATTAAATAAGAAATTATGTGGATACATTTCATGCGGTTGCAGCAGCAAATTCAATTAAATTTTAAATTTAAAATCTAAGTTTCACTCTTTTCAATGCCTAGATCTAATTGAAATGTAGGCTTCCTGAGTGATAGTCTTCCTTTGCTGGTGAAGGGCATTATAATATACTAGCTTTGAATAATTTTTTGTTCATCATTATTATTGCTATTATTCCAAAACTTACAAGATACCTAATAGTTATGGTGCCTGGGGTTATTTTTCCTATGTTGATAAAAAATAAATAAAATACGTAATTTTTATCTATATTGACAACATCTTAAGGAAATGCAATTCTAACAGTGTTGACATTGCTAAAGACTAGAGGCAGATGAGAGAGGAAGAGGAAAAATGGTAATTGAAATGTAACTGAGAACATAACTGTAAAGTATATACTTAAAAGGTACTAATCAAAAGGGATTATTATCATTATTATTTTCTTACTGTGCTTGATTTTTTTATCGTTTGCTGTCTATATAGGAGTCATCAATTTCAAAATACTTGGTACTCCTCAATATTTGCCTCAACTTTTAAAATTTTTAAGGGTATCCATGGAAAATTTTTAACATATGTTTTGTGTTTGATTCAGCACAAAATTAGGATTTTGAATTTTCCGTGAGATGGAAAAAATCAGTCTGAAGGAACTGAGTAATTTTATATTATTTCCTATTTGCTAGTTTTAAATATTTATATTTCAGTAATATTCAAACATTGTGTGATGAAATGCATTGTTATGAAATATCCTTTTACAAAATTAATCTATGATCATAGGATCCCTTTTACAATGCCTGTTGTTGCCTGGTCCTTGGAGAACTTTACCTGGGAGAACTGTGTTATAAAACTGTAACTCGCAGAGCCTTATATCACTTCTGCTTTAACTTGACACAGGTATTTAAGTATGTGTTCCATTATGGTAAAAAGCCAGCTGATTTTAAGTAGCTAGTAGCTAGATTTCAGGAATACAGTGGAGGAGAAACTCATTTGATAACCTTACTTAAAAGAGACTGATAAATATTTGACAGTAATCTTATTGCAATAATGCATTGACTGTGAACGTTTAGTTTTAATACCCGTATGACTGCTAAAAGAAGTCTTAGAGGAACATCTGACAGATGAATAAGCAAGATCAAGTATTGCTAATTAACCTTCAACAAGGTTTTGTGAGAGGAGCAATTCACCTTAGTTTGTGTGGGAGAGAGCTCCAATCAGAGGCTGTAAGTGGCTCCTAATGGAGAGGACATGCCTTGCTAAATATCAAAAGGCAGTGCAATTCAGGTGCAGCAGGTTACCTATTTTGCATATCATATGAACAGAATCTAGACCTTAAAGGTTTTTCCTTGAATCCACGAGCCAAAAAGACATATATTACATATGCAGAGAGAGTCTTGGTACCTATATATGGTGCTTTTGCCTCTTCTGGATGTAGTTTCCTTAGAATGAGAGTCACTGTTTCAGTCTCTAAAGCTGCATTCTAGAGCTGGGATATGTAGAAGAGCTAAACCAGCTCAGACATATTTTCTTGCAGGTTAAAGATAGTAGCAAGTGCGTACCCTCATCATCCTCAGTCTACAGAGTTCTCTTATTTGGTGAGTAAAATATAAATGAGTTAGAATATATTGTTTGATATGTTTTGATGTTCCCTGTGTAAGGTATCATGTGATGACTGATAACTTAGGTAGCACAAGTCAGTATTTTTAAAGTAGACTTCTAGCCTTACATTTTAAAGTTGTATTTCACTACAGAAGTTTTCTAACCTATCCTTAGTAGTCTTTTAACACAATACACGGGAGCGATTTCTTCAGTGAAGTTTAACATGTGAACAAGAGGAAGTACATACAAAAAAAAAAACCAAACAAACCTGCTTATGGATGCATGGTTTGTAAAGTCCTAAATGCATGACCCAAAAAGCTTCCAGAAAGATTGCTTTACTGGAACTTAGGTGTTATTTCTTACTTTGAAGTGTCTGCTCTGAGATGAATTAGCTGCAAAAGAAGTCCTACACATGGGTTATCTGTATTAAACAAAGTGATCTTAGTGATGTAATGTAGAGTTGTTTAAACTTCTCCTTAATGTCCTACTTTTGCTGCAAAGTCTACAATTATGGTCCAAATCCATTTTGGACAAAAAGAACCATAAATTGAAGAACACATCTTTTGAGATACAGCAAACACATCGCGATTTATCTAAACACTCAACATTCATGTGTTCATTATGACCCTTAAAGATATTTTTTGAGTGATGGAATTCTATGAAGCTTTGGCAAGTCCTAAAACATCACTGTTGTGATAGGTGGCCAGTTCTGCCTTTCACCTCTTCATCTGTTGTCAGCTTGTGATTGCACCTTCATCTAGTTCTTTGCATCAGACTTACTCTTCAGTTTCAGGAGCATAAACACTATCAAAGGCAAGTGGAACACAAAAGAAATGTACAAAAATACTTGAGTAGTACCATGTTCTTTTGTGAAACTACTATAAAAAGCCAGTCTTGGAGGGGAGTTTTCGGGGGGGGGGGGGGGGACAACTGACAAATTTGGAAGTCTATTAGGTTATGTATACCCCTTTGCCATGTAATTGATATATATCAAGACAAGGTCTATAAGCTTATTTTAGGAAAAGGAAAAGGATGAGGATCTTTGAAGGGTAGGATTTCATAGCTTAGTACAAAGAGTTGGAGAATACTACAAAGCAGACTGAATTACTGAAGCATATAATAGGCAAAAATTTTCTGATAGGAGACAATTACTTAAAACCTAGAAAGCAGATAGTACCACAAAAGAGTTATTTTTCCTAATACTTTTTCAATCAAGCTATTGTAATTGCTCTTGTATAAAGAATGGCTCCCACTAAATGGTGTTCCTAATGTTTCTTGGTTATTAATCACACAGCATCATTGCGAGATAGTTTTCAGGATATATACTCCTTGATAATCTGCTTTGGCATTTTCAAACCATTAAAACTATTTAGCTGCTTGAGGGCTATCTGGCCTCCTACGGAGGTAGATTTTCTGTCACTAGAATCTTTTTTTGATTCTGAATTGTTTTCTAAATGGAGTTTCTGATTTAAATGTGACTTTGTCTCTGAAACTAGTACATAATATGTTTGGTAATTTGCAAGAACCAAAGAGAGAGAAGTACTGAAGAAAAGGTAATAGCTCCTATCTTGCTCTTAAAGGTCCCTTTCTCATGATTGCAAGCTGGCTTATTGTTGCATACTTACCTAGTTTTGTGACTGTCTGTTCTTCACTTTCAGTCCATGACTATACAGTTTTTCATATATGAAAAACATTGTTAAGAAACAATATTAATAAGAAAAAGAAATGGAAATTTTGTCTTTATTTCTTTTAGTAAGACACTAGAACAAGTACTGAAAAAAGTATTGCCCTCTTCCACAAAGAAGTGGAAGAACAGTTATCTTGCTGACTTGCAACTTTTTAAGGACTAAGGCATCTAAGGCGGTTAGGAGAAACTTCAGAAAAGACTTGTAAGGAATAAATCTGTCATGGTTTGGACTGAGCAACAGATGTTCCCTCTCTCCTGCAGAGCAGGAGGCACTGAACATGAGGCAGATGGGATGGAATACCCTGTTGGTCAGTTCGGGGTCACCTGTCTGCTCCTCCCCACAGGTGTGGCCCCTCTACGTTTTTCTGCTTCTGACCCTCCAATGGGGCAAGTAACAAAGTTTGTTGGCCTTGATTGTTATAGCAGTAAGTATAAGCAAGAGCCTCTCTGCATACCATGCCTTGGCATCAGCTATAGGCGTGGGTCTTACCACTCTGCAAGCAAATAGTTTTTCTGCACGATATGCTGCTAACTTCAGCAGTTAGAAGAGGCCTAGTTAAAAAGTAGAGTTACTGAACAAAACTGGTCATGTTTTACCTGAAACCAGGTCGTTCCCCTAGTTTTGAAATAAAAGGGGAGGAGACAAAGGAAAATGCCATAACTATAGCAGCATATTGGAAAATCTGAAGTATTTGTACTGGGAAAGAAGAATAGAGACACATAAGTCGGTACAAAACTTCTTATGTTCTCTAAACGGCCTTAGTTGCTTTTTGTTTTCACTAAGCACTTTCTGTTGATGAAATTTCAATATCTAAGTCAAATCTCATTTCTGTCAAAAGCAGACAATATAATTGACTCAGAAAAGAGCCAGAAGGCAAGTGTCATGTCAATGTAAAACCTTAATTATAGGAAATTGATGATTTGGAATTGAATAATTTTTTTTCTGTTCATGTTATTCTCCTTCAGATGATCATTATAAATGTTTCTGGCTAAAATTATAAATTAATTGTTCTCAGGAACATTTCATGTTCTAATTCTTCTAACTTATTTTGTGAGTAAAAGTATGCTTGTGACTTGCTGGGAACCGAAAGCCTCGTTTCCATTATTAAATGAAATGAGCTAAATCTATTTGAATTAAAAAGGATTTACTATGTTTATTTTGAAATGGCCACATTTTAGCATAGTAAAATGTTAATAACTCGCATGAACAAAAATAATCAAATTAACCTTTACTTTACAAATGTCAAAAGGTTTTCCAAGGGTTCAGCTTGCAAGAACAATTTGGACACTGCTTATCCAAATTACGAAAAGAAGTCACTGAACAGAAACTTTAGTCATTTTTTTGATGTTACTTATTGACATCTAGTATCAATGTATCAAGTTTTAAGAAGCTTGCACATAAAAGAAAGGGAAAATACACCAGCTGTTCAGATAGTGTAATCTGTAGCTTGATTGAGTTGAATGGAACAATGGTAACTTATGCCTGCTTTCAATGTGACAGTATTGTATCTAACTGTCCTCAGAATAAGCTCTCCCCTGACCTTCTCTTACAACCAACCTGAAGGACAAATAGATTGCTCATATCCTTTCAGAAAGTTACATAGTAAAAGCATAATATTTATGTAAGGATTTTTTGTGGTAATGAGACTCCTGTTTAGGTGGCAGCACTAGCTTTCAGGCCAAGTTGAATTCCCATACCTCTTAAAGGGAAATCAACATCTCTGGAACTTGCACTATTTTTCCTCTTTTTTCTTTAGATGAGCTCCCTCTTTCTGAGGTGGCTGGCAGTGGCACAAACGTACCTGTTTCTAAGGGGAAGGAGGGTGTGGTATCTTGATTATGACAGTAGGTATCTCAGAGATGAGATTTGTAGACCAGGCTTGAATATGGATTTTTTTAAATTATTATATTTTCCTCAGAGCAGTGTTCATGGGGAGAGCTGTAAATTTTTGATTATTTAAAGTCCTTTAGGATACTATGCTGTGAAGTCTGACCTAGAACTGTGCGAGCATAATTTTTGGTTTTCTTTGAAGGAATGGGTGGAGAGAATGGCTTCAGAAATTGTGGACCATCTCAGTGTCATAAAAAGTTTCAGACAAATTTGATGGACAACTCTTACCTGAGTCTGTCTGCGTTCTGGTCTGCAAATCCTGAAAGCTTTCTAAGATCACACTTCCTAGATGGAAGTCAATAGAAGTGAATGTGGTGCTTTATTAAATTCTCCTTTTCCTTTCTCTAATGTTTACAATAATAGAATTGAGAACTTTGTTTGTCAGGTGTACTATGAAAGGCGTTCTGAACTTGGTTTTCAAGTCAATATATCAAGCAAGAAACCCTCTACTTCATATACCTAGTAATGAAATACCCCACATAATTTTTTGCCAAAAAATCTAGGCAGGAAAGTTTCTATTAGGCTTTGAAACTAGTGAATAAGGGAAAACTCATTTTGCTGGTTCTTCAGAAAGTTTTTATAACATCTTTTAGATGACTCAAGTGTGAGTTCAACATGTACTTCAGACATTGGAGAACTCATTCCATTGAAAAATGGTAAAGTAAAACTTGACCCTAATACTCCCCTTCAATTCTTCAGGATAACATGTCTCTTCTATTAATCTACTAAGGATTATGCTCTTAAAAGGTATAGCATAAACTTTCCTAAAACTTATGTACGGGTAAACTAAAAAAGTAATGTCACATATGACATACAAAACTTTTGGAATAAAAACTAGTTGTAAAAGCAGTATCAACAGCAGATAAAGATGTTTACCAGTTTTGAACCGTTCATTACAGTAGGAAAAAATTATCTAGTTTACCTGCTATCTAAATGCAGGAAAACAGTCAACTGAAGAAGAGCTCCCATTGAAAAAGTAGGGCAGTTCTAGGAGTAATACTGGCTGCCTGTAGTATATAACACACAGGGTTGTAATTGGAGGAAGTCAGATCTCAATGTTCTGGGGTATTTTTAAGGATGTTTTCTGGAAAAAATATGTAGGTATGCCCTGATGTTTTTTGTTGCGGTACTAGTTAACTAACAGCCATGGGTACTGTAAATGCTAGCATGAATAAGGTAATCTGTCTTATCAGGAGGTATTGGTGGGGGAAAAAAAATTTGTTTACTAGAACTTACAATAGGAAATTATCTGCCTGATGTGTCAATAAAATGAGACATTGTGATAAATCCTAAGTTGATTTTACTTGAATGTCTTGGGTGAAAAGTAGAAGCTCATAACTTCTTCTGAAGAAATAGTAGTTCTTCCAGACTGCATTGTTTAACCTGCCTCAATCATTAAGCTAATAACCTGTTCTTTATACTTAAGAAGATGTATTGCTGGGTGGTGTTTGCATGTACTCAGCAGGGGTTGCAGTGCATGATTGTCCTGCAGTCTTGCTCTCTGCTGGCAGCAACAAGAAGCTATCCTGCCCTCTAATGTTAGCAACTGCAATAAACTGCAGGGGATTTTCACTTGCAGGGACAGAGTGAACCTTGCCAAACAGATTCTAGCAGCAAATGGAAGCCTCTTTGCTGGGGCCTCTCTGAGGGAGGAATTGGATGCATTCTAGGGTGGGAGTACTTGTGTGATTATTAGTTTCATTCCCAGTGACTCTTTCCGTCTTCCACGCTCACTAATGTAGATGAGGGAAACCCCTGTACTGCCTTTGTAGGTGCTGTGGACCAAAGAAGCCTCAATCAATCAAAAAGCTGTCTTGGGGTTGTCATCTACTCTTCCTTGGACAGTTCAGCACTCTGCTCTTTCCTACACATTTTGCTGAGTACCTTAAAAGGTGTACTGTTTGGGGAGATGGTGATCATAACAACTATTTCCTATTTCTATTATTAGTCAAAGACGTTTATAAAAGGCACTCTTGCCACTCTTTGTTACCTACTAGATAGGGTTACAAAGCATCTGATTCAAGGAGTTCAAATTCACACTTTTAAATGCCAAGATGTAAAAAGACTGGTCGTGAGATCCCAAACACCAACACATTCGTGATGTGGTTCTGCATGCTTACTACAAGAGATGCTGTTACTTGTGTACTTACCTACCTTGCATAAGAAGTTAGATAAAGTGTTAGATAGTTTTGCCTGCTCAAGGTGGAACACCTAGATATTTGTGTGGCCAGAAATGCTTGTTTAGTTTTACTTAATCAAGAAAAAAACCCCAAACCAACAGGAGTGATTAAGAGCCTTTGTCTTTTATTTACTTTCCATTTTAGTTGTTACCAGTGTTCAATGTCCAAAAAGAACATCAGTTTTACATCTCATATATTTAAAACATTATTGTGATTTCAGCTTTCTGCCACTCTTGTACTGTTATGTTTCATAACACTCATAGATTGGAGGGGAAGCATTTCAGGTTCAATAATGGAAGAAAATATATTCTATTTGTGCTGTACTCAAGACTATGAGAGTGAGGAGAAAGTAATAGTTTCCTTTACAGGTTGTTGGAAACAGAAGTGTGAAGGGTTATTTTAAATTTGATTGAAGGTTTCTAAAAGAAGTTCATTTTTTAGTAGACGAAGGGACTATTCAGGTGGTCCTTGGTTAAACTATAACGCTCACGGATACGTTTTTCCAGGACAGACCCTGTGCTAATGTGAGTCATTCTCTTTCTTAGCATACTTTATATTCTAGTATAAGTACCACTATGTCCTCATGTTGCTTCAGGCTGCTTCACAAAGTCTACAATTCTATATTTCTGTCAAAAGACTCACAAAAAGCAACTTGAAGAGACCTCGCATTATGTGCAGAGCAATCCATTTCAAGTCATATATTCTCTTTTCCATTACGCTTTTGGTTTCAGTGTTGTCGTGTCTGTTTCCACCACCATCACTCCCAACTACTTTCTAAAATACCAGAGATCCAGTATGTTCTGCCAAATGATGTAAGTTTCCTTTAAATGTTTTATTTTTTAATTTATTTTAATTTACTTTAAAATTGCCACTTATGTAGTAATAGTCAACACAGATACGTTTACCAGGCAGATTCTAGGAACTTCTAACTCCTGTATTTGTACTTTCTCTGTGAGTGTAACTTGTTGAATAACACCTGCTGTTGCACAAAAGCAAGCTGTATGCTGCTAAAGGGTTTCTCTCTAGGAACTTCCTTATCCCTTTCAAGTGCCAAAAGCCTCCAAATCTGAAAACTAAAACTTAAGAAACAGGACAAATGAAGCCATGGAATTCTGAACTTGACTTCCCTTGATTTATCACCAAGAATAAAACCCTGTTCACTGACAGCTTGGCATCAGACTGGCTAGAAAGTCATTAGGCTTCTTCCCAACACCAGCTTCACTTCCACCAAGCTTTCATTTAGTCACACTGACATCCAGGGAATTACTTCTGATATAAAATACATTATCATAAATAGACAGTAAGAAAAGAAGCTGAATTAAATACCATGTAGGGTTTGGGTTTTTTGGGGGTGGGAGAGTGAGAGAATATCACCGACTGAATTTAGCGATATCATCAATTCTAACTTGTATCTTTTGTAAAGCTGTAGGAGGGTAACTGGGCAAACATGGTATCTTAAATTCAGGTCAAGTGTTTGGTACCCAAATGTGTTAAGTTTTGTGGTTTGGGGTTGTTTGCTTGTTAAACTTCCTGAGGATGAACTGGAATGTTTTCTCATTAATATTCAGCACAGTAGCATGAAAGCACTGTATCTTCAACCACTGGCATATATTTTCCCACCAATGGCTACAATAAACTTGAAAGCAAGGAGAATACAAAGAAGCAATGAAATAAAACAAAATACTGCTTAACTGTGCTGGGGATTATTGTGCCCTGATGCCTTCCCAACTAGATTTCAGGTGTATAAGTAACTTCAGTAGGCAGTTTGCATTAGTTACAAATCTAGGATAACTGGAATGTACCACAGGCAGCCTGACATCACTCTGCTTAATTTTCTAGTCTCTAACTGGTTGGGACTTCCGTGTTAAGTCATTGCTTTCTGCAATGTATGGTCAGCATAAAGGATGATTCTGGGTAAAAAAAGACACCAGAAGAGTGAAAGACAATACTGACTACATCTAGGTTTGCTTTTGTATGCCTACAGTACCAATATAAAGTACATAAGGAAAGCATCCTAGGGCAAAACAGGAAACTGAGGCCTATAGGTTTGCTGGCTGACCAGAATTGTGCAGTACTGTGTATAATATTTATGCTCAGAGGAAGTTATTCATTCTCCTTTTTAGAATAAGATTAGCGTTAATTAGGTTTAACTTGAAACTAAAGCAAAACTGCCTTGCAGCTATTTAAGTCCTTGAAAAGCATCTTCCTGGTGTGCGTATGTGTGTTCTCAGATACATTAATGCATCTCCTGTGTGGCTGGACCATAAATAAGGCACACTGTGGCTGCAAATATTCTACAATAAAATATTATAGAATATGTGTTTTAAATGGTATGGATTTTTCCAGGCATCTCTTCTATAAAAGAGGCTGTACATAGAGAGAGATTCATGGCAGGAGGTCCTGAAAAACAGTAATTTCTCCACTTCTTATTTACATCTCTAAAGTATCTTGCATGATTCATTGTGCGTTGAATCATTGTGCATATGCTACATACATTTCTTACTGGCTTTAGTTATAACTGCAGGCAATTAAAAAAGACATTCTGAAGCTTTGCTTGAGAAGGCAAAATGCATCATTCTCTCTGTGAATTGAGTATTCTCTTTCTCATGCAGAAGCTAAAACAGTGACAGATGAACACACTTTACTTTTTCCCCACACAGACAGCATTATAAAGGAACCATTTTGATTCAGCTGTTCCAATTTACAGAAGAAGCTCATTTGAACCCAGTATATAGAATTCAGCTGGTCAGCAGAAGCTAGTGAGTAATATGTAAGATATGCTCAGTTCTTGGCAGAATTTGGTGCTCCTAAAGCTATATATAAAATGCTATATATACATATAGCTATATATAAAAATAATACATAAAATTTAATATTTAAATTATATAATTAAGTTTTAAATATTTCTGTTTTAATATATGTAAAGGGTACATTTTTAACTATTAAATCTTTACTATTATTTTAAAATCCAAAGTAGGCATAATTATTCTTGAAATAAGCTCACCAAATTTTAGTTTCATGATGTTAAAGCAAATAGCTCCATTGGCTACAGTAAGACTGTTGGTATGAATAGGGTTAACAGGAGTGGGTATTAAAAGAAACTTAAGTAGGCAAGTCATTAGCATTACCATATGTTGTGACTATTGCTTTCGCATATTCATTTAATCAAAATAATTATTCAAATTGCTCATATGTGATTTTGATTTTTTTTTCCTTCCAATGGACACTTCTGAACAGATCCTGGAATGTATTCAGATTTTTTTGCTCCTGAAGGAGATGAGGAATTAACTTGTGAACACTATGAATATCTATGTATTAATCATGAAGAAAAGCAATTCTGATCTCTGCAGCATCCTCTTAATATAGCAAATGACACCTGAAATATGATAAGCTGCAAAAAGCTGACTTAAGAGTATTGGTCTAAAAATAATTCTTAACAATTGATCCTTTTCAAAACTCAAGGCAATTCATTGTCTAAATCATCAGTTTTACTTAAAGCAGTGTTTCATGTACATAAGAAAGAGCTTGTCATAGTTTTACTCAGGCAAAGTAGTGTATTACCAGTAATTCCATTACAATAAACTTTTGAAACAAAATATATTTCTCATTAGGAAGTGTTAATTTGGTCTACTTTTTTGTATCCTGAAATCTGAGGGAGGGCAAGTTGATTAATCATAATGGATCATTCTCTAGGGAACGCTACTACTGTGTGCACTCTCTTCAAATATTACTGCTGTGTTGGTAAACAGTCATTTTGTGAAGACCCTGTGTTGAAAAGATGTAAGTGAAAAATCGTTAGCTTCCTAACAAATAGATCAAGCCCTTAGCAGATATCTATGCCCCTTTTCTCCAGCAGAAACTAGAAAACAACTTAAGCCTGAATTTTTCTGTGATGATATTTAATAGGACAACGTTAAGTGATGTCAAAATCTGCCTGCAGGCACACTGTAAATTGTCTTAGTTTCCATATATTTCTGTGAATCCCAATAACAGTGATTTGAGTCACAGAAGTACCAATCCTCCTATAGTTTTTTTCAATAGTATTCCCTCTAATTTTTGTAATATATATTGGAAAAAATATAATAAAACACTGAGAGAGGCCTTAAAATTTGAAGATGTTCTAAATCTTTCTGCTACTCCACTCTGACTCCTTGGACTTCACATAGGGACTATGGACCTCAGTATTTATCTCCTGGCCTTTCCAAACTTGAATTGGGAGTTTGCTGGTTCTTTTAATGATTTTGCTTATTTCTCCTAATCTCCTACCAGAACTTGAATCTGTATTACCAAAGTCGATATAGAAAACTACTAAGTACACAAAGCTGCACGATGCTCAGTATCTTCTGAGAAGAGCTTGTTATACTCTGTTCCGTTAGATCATTCAGCATCAGGCAGGATCAAATCAGATGGAAAAAATTACTTAAACTCACAAGCATACAAAAGTCATTAGACTTCAGTTTGACATTTAAATTTAATAGTTATATTCTTACATTATTTTTTCATCCTTATAAAATTACTACTTTTCTGCACAGAATGAAATGAAAGTAGCAGAAGCTAATGTACTCACCTTACCTTACCTTTCAGAAGACCTTCCTCTCAGGCCTTTCACTGACTGTATTTTTCTTGAAAAATAAGACCTGGGGTGATCTTTGCTTGTCTTTTGTTAGGAATTATCAGAACAAAAATGATTTTTTAGGATTATTACTTTTATACCAATGATCTCAATTGCCACCCCTCTGGGAACAAATACAAAATTCTAGGTTTTATGTGCACCTAGAGGAAAGACAGTATATGTCTACACGTGTGTGCGTGATAGTTGTAGGTGTATATACACACACGTTAAAAAAAAATATATAAAAGTGGCGGTAGCAGTATTAGCTCTGTTGAATTTATGGTGCTATCAATGATACAGCTTAAATGTCATTGTACTGAATCAAACAGGATTATAACACAGTTCAAATGCTGACACATTACTATTGTAGAAGAGAAGCACCAAGGCTATGAGATGATACACTGAAATATGCCTCTAGCTTTCAGCACTGTAATGGCTGTGGGCACTGCTGGCTCCTGAGCAAAGATTAGAACATAGCTGCTCAAGCCTGTCGAGGTGGATTTTACTACCCTGAATTTCCTAGTATCAAATGGAAATAACCAGTTGAGTCAAATCTTGACCCTGTTTTTTTTTTTTTGTGTTTCAGTGTAAACAAAGAAAGGAAAGGAAGCAGAAGAGCTATCTCTTTTCTAGTCAAAAGCTCCACCAGCAGAGGCTGTGTAATGTGTGTTCTTGGTCTCAGCATGGTCTCTGATTCCCCCTTACCATGGGTGGAACATAAGCTACATTATTCACTTATCTATAGCCTGGTGTCTTGCTTTTCCACCACTTCCATTCAGCTGTATTTTGTGCTGCCTGTTCACCTTTCTTCATATGTAACATCAGGTGAACACCAGGAAACTCTATTCTACGCTTTAGGTAAATGGCTAGGCCAGCAAAGCAGTCAAGTAATGGGCACAGCTTTCCAGTTTTCCTCTGGGTACTATAGGTCTTGCTTTGAAAATGGCCTCATACCTTTCCTAACTACCATGTGCTATTAGTCATGGGCGATGACTTGGGGAATACCATAGCAGAGTGTGTTTTCAGTGACAACATGCCAAAGCGTTCTTCAGGTTTGGCATGATATGTGAAGATGCAAAACCTGCAGGTGGAAATTAAAACAGCTATATTCTGTACTGTACATCTACAAAGGCAATAAAATTCCTCTTTTTTATTTTTTCATTTTTCATTCCTTTAGCGGTTTATGAATGTTCATAAAGGTAAAGGTTGCACTGTAAAATTGGTATCTGCCCACCAAACGTGAAGGCCATTGAATGCTATGGACCCAACTTTCCCAGACACTTCATCAGCACTGTTGAAGTGGCTACAAATCAAGGGGCAGAGTTTCAATCTGTCATTGTATACCTGCAAGTGACTAAACAGGAGTCAAAATGCAAGCTAGTTGGGCCCAAGCTCTAAACTCCTGGTAGTTCCACTTTATGATAAATAATACATGTGGTTAACTTTCAATTATGTAGTTTATTTGCTTTTTATATAATGCAATCATAGACATGCAGTGTATTTCTCAGATCTGAATAAATTATTTCAAATGAGACACTAAAATCCATGATTAACGACATTATAATGCTCAAATCAAATTCTGCTTTGTGGCTGGTCAAATATATGGTTTCATTACAAGATTAGAAACCTTTTAAAATCAAGTAGTAACAGGCATCCATAGATGCACAGCTAACGCTAATGCAGTTAAGGATGTATGATTACTAAACAATATCTTCAGAGGGTTATACCTTGGCCACAAAGCTTCTTGTTTTGTATTGCAAATAATTGAATCTTACTCACAACAGGAACTTAATTTGGGGGTTTGGTGGGGATTTTTTTGGTAAAATTACGAAGATATTTTCCAGAATTTTATCCTTCAGTTTGAATGGGTGAATTTGCAAATATTTGGCCCATGATCTTCTGTTGAAATGTCTTAAGCCACTTCCCCTTCCCTGCCTCAGTTTCAGTGATTTGCATAGGTAGATTCAAGATGAGCAGCTAGGATGTAGGAAAATTCTGTGCTGGCTATTTAACTTTGAATCTGTCTACTGATGTTTCACATTAAAAACTTGGTATCATTCTTTTTTAGGAGCATTGCAGAAAGACTTCCTGTCTTCAGTGGGCAAATCAATGACTTTCATGTAGAAAGTCCTTTTGGCTCTTCATTCATATTTTAATATTAAAGAAATCAAATAATACTAGCCTAAATTTTGGTGGTAATGGTTTGCTCTATTAAATCATATGATGCATGAACTAAATAAAAAGCTTGTATTTTCTACAGGCAATGATTTTTAAGTAACACTTACTATAAAACTCCCAAGATGATGCAATGGAATCCAGATTTAGTACTAACAGTCATTACTATTCTAGTTAATTTTTAAATCCTTGAAAATATAAGCATGACTATTACACTGTACTCATTTACAAGTTTATATATTGTACATGGCAAGAAAGGTATTAATGCAGGAAACAATTCAAGAATAACAGAAAATAGGAACAATATCAGAGGTAAAGGCAAGGAATATTTAAAACAACAACTACAAAAAACCCCTCAAACTTTCCTGGACGGAGTGGAGTTAGTGGGATTTGGTCTTTAACTAGTAGTGAGACAATGCTCCAGAATTTGCTGTGCTGAAAGTAGACTTAGGATGACATTTAAGATGTGATGCATGGGAAAACGGCTGTGTTAAAGCAACATCTTATCTGGGGAGATGCTTATTTAACAGGAATGGTCTTAATAAGTATTCTCATAGTATCAGTCTAAAAGAACTGTTGGTAATCGATAGGCTTAACTTTCAGCTTCCTCTTGATAGATGAAAGCATGCTACATGCTATGAAGATGCATTGAATTTATGCTACATTAAATATGAGGGTTGGGTTTTTTTTTAATCTGGCATAATTGAGGCTATGCAGTTCAACCTACCTTTTTGTCCACTGAGCCAGCGCTCAGTTGAAACAGGGCTTTCTGCACAAAGCCAAATGAAGAATCACCTTTTTCTCTGGCCATGACAAAGAAAATCTAGAATATGAGTGGAAGTCAGAATTTGTAGTAGCATATGCCTCTCAGAAAGGAAACAATCATGTTTCTTAAACAGAGAAACTGGTCTGATTTGTAAAATGTCTCAGCTTCTGCAATGTGGGCTATGACAGCTACCTAGAAAGCCGTCATCCGTGGGCACTGCCTGTACTGTATTATATTTTATATATTATATTTATAATATATTATATTAATATAATATATAATATATTTATATATTATATGCCTGTACTCTATTATATGTGTTTTATATTTACGACAGAAACTATAAGGACTCACATCTTTTTGTCTTACTGAGTGGGGTGACTGGTACCTGAAACATGCTGAAGTCTTATCCAAAGACTCAGGTCGTGCATAGTCTCCCGGCAATCTTCAGTGTGTGGCTCAAACCGTATGTTTCCAGGTTAGTTACTGCTGTTTTGATGCACAAAGCTCTCTAGGCCAAATCAATTTTCCTGAAAACATATCGGAGCTAGGAGCTTATCTCCATAGGCAAGGGAATGTTATGTTTAGCAGGGGAGATCTGACACAGTTTTAATCTAACCTAGGACACTTCCATTCTTCTGAACAAAGTGGAGTGTTTTGCAGAGCTAATTTTTGCCACTTATCTAACTGATAGACCAGATATTCAGCTGATGTGAATCAGTCTTGTCTCATGTCAGTTTAATTGTCAGTACTGCTTTACACCAGCTGAGAATTTGCTCCTCTCTATTTATTTTGCCACCTGTCCTTTTTCTTCCTTGTTCTCATCTGAGGGTCATACCCTATCCATGTATCTTCCTGGTCACAGTCTAGTGTCTATCAGAATAAAATAAAATTGTAAGAGATATTATGTTCATCGACTGTCGTCTTTATAGGACCTGGCCAAGCAGCATGCAATACATGATCAAATTTGGGGCAAGGCATAAAATGGCTTCTATATCAACTTCATATATCCCTGATTCTACAGCTGACTAAGTGCAGAGTGGCCCCTCCAGCTTAAATTAAATCAGCCTGCTGCATCAGAAAGACACTTTCTGGAGTTGTTTCTAGAATGTGTGATGACTTGTTTTCTTCTTTTTCTGGATAATTACTTTTTATGTCCCAGAGTACTGTGGCAGTTATTCCACCTTTTTCTACAAAGCAAAGCCTGAGAGAACTAGCACAATCAGCTCTTTATCTGGAAAGACACAAAATGCCAGAAAGATAATTTTTTCTAGATGTTTCTTGGTGCCTAATAGGAAATATGAGTCTATCCTATGTCCTTTAGAAACTAGCTCTTATTTTCTTCCATCGTACTTAGCTCTTCAATAATAAGGTCATTGGTATACCTTAAGACTCAAAATAATATTCTTCAGCTGACAAAATTAGTTTTTTGCAGTAGCTTCTCCTTGGAATCAAATATGCTCGTAACGTAGCTTAGAGGCATAGGCACATAGAAATGTATATGCATTTTCAGTTGATGCTTATCATAAGTGTTCATCTGGTAATATATTGATGAAAATAGCTAGTAACGTTACACTAGTTTCCAGTTGAAACAAGATCTGTTTGTTGGCCTAGATGTAGATAGGGAAGAGTGGCTCAAACAGTCACAAGATGACTGGACTGAAACTAGAGCTAGGTTTGAATGTAAAGCTGACACAGGGAAGACATTTCCAGGCCTAAAAGATTATATCAGACAAGTTGTCTCCTTTCTGTTTCACTTTCCATAAAGAGATAATAAATTGCTTTCACATCGCCTTTTTCATCTGTAGTGCTCTTATAAGTACAGTTTCATTTTTTTTTGGAAAGAGGTCAACTGAAACCCAGGGAGGTGTGTGGCAGAGGACAGTTTCATTTCCCCAGTGATATCAGATATCTTCATGCATAATCAGTGGTAAGTCAGTCTGCCACCATCATGATTCTTCTTTTTTTTTCTTTGTTCTTTCTTTCCTCCTTCATTTGATCCCATTAACCTTTAGTCCTCTCTTATTTGCTTGTGTTGTTCTGAAATTCAAGAACTACCAAGACACTTTCAAGAATTTCTTCAACTTGCAGCTAATAAAACCCCTCTGAAGAAAATCTCCCATGGAAATCAGTTGAAAGATTTCTCTATTTGACCTGAAAGTCTCTGAGATGCAGCTATAAAGTAAGCCAGTAGTTTTGAGAAACCCACTCAGATAAGTAACTTCAGATTTTCCTGCGGGTTGTAACCGAGTTCAAGGACTCCTTGGATCAAAGATGTCTTGAATTTTTACAGTGTTTGATCAAAATTAACACTTGGGTAGAAAGCTCCTTTAAAAGTTTCCTTTGAATTAAATACCCACTTGATTTTCACAATATATTGTCTTGATTACTTAGGGCAAAACTGAATAATTTACTGTTGTCTTATATTGCCTATCTTTTTTCCTAAAATCTGTCTTCTGATGGCATAACTCAAAACAATCTGTTCTTCAAACAACAAACCCACCAACTTCATGTTCCTTTAATTTCAGTGACTAGTTATTTTGAGCTATGGAACAGTTCTGATGTAAAAATAAAACTACCTCATTATGGTGCAGGAAGAAAAAATTACACTTTCCTGCTTTCATAAATAGTATTTTGTAATTCAGCTTTACAATCTGAGATGGTCATATCAACATGTTTTTCAGTATGATGTGTGCTGTAATTATCTGCTTTTAGGGAGCTACTGTTGAAAGTATCTTACATGACTTTTTTTTCCTTTTTACTTCCAAGCTAAAGGTTGTTTGTAGGAGGAAGTGTTATGAACTACAATCAATTTATACTATCTGTGTGCTTGGTTCTACCTGTTATCTATCTACTAGTAACAGACTATCTCAAAAAGCTGGAAACACAAGCTCTTCCCTTCCTTGAATATCATAAAAATGCAGTGGTACCACTTCCCTTCCATTAGTGAGGCCAGAATATA
The DNA here is from genome assembly GCA_013398295.1 of Chionis minor. NCBI lineage: Eukaryota > Metazoa > Chordata > Aves > Charadriiformes > Chionidae > Chionis > Chionis minor. The sequence goes on from VZSF01007156.1 coordinate 77,172, forward strand.
CTGAGGTTTGGGGGTTTTTTTGGCTCCTCAGTCTCTCCCTTCTGTGTGGTCACAAACAGAAAGTGGGACCAAGACATTGTGAACCCTTGGCTACAGAGGTGAGAAGAGTTGCAGTGATACTATGGAGGTACTACCAGTAGCCCTTATACACAGAAAGGATCAGTATTTGCTTTTCAGGTCTCATTAATTGCTGGTTTGTGTCCCCCGACTAGGGTTAAATAAGGTGCCTTTAGGAACTGCCTACTTGCTTTTGACTTCTGTAGGAGACAGCTATCTAAACACAAATGTCATGCTTTCACACGTTGTTGGCATAATGAAGGACATTATCTTTATTCCTGTGCCATTACATAGTGAACTTACAAATGTAGTAAGGTTAAGTCTTAAAGAGAAATGCAATGGTGTCTTGCAAGACCTACTTCTAAAAGTATTTAGATCTGTAGATCTAACAGTTTAATATAAATTTCTGATTTTTAGCTGTGACTTGAAAAAGTTGGTTTTTGTGTGTGTTTAAATATAACTGATCATTCTCTATTTGTTTTATGAATAGTTTTATATGAAACTAGGCAAGAAATTAAAACTAATAGGCGGCATGCTTTATCACTATAGCAAACACTGATGGAATTATAACTACCAGGAGGCTTTATTGCAATAGCACTGACTAAAGAAAATAGCAACTTGTGAGACTTATTCTGTGCTGAGTGAACTCAAAACCTTCTCAGAAGGTCTGCCACCTTGGTTTTTATCTTGAGCTGTTGACTGACATTGTCATGGCAACAGAGACTAATAACAAAATTAAATGAGTGGTACTTGATACTTCTGGCCAGCCAGTAACACCTGTGCGGATGGAAGTGGTGGATGAGGACAGACATCACTTCAGGATTGTGTGTTTGTTTTTTGTGGTGGTGTTTCTTTAATTAAACCTCCAAGGAAAATCTAAATAAATAGTTTAGGAAGTGAGGGAATCCATAGTGTGTTCTTTAACTCCAAGAGTTTCCACCTTTGCAGGGAGATACAACTTTGAAAAGGCATTCAGGCACTGATCTAAGCTGTATTCCTTGTATGGTGATCTAAGGTTTCTCTTTATCGTCCTGTCCCACACTGAGGCTGCTGGTGTTGCCCTTACTAGTAACTGGCAGACTGTTACGCATGTTCTACAGGCTGACAGTCCCAAGTGTTGTCTTATATCCCCTTCTTGTAACTGAAACTCAGATTCAGATATAGTTTAATCTGTACCACTTCATTTATTAAATTGAGTAATGAATTAAATTGGGTGCTCTGATCATATTCCATCTTTCACTCTTGCACAAGCAAGACTATAACAATATAAAGACTGGGCTGGGAAACAAGAACTGGAATTAGTTTAAATGAAGCCATAATCTCCCTAAAGCAAATGAGAAAACACTGCTAGATCAACTTAAACAGCTAGGTTTTTCTCAATGCTTTTTTTTGTGGTTTGTTTTATTTGTTTGGGTTTTTTTTAAGTTTTCATGTGAGACGTTTGTCCTCTTAGACTTGTGTGGTCTGCTCTCTTTAGTAATCTCTGGCATTACCTATTAAACAATCTCTCATAAATGAGGTGGTGCTGGGGTGTGTTTCCAATAAGATTCAGGGCTAGCAGGGCAAGATCGTTGGTATGGGAAAACCACAGAGGGTTGAAACCTCTGCAGAGTTTTCCTGTCATTTTGTCAACATCTTGCATTCTTATCCTAGATATTTTGGGTCCTAAAGGACTGGCCCAGTGATAGTCCTGCCTTCCCTGCTAGTTTGCAGGTAGGCTGAGGTTAAGTTATTGCCTACGCTCTGCTACTGTTCTTGACTATTTTGTGTTGCCTGAAATTTGCAGAGGCAAAGCTTCAAAATTCTGTCTCATTCAGGTAAAATCACGCCCGTTCATGAATGGTGTAGAAAGGCAGTAAGGGGTCATTGGCTCATCTTTTTTTTTCACTTCCCCCCAATAAAAGTGCTATGGCCGAGCAGTAATCTCTATAAAAAATGCTATTGCTGTTGCAAGTGCCACTTTGACGGTGATAAGAACATTGTGTCAAACAGCATAGCTTTATTTTATTTCCTAACAGAGATCAGATCCAGAAAAAACATAATTACTGAGCCAGTGAATGAGTATAAACCAAAGCAATATGAGCATTTAGGCCGTGGCTCTGTGCTGTACTGAATTTCAGCTCCTTTAAAAGAAACAAAATACTATCTGGTGCATCTGTGTTCCCTGCATGCTGCCAGTGGAATAGTCTACTTTAACCCACAGAGGACATCCACTGCTTCCACCACTTTAGGACCTGCTTGTTTCGCTTTGGTCACAAGGTAGTCTTAGGTCCTTTTAGGATACTTAAACTTCTATGACAATAAACACTGGAAGATTACTTTGTTACATAATGCAACTGTGCTTCCTTCTCTGCAATGTTGCTTAAAGAAACATCTCAGCTTCAGAATTTCATTAGTTGGCTAAACTTTATTTACTTACTGTGAGATGAAGTCAATCAAATAGAAAATTTTTTGAGCTACCTGAAGACATATTCTCTTAGAAATACAGTTTTGACCAAGGTAGAATATTTCTTCTGGGTATCATCACTCTGATTATTTCTCTCCCTCCAAATGGAAAAAAACAACTTCTCAGAAAGACATGATGTATTCTAGGAGCAAGAGGAAAAAACCAAATATGCAATCTTAATCAATGGCAATCTATAAGAACCCAGCTAGAACAGTCTGTTGTCCATATCCTTGGAAGCTTTAAATTTAATCTACAACATCATGATGATTTACAGGAATTGTCTTGCCTTCAATTTACTGAACATGTCACCCATCCTAATGTATTTTTGATTGTTTTCAGATCCCTCTTTCTGACAGAGCAATCATATCTTGAACCTGCAGGTTTTCTCCTGAATTTCTCAACGTTGAAAGCGTTAGTGTAACCTTAGCATAACCACTTATAATATTGTGGGGTTTTTAAAAAAAAAAAAAAAAATGTGCTGGGGTAAAGGGGAAAAGCAAAGAAGTAAAGCTTCTGTTTCTCTGACTACACATAATATTTTTATACAAGCACTAAAATTCAGACTGAAATTAAGTTGGTTCCTTTAAAAAACGAAACACACACCCCCCACAAAAAAATTTAAACAAACAACTGAGTTAAAAAGAGGAAATGGCCTAGGGTGGTTACGGCAAAATGTCTGAATTGAAAGAGATATCTCCTGCCACCTGAATCTATTTATTCTTGATGGTATTTTAGGCATTTTATTTATTTTTAAATCAGTGAGATTATTTGAAGAGAACTTTCACTGAGTATGAGTAAGAGAATGCGGCCCTATGAACTGATGACTGAAAGACAGTTTCACTCAAATTTTTTTTAGACCTTTGAGAACAAGTATTGGTTTTTCTAAGCTAAAGATTTGGAGTTACTATATTTTTCCCCCTTTTGAATGTGAAGACTCTGGGATGGATTTAAAGGAGATATAACTGCTAAGTGAAACAGCAAACTTTTGAAACATAAGGAAAGAAAGTAAAGAAGTGGAGATATGAGGGTGAAACTGAAAGAAAGACCTCCCAGAGGAACTATGTGAGTTTAGGAAGACATCTGACTTTAGGAACATCTGTAGGTACTTCTTAGAATCTTCCCTAGGCTTTATAGATCCTTGAGTGGCTTTGATAAGTCTAACCTTCATTGACTAGGGTATATTGAATACAACAATCAAATGGGGGGGGGGGGGGAAGATTGTCAGGAGCAATCTATATATATGGGCAAAAGGTGCCAATATAATACATACTGCCTCAGGGTATCTTATGGTCTGTATGGAGAACTTACGTGGTTATGGCTTCCATGAGTTTTAGTAATCAAAGTATCCCAAAATACTGAAGTACTTGCTCTGACGATTAATATGAGACTAACTCCCATGTTGCTACGTATTTGTGGCTGTGGTTACTTCTGTTGGCAAGATAAAACTGAAATGAACATAGTAGCGTATGCTGCAGACATATGCTTAAATTAAGTTTTCCCAGTGCTCAGTGGGTTCTTTGGTCACCTTTCTGTGCCGTTGAAAAAGCACTCTCATACACCCAAATTTAATTGTTTTGCGGGGTGGGGGTGGGGTCTTTGTGGGAATTTGGGTGTGGGTTTTGCCCTGGTTTATCAACAGAGTATGTTGAAATCAGGATCTCTGAGGAAACTAAGGTATAAATCAGTACAACTGCATGTAAGATAGTGAAGTAGTACTAAGTGTATATTTTATTAGTCTGGGCAGAGCATCTCATCATTACAGCTGTACTATTTTGAACCCAAGCTTAAGTTCAAAGCTGCCTGGGGTAGTTCTCTGTGACCTTGTACTTCATCAGAGTCATTCACACACTAAGAGGAAGATCATTGTGTCTAATTTGGTATATAATCTTTTATCCTTTCTGTTGTATACCTGCTGAGTGCACTGAATAAACCTAAAAGCAATTTAATAGCTATTCATGATTTGATGTCAAGCAGACCTCGGAACGAGGCTTGTATTTTTCAGACTAACCAGCCTGCCATACTGTTACTTCCCAGCTTATGTACAATGTGTCAAGTTACATTTCTAAGCTCTTGGTGGCAGATCTAGCTGTGCTCCTCCAACAGTCTAGTCAGCGCTCCTTTTCTTAATCCACATTGCACTAGGTATGATAGCCGAGATGAGCAATTTTAAAGAAAGTAATTTTCTTCCAGCTGAGATAACAAATTCATAGGTCTGCAATAATGATCTACAGCACTTGAGATAACAGTACCCCCGACTTGAACAAATTATCCAGCCTGCAAACCTTTACCTGTAACAAAAGACTTAGGTTATGACTTTTCCAGACCTGCTGTGTCGAAGTGTAAGAAGATTCTACACAAACTCCTCTGAAAGTGTCCCAGAGAACAGCAGTCTGGCAGAAGGCTTCCAATAAAGTAAGAATATTCCGTTAAAAATGGAATAATCCATACCTATGTTTCTTCTGAGGAAGCACGTGCTACAAAATGAATGATCTGGCAGGTGTCAGGAGCAACTGATGAGCCTGGTGCACCTGAATGAAAAGCCATAGGACTGAACTGGGTGGTTCTGACTGATGGTTCTGACTGAACAGTCACCTGTTCCAGTCTATACTCATTCCATTATTGCTGTAAGCACAGAGATTGAAAAAGGTTTTGTAACAAGCTTTTGACAGGCTTCAAAATTTAACTTCCATTGTATTTCTCTAGGTCATACAAAAATCATGGCTAACAAACCTATGACTGAATTGCATTTATTGGAGGTCATGGCAAAATTGAGCCTCCCGAACTGACAAGGTGGTAACCCATTATGCGAGACAAATTATTTTTCATTTCTTGAGTATGCATTACAATATCATTAATCATGATCAAATCTTGAGGTATTAATGCAGCTGTGCTGTATAGTTTCAGAAGACTTTCAATTTATTCTAGCACCTTTCAGCATCCACCATAAAGTATCTATCCCAATGTTAGTGGATTATACGTACAGAAGATTCAGTAATATTTCTGCTTTGAATGTAAAATAAGTTATCTTTTTTCAAAGATAAAACAAAGTACTACTTAATATTTTAGAGTAGAACTGTAGGGGATAGCATGTGTATTGTTATACCACTAAAAATTTACAATATTACAGCTAAATGACCTTTATATGGAAAGCCGTATCTTCCATTTCCTTTTCCACTAACAATCTTCATTGTCAATACCCCCAGAGGCTGGGTTTGGGATTTTTTTGAGAACTTTCTAATGTCTCATCGATAACTGCAAACATTATAGATTAAATGACCTTCCTTAATTAAAAGACAATAGCTTCTCCAGCCTTCTGAGAGAGGAAAAACATACTATTTTAGATTTTTTGCTGCTAAAAGGTCAGCATTTATCCATGTATCTTGCACCAGATTATCAGGGGTGTTTCTGTTCTTCTGGATGTTAATTTCTTTTGAATATACAGTCAAATACTGAGTTATCATAGGATGCCACAGTGTGGTAGCTGTTGGTAAATGCTGGACATTTTTGGTGGTGTGTTTTTCTTTTTAAGAATTACTTTATAAAATGTGTTTTCATGTATTTGATTATCTTACGAAGTTTTTAAATATTACTTTCCCTTTCCCCAAAATTTTTTCTGAGAGTGAATTTTAAGACTTTTCAGTACATTATACTTGCTTTTATTTTATGATAGGTTTTTTGGGCTTCCTTTCTAATGGCCCTCGTAATGTGTTATTTGCAGACACAGAAGCTAAGTTTAAACCATTGCTACCAGATGGGAGAGGAGAGTTCAGCTATATACTGAACCAGATTCTCTTCTACACCAGGAGTCCTTCAGCAGCAGGTTGTGCGTTATAGTTCCTTGATTTTTGCAATGTGAATCATAGTTATATGACCAACAGGGAGCTTGTCATAGTCATGCTAGATCTTACAGTATTGGAGGAACGGTAGAGGCACAGATGGAAGTGACAGTACCAGGTACAGCAGCAGTGAGGGAGCAGGTGCCTGGGCATCTGCTTTATAGAGAGTAGTGTACAAATATTAGTGCAATATCCACCTATTCATCTCTGTGCTTGTGGGAATTCAAAATTGCAACAATTAAAATGCTGGTCACTAGCAAGAAGCTTGCGGGAAGCCTAGGATCTCTTTATCTCTGTTTCCTAATAAAACATTTGCTGCTGCAGATTTGTTGATGCCAACATTTATTTCTATTGCCGAGAGAAAGATTTTTTAAAATTTTGTATGTTTGGATAGTAGGTCAAGGAAAATCAAAACAAGAGAGGGGTTTATATCCCTCTGGCTGAGAGAGGCTTAGGATACAGAGTTACTCTATTAGCCTGTCAATCTGTTTTCTGTGTTTAGAACTACTTACCTTCTGGTTATGGTCCTTTACCCTGACTAATCACTTTCATCTCAGGACATGGGTAACGGGAAGAAATGAAACTGTGCTTTGTCAGGAGAGTCATCTCCTGCTTCTTCAGGAGATGGAAAGCATGTTGTAGGTTGTGATTCAAGTGCTGCTGAAGAGAATGACACTATCCCCATCATAACTGCTGACGATAAGTCAGATTTATCCTTTCTTATATTGTTCCTTTGAAGCTAGTAGTAATACACTTGGAAAGAAGTTTTCATTACCGAGGGCTCTGGTAGGATAATATAAACTAAGTTCTGTCCTGCCATTATGTATGAGGTTGGAGCAAAGATGAGCCCCTGACCACTGCAGAGCCACAGTACTCAAGACAATAATTTAACATGTGAACTTATTAGGCTGCTCTTTGTAAGCAGAACTGTCTCCCTTTCACTGAAACAATTGAAGGGACTCCGCTTGAAGTAGATCATGGGATCACACTGTACTTAACTGCTTAGTTTGTTTGACTGAGAGCTCACTGATGGGATTTCACCAGGGCTGACCTCTTCCCTTGCCCCCAAGATTTTAAGTGAGTCTAGGCCAAAACACTGACTACCTTGTGGGGACTTTGTGGGTTTGATTTTTGTTGGGACTCTTTTCCCCTTTTATTGCTGCTGCTTCCCACAAAACTCATCAGTGTTCTGCAAGTAGTGAGACAAAAGAATGGAAAAATAAACTGAATGTGTTCTCAATAAAATAAAAGCAAGAAAGTGATAGCCACTTACTGAGAATTAGAACTAAAAATACTTCTCTCTTTTCTGAAGGTGAATCTTTGAGATAGGACTCATTTTGCTAATAAAAACCAGTAAAAGCAGCTAATTTGACAAGTACAAAAAACTGATGTTCTATTTCAATAGCGTCTCAATGCAGCATATTCTGTCAGGAGTTCTTACTCCCATGTGAGTTCTGGCTTTGTTTAGAAAAACATTGAACACAGTGAGCAAAACAGTTCTGGCAGTTCATTCGTCTTTCAACTACTTGTTACCACTGCTTCAGGTAAACTGATAACACGTTGTAGAGGAAAATAACGTTTTAACAGCCCTGAAACGTGCTGTTGGTTCTCTTCACATTCAATGCCTTGTTCTACCAAGTTACAGGTAGGATGATTGATCCAACAGTAGCCATATGCAAAGATAAACAGCAGTGCTTTCTTCTGAAATATGTCATGGTTCTGAGGACACAAAAAAAAGAATATTTTTAAGATTTTTGCATAAGCCTTTTGGAACTGGCCCCTCTATTACATGAGAATAAACTGATAGAAGAGGCCTCTGAGCTCTTTGTTTATGAGTAATTTTTGAACACATAATGCCAAGACTAAAACAAACTCAGAAAATGACAGTATAACAGTAAAAATGACACAGTGAAAAGTGCTGTCAGGTGAATTACTCTTGAACTGCAGCAGATGCAAAAAGCAGACTTTCTCCTTTTTGTCTGAAATCAATGGTTGACAGCAAAACAAATCAGGAAAAATTAGTTTTATTTCTTAATGTTTATATTGCTTGAACAATGAACCCAGGAAAATTAAAATGAAAGGAAGGGAGCTAAAAGATTTCACTACAGAAAAGGAAAATTAGGGGACTTTTGTGGGCTTCTTAACTCTCTCATGTTTTATGTAAGAACGTAGAAGGACTCATTGGAATATAAGAAAAATGTGCAAGTTTGTAACTCATCAGCCAGTCACCAAGTTTCAAGGTAGAAATTCCTGAGAACATAATATGATTGTGGTCTGGAACAAAGCACCTGAAAATACTGAAAAATCCAGAAAGTGCTGAAGCAGTTAATCTGCTACGCAAAGCAATGTTATGTATGGTGAGAACATAGTACTCTTACATCACCCATTTTAGATTTTTCTGATCATAATTCAAGAAAATAACCCAAAAGGCGTTCCATCATGTGAAGTTATAGCTGCAGTGGGGAAAAATGTTAAGTGTTACAGCAACCACCAAAACCCACCTAGAATAAGAAGGCGGGGGTGTTATAATCTTTCCAAGATGGCACACTTTGCCACAAGGGCTAAGAAAGTGATCTAGTCTGAACAGAAGGAATCTAACTGCAGGAATATCAACCCAGAGGGTTTATTCTGGTACTCAGGAGAGGAAAGGGGAAACAGTTCTTAAAAAGGCTTCTTAGGAGAGGGTTTACACTGCTTGGTATCATAGGATGAATGGATGTTCATTTTCCAGTACTGCCTCAATTCCAGCTGATGAATTTATGAAGCAGGAATGCACTGAATTCTCATATTGTGAGTGATTACTCAACAGCAGATACCTACATAGTCTTCAAAAGATGGTTGTTCTATCCAGCGTGTGTCAGTGCTGACTGAGAAATTCATTCATGATTTGTGTACAGGGTGACATCATATCAGAGAATCACAGAACAATTTAATTCAGGAGGGGCCTCTGGAGGTCTCTAGTCCACTCTCTGCTCAAAGCAGATCAAATTGCAAAGTCAGAGTAGGTTGCAGTTCTGAATACCTCCAAGGATGGAAGAGGATTCCTGAGCTGGTCTTGGCTTTGTTCCAGTGCTTTACCACTACCATGGTGAAGAATATCTTTTTTTCTCATTTCTACCCAAAATTTTCTGTTTTGTAACTTTTAGCTGTTGCCTCTTTTTTCTTTCAAAGTATATCTCTAAGTTAGAGGGTTGTACCTTCATGATGATAAGATACAGAGAACCTTGAACTGTTTAAGTATGAAGTCAGTTTCTGTAAGCATTGGGTTTCTGAGAAAATAAGCATATTTGAATATTACCAGTATAATGTTTGAGACATGCAACATAATATATTTTGTAATAATCTCTTTCAGTCAGAGCAATACAATTGATCTCTCCTGCGTGCTGGATCCAACTATCAAATCATTTTTGTAGCTCAGAAATATTTGCAACTAAAACAAGTATATTGAAAAGTGTTCCTTACACATATTCTTTATGATCAGAATTCTGGGAAAAATAGATATCTTTGCTATTTCTCCTTTTCTATGTGCCCACAAAGATGCTTAGATAGGGAGGCTGTATGAAGCATTAAACACCACCGACCTCAGCCTCAGGCTTTATGGGAGGGGAAAAAAAGGGAAAACTGCTATTTTAGCTTGTGAATTGTGCTTGTGGTTTCTTTCACCCTGAGCAGCAAATCAGGAAAGATGGTGCTTCAAGTGTGCAGATGGAGCTGTACAACAAACGAGAGATGCATAGTGCTAGTGTCTGACTGTTAATTTTAATAAACTTAGCTGTGAGCTAGAAGAAAGTGACTTGTTGCTATGTTATTCTTTTGTTATTAGTATCCAAGTAAGTCCTTCAGGACTATAGTAAACTGTTATTTTGCCCTGAGAAACTTTAATTTGATGCAAGAGATAGGAAAACTGAGAAGGAGTAACTTTGGAGAATAAAAAGGGAATACATTGGCTCAGTGATGAAGGGCACGTTTCCAAAAATATTTAAGCAATTAAAGATACAGTTACATTTATGAAACAAACTAGGAAGGCTACTTGTGCAGGGACATGCATAGCTAGCTGTTACAAGTAGTGTGATTGCTTTCAGAAGGGACTTTTGTGCTATGTAGTGCATAAATACTTTTCTGTGGAGAAAAAGAAATGTTGAGTGATGGAGAGACTTCAGATCCTAGTTCTGTTTAAAGAGTCTGTCCTTGACCTTAGATACAGCAAGTCTTGGATACCCAGTGCAGCCAAAAGATCCCAGAGCCTGATATAGAGCAAAAGTGAAAATTCTTTGAAGTTCAAGCATTTTGACAGTTGTTTTTCAAGGCAGACAGAGCTCTGAATGCTTTAGAAGGCAGAAGCAGACCTGACTCAGAAGAAGGTGAATGAATATTCTTTTGCATTCACTGAGCAACTTCTGCTCCCATTCTGAAAAGAAAACTTAATATACTTCCCTAGATTTCTTTTATGAGAACCTGAACACTCTTAGACTTTTGATTACCAAATCACAGATGAATATCAAGGGAAAAGAAGAAAAATCTTAAATTGCTGCATAAATGTAATGTGTTCATCAAAGGCATGCTATCAGCCACACTTTTGCTGTTGAAGCTGTCTATTGTTAGTAATTCTTATACTTGTTTTATTACATATTCAAGTTTTATTATATTATTTCATTTATGGTGAATGTACAAATGACAAAACAAAGGAAGATATCAGTTGGAAAGATAATAATTTCCTAGTGAACTGAAAGATTTTTATTTTTTTAAAAGTAGATAAAAACCTAATTTACTTTATTACTTAAGAACACAGTTAGTAGTATATAGTTCAAGAGAAACATTAGACATACTTTTGCTTTAGGACACTTTCCATCCAGCAAAAGAACAAAAAGCTGTGAAAGTCTTCAAAACTAATGATATTTCCATTTACCCTTTGGACCCTTAAAGACCCATATCTCTTGATTTTTGTTGTGGTACAATATTTTAGCAGTAACTCATACTAGTGTGATTGTTATAAAATATAACAGGATGTGGTTACTGAGTTCATGCAAATATCTGGGGTTTTCAGCCTTAATAAGGACTCAGGAGACTGCTTCATCCTGAAAAAGCATACTCGTGTATGACTTCTTGACTAAATTTTTTGAAACTTATATCAGGTCTTACCAGACTCTCACACAATCTTCTAAATTGTTTATTGTGGCAATATAATGTTTGCAGTGATAAATGAGGCAAACATTTTCCTGTTATTTATTCTAATTTTCTTATGCTCAAAAGGCACATGGGTCACTTCAAAACACATTTTATAACTTGTCTTTAATTGCATGTTTTGGATACTTTGATCTAGGTAACTTGTATGATGAAAAATGTCATACCGTTATTAAATCAGTCATAGTTATAATTTTTAAAAGATCTTGATTCTAGATAGATTTTGAGTGACTGATGTTAAGTAATTTGCCTTTGAAATGTTACTACCAAAATACACTGTGCACTTCATAAATCTTCAACAGTTTTATTCGATAGAGTGTAACAACATCGTCCATTCCATTTTTGGACAATGGAATACTTGAAAACCAAAGCCTACCCTAATGTAATCTTCTTAACAATGTTGTGATTATACTCATTGCTTTTAGTGTTTTACCTACACAGTAGGTCAAATCAACTTCATATTGCATCAGCTTAATGAAGTTGAGCTTTCATCAAGATTGCACGCAGTTCAGTAATTTTCACTCTTTTAAAAGAAAGATGGTCTATTCATGTAATCTGAGGTCAACATTTGGGTGAAAAGGCTCTTCTGTTCACCATTTGAGACTTGGAAATGTTCCTAATTACAGTGACTCTGCTTGGGATAATCCAAGATCTTTGCTAACTCCCTATCTTCTACCTCTTGAAATCTGAGGAATGAAATCCAACGCAGCTTTTTCATTAATCTACTCACTCTTATCTATGTGAAAATCCTTTTGGTTCATACAATCGGACAAACTGTTGGTTCTGGTGTGTATGACAATTGGTCTTAGAAAGTGCACCATGCCCTTTCTAATGAGGGGCTGAACCAAATTTTATTGAGCTAGAACCCTTGCTAAGGAACCAGAGTCCAAAGACAATAAGAATGGATGGATGCATGCACTGTGCCAGCAAAAACCAGGAATACTCAGAGCTCCCTAAAAACTATGAGGATCATATCTTATTTTAAAAGCAGCATATATAATGGAGCTGTTCAATACATGAGGCAAATTGTATCTGTGCCTTCATGAGGTGTTCCATGCCGTGCTCAGCAAACGCAAGTATCACAACACTGAGCTACCTCAGACACCAACAGCAATGACAGACAATTTTTGACCAGCTTCTTTCATCAATACCGAAAAGGAGATTTGAATGATGAATTATGAGTGAAAGTGTTCTGCAAAACATGCTGGGTTTTAATATTTTTTTAATAGCACTCAAACTTGCTTTAAAACTTAACTTCTTAACAAAGAATCATGTTTTCAAACGTCCTCACTCTGCGTTTGAGGAGCTCTGCTCACACCAATGATGTCAGGAAGCTGATACATGTAACTGAGAGTAGGCCGTACAATATAGTTCTAAAAATTACTTCTACTAAAGCATTTGTTCTCAAGGAACTATAATAGATTTCACTGTGGCTGAAATTCTTTCTCTTGAATCTGACAGAATTCTGCAGCTGATTTTAATGGAAGTCAAAATATTACCTCAAGTACATTTATAAGTAATTTTACAAAAAATATCTGTTCCTTGGAACCTAAAAAGATTTTATTTCATTGGCAAACTCCAGTAATCTACTACCTCAGTCTTGTTTGTACATGTCTGTTTAGAAAAGTCTGAGAACAGGTGGAGCATCCACTGTGAAATGAATGGAGCTGCTGCCTGCCATCAACCATCGTATGGCATGGCAGCTGTTTGAGGTCCCTCCTTCTGGAGGCTCTGTAAACTGGCAACCTCGAGCCTCTGAGCTGAAGTCTGGAATAGTTTGCAGTCACAACAAATGTATTTATTCCGTGATCATAGATTGTTGTGTGTGTGAAATGAAGATTTGTGCACTTCCAAGTTCAGTCCACAAATATTATTCTGACAATTGTCCTCCTTTCTGGAGTTGTCAGTAGAATATTGAAGGATGTTTTGAGCAAGAAAACAAAGAGTAGATTTTCCTTCAGGATTTAATTAACTCTTTCTAATGAAATGACCATTCTTTTTAGTAAAGGAAGTGGGGAATCATTTGCATTTCTTTCATGGACAAGGTGTAAGGGAGCAGCAAAAGAAGGGCTCTGAAAAGGAAGGTGAGCCAGGAGCCAAGGGCAGCAGCAAAGCAGGCAGGACAGTGCCCTCAGCAAGGAGGGGTGCAGCTGGCAGTCCAGCAAACACTAGAGAAGGCTAATGAAGCATATCTGAATTCAGGTCAAGAAGCCAAAGGGGAAAGGCAGGTAGTTGCCTATGTCTACAATATAGCTGAGGCAAGGGCCAGGGACACAAGCAACGCCTGCAACATTGGATGGAGGGTGGTGGCATGGAGGGCCCAGATGAGGCTTCTTATTGCTCTTTCTCACAATTTCACCCTGCTGAAACAATCTGAGATTACACAACTGCTATACTGGAGCAAACTGTGAGCACCAGGTGCTGAGCTCCTGGAGCTGGGATGGGACGGGTTTGCAGAGGATTATGCAGAAGGGAAGCTACAGGTGCTTTAGGGCAGTCAGTCTGTTGTTACACTCCTGACTTGAGAAACACATGTCAGACCCTTGCCTTATTGGTTGTAGGTCCATTAGTAATAAAATAATCCTTATTTAAATTAGCTGAGCTGTTAGTGTGTATTCATCTGCTGCCATGATTCTTATAGCTTGCTGCAATTCTGATGCTAATTCACAGCACTAGGGCCCAATTAAAAATAGAAAGGCACCTGCTACAAATAGCAACAGCTATGCAGCTGTATTTGGGGGATAAGGAAAAAAAACTTCTATACCTTAGTTGTCTGAATTTTAAAATCCCGACAGTTTTCTGATGAGAGAGTTAGTAAAAATGGATTGTGAAGGTTGAAGTATAGGAATGACAGTCTTAAAAGAAAAAAACGACCAAGGGGAAGTTAAAATGTACCTGTACTATATATACAGTAATGGTTAGCACAATGCGATGGGTTAAATACAGTTTCACTGAGAAGTCCTCCAATCATTTAATGGTGTCACATCCCCAGTGTACACCAGTCTTTATTGGAATCTCAATTTTCTTGCAGTAGTCCTTAATAACGTGCCAAAAATGGAAGTATTCTTCAATCTTGACCAGAATTGAAAAAAAATTTGACCTTCCTCTGATTAGCTCTTTGGGCTTTACTGCTGTGCCCATACTACTCTTTGAATTTTGTTTTTTTTTAAACTCCATCTGTAGAATGAACTAAGTTGGGGGGGGGGAAAGCTAAGTGTTTACAGTATGCACATTCACTAGATAATAACTGTGTTCAGTCTGCATTTTCCTATAAGAGTATTAAATATAATAACTCCATCTAAAATTTCAAATGGATGACAATAGAAATGATTCATAGGTGTCCTGCCAGAGTATTTCTGTTTTGGCATACAAATCAAAGTCATGTCAGATTTGCAGACATCTGTGAGTAGTTAATTATTAGAAGCTTGCTTTTAATCAGTCTGAGTAGTTCCTTGACCACGTCAGGCTTCTGTAAGCACTGAAGGAAAACAATTTCTTGCAAGAGGTGTAGCATCACCCTTTTAAAGTTCCAGTCCAGCTGAAATTAAAACTGCTTTTTTTTTTTAATATGTAAAAGACTGCATGTAAAAATAAGGCTGACTTCAATACCTCTTAAAATCACTGGACATGGTGAATCATAGTATATTCTTTTATCAGCAGAAGATAAAAGATTCATAAGTTAAGTAGTTCTAAAGGAAAAGTAATACTTTTGGGGTTTTGTTTTCTGGTGTAGGTATTGCCATTTATTATTCAACTCTGTTGTGGTTTAATCCCAGCCGGCAGCTAAGACCACGCGGCCACTTGCACAGTCCTCCCCCTTACCCTAGAAGGCCAGAAAGAAGAGGGAGAAAAGGAGGGGAAAGGGAACGGGAAAAAAATCATGTGTTGAGATAAAGACAGTTTAATAGAACAATAACAGAAAACAATAACAATGGTAAGAATAACACCACAAGTGACTCTCACCACCTGATGAACTGGTGCCTGCCCAAGCAGTGCTCATGGATTCCCTCCACTGCCAACCCCTGTTTATATACTGAGCATGACGTCTATGGTACAGAATATTCCATTGGCTGTTCCATTGGTCTGTTTATACTTGTCAGGTTCTGTGGGAAGCTGAAAAGAGTTCTTGAAAAGTATAAGCCATTAAAACATGTATTATTGGCATGCCTTTCACAACAATCACTAGAGAGAAAATTAACTCTTTCCCAGCTGAAACCAGCACAAACTATTTTAATTTTAGAATACAAGCTGACAAATGTCGAAGGAGAACATTGTGCTTTATTGGTGTAAGTGATGCACAGGTTTTTAAAAATTATGACAGGAAGGGGGAAAAAAATCCCTGGCAGAAAAGCAAAAAAAATGGCTTACAAATATTTGCATGGTAGAAGCTGTAAGAAGCAAAGGAGTCTTCTCTAAATAAGCTGAAGACTGATCTGTTTGTTACAAAATTAATCATTGAACACCAATAATGATAGGGAATACTACCTGCATCTGCTGAGAGTCCTGACTGTATGTTGTACACATTTCCTCTGATAGCTCGGGTCCTGCAGGACAACCATTCCAAAATTGGAATAATGGAGTACAAAAGTCTTTAGATATACTCAGTTTCACTACAGCCATAGGATGTCATTGATGATTTTTCCTGAACTACAATTTTAATCTGATATATAATCAGATGATCAGAAAATAACATTCTGGGAACTTTTACTATTATTGAGAAATGTTGTATGTTTTTTCTACTTTATTCCTTCTGAGAAAAAGATGAGATTTTTCAAAACTCCAACCCTTGCTTAATTTGATGGATCTTCTATTGAATGTGATGTGACCTTTCCACAGGTTAGAAGCATAGAAACATACTTTCCTTGAACTCCACGATGCTTATTTGTGAATTCAAATTTTTCTCATCTCTGTGTGGCAACATGACTGTATATCTGCTGTCCTCATCAGTCATTTACCTGTCACATCCACCAAGCAGGCATAGACTGTCAGCTACGCAAATTGTACAATTGCCTAGGAACAAGGCAGCAGTACTTTACCCACATGTACTCAATCATTTTTGACTGACTGCCAGAGTGATGTCTTACACTTCTGTTGGGGGTGGTGGTGGCAAAACATATTTAGCCTTATTCCCTGCAGTACTTGAGGGAACTATGACTGTGTTTGATAACACAATTGCAGGTACACCTGAACAGCACCTACACAAAGTCTGTGTTTAAATACAACACCAGCAAGATGTCACATCTCTGGTCTGGTGTCCCTGTGGACACTGGTCTAACCTCAGAAGCAGGACAGCAAAGCTTGCTAACTAGCTTGAGTTGAGTGCTGTGTAAGGAAGGCTCACCCACTTTTTTCAGAGCACTAACTTACATGGCATAATACCAGGCTCCGTGGTGCAACAGAGATGTACCCAAAAAATTCCATTGCAACCAGTTAGACTATTTCTTTTTTAAAAATATCCGAAGAAATATGCAAGGCTATAGCCCAAATGAGACTGTTAACTCTCTGGACATAGACACTTTTCTCTCAGTTCATGATGGTACAGGGCACAGCGTGATATGGTCTTGGTTCAGCCTCTGACTGCAGCTGTCGCATAAATAATGAAGTTCTGTGATGGAGTTATTCACGTTACTCCTAAATGTTCAGTATAGGCTAACGCAAACCAAATAAGTCTCCAACTGACATTTCCTTCCCATCATTCTACTCTAAAAAGAGAACAGGAAGCTAGAAAGGGCATAAACTTTATTACTTATGTTTCAAGCGATCTCTAACAGTGCCTAATAAAATCTCAATGTAAGTAATGTTCAGTCTTTCCAAACCTGAATGTACAGTGGAAGGCAAAGAAAGTAACATATACATTTCTTTCTCTATTTACCCTGAAATAAAATCTTGTTAACTCTCAGGAGAAGCTGTAAAAGGAAATGATTGTATTATTTCATTAACCTCTTGTTATAGCTAACCCTGCCTTGATGGGAATATGTGAACTTTTCCTCAATTTAGATGTCGTTCTCCTGGCATATGGAATATTGTTCACAGGATTCTTACTGCGTCGGTGGATTTCTTCTGTCAATGGTATTTGCAAAAGCAAAATCTTACTGCCAAGAAAAAGGGTGCTGTAACATCTTTAATATGCAAACGTATGTTCGTCTTAATGCTGCCCTTGTTGCTAATAGCCACAAGCTGACATCCGCTTCTGTTAGCGAGCCTTGTCTAGGTGTCCTATAGCTATTTGAACAGAAAAGCATATGCTTAGATGAAGAATTGAAACTGTGAAGAAATTTTAGTTACTTGATCTAGAAGTCCTTGAGAAAGTGTTTATGCAAAATACAAAATCTTCCTGAAAATATTTGGAGTAGCTTGGACCACTTTAGCAATATATAGAGATATACAGAATATAGAGCTGCATTTCTAGAAACTTGTGTTGAGACACAAGTTTCAGCATAGTATTTTCCAAACTCATTGTGGGAATGTTTCAGTTGAACATGATTAGTGAGTTTAAAGATTGGATTGCCCAATTAGTTTGATTTCCTAGCATGTCAGCGGCGCATACAGCTGTATGCTCCTCTGCTCCAGTCAAATAAACATTAGTTAAGTGCTAAGGGCAGCCAGAGTGAGACCATCATTTCACAGATATTCTTGCTGGCAGCTATATCAATATAGCTCCAGTGCCCATTGGCTTCGATTCCTTTTCCACACTGCTTTCTCAGCTGTGTTGCCTCAAATTCCTGGATTAAAGTACAGTACAGCCCAATAAACCAGACAAAAGCTTTCTGTTCTGCTTTTAAGGAATGTCATTTTACTCTTGGACCAACACAGTTGAGGAAGAGGCAGGGTACAGAAAGGAGGAGAAGGAAGAAAGTAAGGGTAATGTAGAAGGTTTCTGTCTGGTAATAGACAACAGTACTCACTTCCTTTAACATTTCCTTTTATAGAAGTTTACGCTAAAAAGGCTTGCTACGGTCTGATGAGACAAATCTATCCTCTAATATACTGATCCACAGGTAATACTGGGTTAATGTTAGGCTTGTGGTGGCTGTAGGTTCAGACAGCCCCATTCTTTTTCTCCTCTCTGTGTTGTGGTTAGCACCGAATAGCTTTGCAAAGACTTGCGATTGTTAAAATTTTGCCTCTATCTCCAGATGTACTGCAGTGGGTGAAGTTCAGTAAGCATTCACTCTCTGTGTACAAGTGTTACCTTCATGTTTCTACTCTTCTAGACTGACTATTGTCTCAATGGGGACTTACGTTAATTTTTGTCTTGCATTGTCTTGGAATTAATAATATTTTTCATGAAGGCTATATGAATTTTAAGTCTTGCTAGCCTGGGTCGATCCTGTCTCAGTCCTTCTCGAGTAATGTGTAATCCCCATAGTCACTCCCCTTACACTATTGAGTAGTGTATGTTGTCATAATATTACCTGCGCTCATTTTGGCTGGGATGCAGTTAATTTTCTTCATAGAAGCTAGTGTGGGGCTATATTTTAGACTTGTGCTGAAAACAGTGTTGATAACACAGAGATGTTTTTGTTACGGCTGAGCAGTGCTTACACAATGTCAAGGCCTTTTCTGCTCCTCACACCACCCCATCAGCAAGCAGGCTGGGGGTGCACAAGAAGCTGGAAGGGGACACAGCTGGGACAGCTGACCCCAGTGGACCAAAAGGATATTCCGGACCATGTGACATCATGCTCAGCAATAAAAAAAGCTGGGGAAAGAAGACAGAAGAGGGGATGTTTTGAGTTATGGAGTGCATCTTCCAAGTCACTGTTACGTGTGGTTTGACCCTGCTTTCCTGGAGATGGTTGAACATCTGCCTGCCAATGGGAAGCGGTGACTGAATTCCTTCTTTTGCTCTACTTCCATCATTGGCTTTTGCTTTACCTATTAACCTGTCTTTATCTCAACCCACAAATTTTCTCACTTTTATCCTTCTGATTCCCTCCCCCCATCCCACTGTGGGGAGTGAGAGAGTGTCTGTGTGGGGCTGTGCTGCCTACCCGCGTTAACCTCTGAGGTGGTGAGGATTTCCTCTGTATATCTTTGAGGCCTCTTTCAGTGTCAGCATTTTAGGCAGCCTTTGATAATCCTGCCGTGACATCAAAGATCCCATCAACACTTCAACTTAAAATTTTATTTTTTACACCTATAAAGGAATACTGATAATAATTCAGTTCTCATCTACTTTGAACTATTTAAAAGATGTCTTTCTGGACCCCATACTGCTGCCTGCAAACTGATGAATTTGAAATTTATAGCAGCACTACCAGAAAGAGTCTGGCTGCATGTTTTCTGTATGCAGATCCCAAATTCCTGTAGTTTCTACAATATTTGTTCTTAGAGAACAACAACTACTGACATTGAGACCAAGTCTGGGTGGGCTGCATCTCCTACAGGAGTAGCACAAGTGAGGGACAGGGTTTGCCACCCTGTGCTAGAACACAGTCTTTTTAAGGAAATTGATTATTTGAGGGAAAAGCAGACAAGATGACAAATGGACCAAGTGTTAATTAGCCATGATTGACTCCAGAGGGAGGACAGACAGCTTGAAAATAATTGGTAGGCTTAGTCTGGGAAACTGTTTTCCTTCACAAGTGCTCCAAAGGGGAGCTGTGGCCTTGGAGAAGGAGGAGGTGGGCAATCTGCTCAACTGGGCGTGACACCATCTGAAGCTGAACTGAAGCTAATGAAATGTTCTCCCTGCATTTGACTCTATTCATTATGCCAGATTAATGAATGCTAAGCCAAATTTAACCAACGTTTTCATGACTAGTAGCAATTTCTTAGAATTTACAGGAATCTGTTTTTTATTCGTGATAGCGCTGTCTCAGTTCAAAGTACGCATGACTATGTGAGATTTGCAGTCCATGAAAGGATTTACCTCTAGTCTGAGTGAGGACAGCTGTATATTTTCACGGTATTTTTATTTGGAGAAATAATGAGCTTGTAGCAGTTCCTGATGTTTAGATTTTTGCCACCCTGCCACGTGATGAGAAGCAAAGGATGTTATGAATTTTTTTGTAACCAGGGGTTGTAAGAGAGTCTACCAAATGTAATAATGTATTTTGCAGTGAACTTCTGCTACTAACATATTTATCTTCATCTTGCTCCTGCGGGAATTTTATTTAAAAAAAAAAAGAAAGAAAGAAATAAACAAAACCCATAAACTTAAAAATTCACAGTATTCCAGTTCTTAAATAAAGTTAGAAGAGCAATTCTGACCACACAGTGATCAGCAGTATCTTCACAAGGTAATACAAAGCGTTCACTGTTAGATATGGTGACCTGCCTCCGTGCAATTCTGTTAGTAACAAGAAAGATACAACCTTTAGTGTATTCACTTATTTAGTACAGTGGAATATTATGTATATTCAATATTTATTCCCACTTATTTCTTATTTAAATACTTTTGAAAAATACTTTTTTCTATTCTAGTTCCTCTAAAATACCATATGGATGTTTGTTTTGGTTCCTCCCACCCTTGTACAGAGGCCAGATCACTGTGCTCAGATCTTTGGGCTGTTGTAGTGAGTTTGGGAATAAGAACAGTAATTTCAATGGATTGTGCCAATACTTTAAGGAAGAATTTTCTAAGAAGACTAGGGGTACCTTAAAAAGAAGTTATTTGGTAAATGAGGAAGATGTAAACTTGTTTCTTATGTAAAACTAAAAATAGACCCACTGATGCTCCACATCTTATTTGTGAAATGCCCCATTCTCTAGTATTTAGGAATTGTGCAAATAAGTTATGAAATAAAACTCGTTTCCTCTTTTGCAACTTGGGTTGCATAATAAGACTGACTCTTCTATTAGGAGCTCGGACTTGAAGGGCAAAGGCAATGTACAATGGGTATCCCTGACTGGAAGGAGGAACACACCTATATGTGGAAAATACAACAAAACTGGAACGACAATAATGCCCAGTGGCAGCAGTTCCAAAGCACCCCCAGAGTTTTGAAAAAATTCTTTTATGGAAATAAACTGTTTGAAAACACAGTATTTTATCAACAATTTTGATGGGGGGAAAAATGGACAACTTTGTGATTATGTCCAGTGATAGAGATCAAGGAAAAATGGAAAAAAAAAGAAAACCCAAACTTTTTCTAATTCAAGAAGTTGCAGAACTACGCTAGGTCTACCTGATTGCGCTCCATAACAGCTTCTGAAATGTACTGTCACAGAGGGAAACTGCTCTTGATTGTATTCTTTTACTGTTGAACATAACTATGCAGGGGCCCAAAAAAATAATTCTCAGAGGTAATTAAAATTTGTAACGTCTGTGATGGATGAGGGAAAGGGGGAAAAGTATAACAGCTTGCGGTTAAGCAAATCATAATCTTGGGAAGAAACTGAGATTGTGTATGACCTGTAATTGTTTGGAGCATAATGGAGGAAAGGGTCATATTCTTCTGAAGAGATAGAAGCTTACCAGGTGGCTGATAAGCAGCTTAAACTCTCTGCTCTGGAATCTAAATTAGGTAGAAATATTCTGCTCTCAAGGTCTCCTGCCTTAGTTATTCTCTTGAGTACTGAAAGTACTATATATTCATCTACCGTACTGTAGTGACACAATATGTTGCCCAGCTTCTCCTAGTTATCTTTTGAAGGACAAAATCTTTTTTACCCCGGTGTTGCTAGTTCATGAAGTTTCTCTTTTGTCTTATTAATTTAAGATTCCCAGAAAGTTTTTGTATTAAGTAGCATAAAGCAAGCCATCAAAGTCTGTGAGCCGTCATCGAGCATTTGTCAGAGTTTTAGTGTGGAAATTTAATTGTCTTACTTTAATTCAGTATGTTTTAATTTTATATATGTATTTAATTGCATATATTTTATATATATTATCTCTACAACATATTTTAGTGTGAAAATTAGGCTCTCTAAAGAAATTAACCTTTAGTCACCGGTACCTCTTTGTCCTTAAGTAGTACTCAGGTTCCCTAGTCCAGCTTTCAAGCGGAGCCCTGCTTACACAGTTTAGCATGCCCTACAAGTAGGGTATCCTTCTTGCTTGATGCATGAGAAACTGAAAGATCAAGATGTCTTTTAAGATTTTAAATGCTTTTTTCTTTGCTCCCCTCAAGGCTAATTTCTAATATTCCCACTCACAAGTATTGATTGATCCCTGAGCTACTTCCATTGCAGTAGGCAAAGCTCTTTTCATTTACTAGAATTAACAAGGTGAGCTAATTTATAAAACTTGAATCAGGCAACTTAGAGGACATGACTTTGAAATGAAGAAGACTGATTATGTTTTGGGATTTTGTAGTTAATCTGAACTTTATAATTAGCATATGGACCTACAGTAATCTGAATTTAATCTCTTCAAATTCAATGTCAATCTCTTTCTCAACAAAATGCCATTTGAGGGCTCCCTCTTACTTTATTTTAATTTAAACCTTCTTATGAAGCTGATTTATCAAAGTCCAGAATAATTCCCTTTTAAATTAGAAATAACACCTTATTCTCTTAGCCAGAAATTGATGATTTCCTGCTCTCCTTCCAGTTCGCTGAGAAATGGAATTGTGCAAAGTTCTTGCCTTTTTATGTTAGCTTCCTAGATGGTATAATTTTTCTAAGAAGAAAATACCTGCAAACAACCTGTTGTTCCATAGAGGACATATACATGCTGGGCTTCAGTTAAAAAAAAGCTGCTACGAATGTCAAAACAAAACAATTAGGGAAAGATTAACTGCATTTTTCAGGTAGCTAATCTTTGGTTAAAAAAAAAAAAAAGACTGCAAGATTTTTCTTCTCTTAGTTTAAGTATTGTTGGGGGCTTTTTGTGTTTTAGGGTAGCGTGATTTGTTTTTTGCTTTTTTTAATATTAAATTCTGCCATTTCACTGTCAGAAACTGGAAGATATGGAACAGAAGATTGTATAAGCAAAAAAGGACAGTCCTATGACTGAGAACACAATTATGTAGGTTTCTCTCTGCAGGTTTCCTTACAATACTAGGGTGGCCTTATCGTGAGCAGCCCTCATTACCTGGGCCTGCAGGCTCTCTAGAAGTCCTATTTTCAGAACATTCAGGCTCTGTAAAGGTCCTGCAGGCAAAGATGAGCTTAGACCCAGCCAGATACACACCATTTCTGGTCCAGATGCAAATGGTCATATTAACACTGTGTTGTGCCTGCTGCAGTGTCTTGCTTGCACAAGATGCCTATTAGCACAGGCAAGTTGCTTCTGCACCAGGGTTGCTCACATACACCAAAACCTTTGGAGACTAGCGCTGTCAGCATTTGCCCAAAAGTTAGTATAAACAGCTACATTTTTCTGGCAGTGATAGCTTAAGCAGGTCAAGATACTGATTATTTCAAAGCCAACAAACAGTTAACAAACTCCTTGCCTCAGTCTTGCATCCTTAAAATGTGCAAGTAACATCACCCTTTTATGTTTCCAATGTGTGAAATTAGAAGTGGAAAGGGAGATTTTCACACTAGAGAAAACTCAGAAGCTCTTTTTGTATCATACAGTGAAACAAGTTCTGTGGTTACACCATGGGCAAAAAGGAGCTCTTAGGAGAAGGAAAAAAAAAATACTGAGAAGTATTTCCACTAGCTGGGCCTTGTCCTGTTCCTGCTGGTGACCAGCAATAGGACATGAGGAAATGGAATGAAGCTGCATCAGGGGAAGTTCAGATTGGACATTAGGAAAAAGTTCTTCACTGAGAGATTGGTCAATCACTGGAACAGGCTCCCCAGAGAAGTGGTCATGGAGCTGAGCCTGTCAGATCTCGAGGAGTATCTGGACAACACTCCTCAGCATATGATTTAGTTTTAGGTAGCCCTGTGAGGAGCAGGGATTTGGACTTGCTGATCCTTATGGGTCCTTTCCAAATAGAGATATTCTATGATTCTATGCTGCGATGCAAATGACAGATTTTAATATTTACAGTGCACATAGATTCTCTTGTGGTCCTTGGTCTCATGGAGTCCATGCATACAGCAGGGTGTAATGGTGACTAAGTTTACTGTGGAAAGTAACAGATACTTCCCTGGGCTTTCAGTGGAGATAACACTGAAAGTATGTTATACCAAGGGCAGAAAAAGTATAAAGGGCTGGTTGTGGTTTTGTTTCTTTTTCTTCCAGCAAATGACAATTTAAGTTAGGAAGGTAAAAAAGAATACGCAGAAAGTGAAAAAATCTTCCTATTGCAGAGCACGAAATTAGGATGCTGTCTGTTTTTCCTGTTCGTTAACAGTTTCCTGGCTTTTTCTTTGTGGCAGAAATTTAAAGAAAGTCTGTTTACTTGATTTAAACTGGATATAAAACCTTTCAAATTATAGTGATCCAAGTATCTTTGTTCATCATTTCTGCTGATGGAGACAGACCCTCCACACTAGTCTGGTACCTATGACCATCAATTGAACCTCTGTTTCAAAGTAGTGGGATTCTCCTGAGACGCAGGCCTCCAATATCATGCATCTAATTGCAGAATAAGGCCTTGAGGATTTCTGTCCATCTAATGAATTTCCTTGTGACCTTGTTTTCTAAAGCAGAAGCAGTTTATTTCTCCTTACTTCTTGCCAATAAGAACTGGACTGCCAGAAAGTTACCTGTATGACTTTGAAGTACTGAATCGTTCATTTATTCAAAAAAAGAATTAACAGATGTGGTTTCACATTAATTGTTTTGCTGTTGCACTAGATAGCAATTTTATCTAGATTTTAAATCATAAAATAAAGTGGGCTTTTTTCTTAACATTGAAAGCTAAATTCTCTTTTGTGTTAGATGACTAAGTACCTGCCACCAGAAATAAAATCTTTGAGTACAAAACAGCTAAGCATAAAGTCTATTAAATATGGAAAAGACAAAAAAAAAAAACCAAAACCAAACCCAAACAAAAAAAAAACACCCCAAACAAACAAACAAAAAAAAAAGCAAACAACCAAGCAAACAACAAAAATAACCCCCACAACCAAGCCACACTGCTGGAATTTCTATTGAGACATTAGCCCAAGTGTTAGGAGACTTCTGCAGAATCAGCTTGGTACAGAGGTATTTGAAATAATCCATAAACCTCTGTAATGTTCCTTTTAGATTTGCCTTGAGAGGGAAAGGCAACATACAAGAAATTAAACTAGCCTTCTGCTGAGGTAAGAAAGATGGTTTGCCCTGCTAAAGTCTTTACCTCCCCCTCTAAGATGAGCTGGGTGAAGGTCGTGAGAGCCACTCTGGGAAGTGGTGGCCTCTCTCCAGGGCAGCAGCAAGGTGTAGCGCTGCAAAACAAATACCCTGGAGCCTGGAGTAAGGGAGCTCTCAAAACACATAATCCAAGCAAAGTTTCTATTTCACTGGTTCAGCTTTTTAAGCTATGTGATGATCAGGTTTTAAAAAGCTCTCATGTATGTGTTACGCAAATTCTATAATAATTAGGAGTTTTCTTTAATTTTTTGGAGGGTAAATTCAAAGGTAGACATATTAATGGGGAATTCCATCCTTACATCTTGTAGTTATTAGTTCAGGTGTTACTGACAGCTTATATTTTCTATGTTAAGCTACCCTCAAGTTGGTGGTTTCTGTTGGAGGTAGTGGGGCTTGATAGATTTCTGAATGTCATTTTTTTAAAAAAAAAAGTTTTCTATAGC
This sequence comes from Chionis minor, assembly GCA_013398295.1. Classification (NCBI taxonomy): domain Eukaryota; kingdom Metazoa; phylum Chordata; class Aves; order Charadriiformes; family Chionidae; genus Chionis; species Chionis minor. Next base: position 103,275 of record VZSF01007156.1, read on the forward strand.
AGGTGTATAGAATTTCTCATGCAGAGTTGAATTGGAGTGAGATCTGAATGTCCAGATCTCACTAAATTTCAACTGGACTGCACATAAACTAGCTTTTATACTGACATTAGAAAAAGACCCACACTGGTTTATAAAAATATTTCCAATTCAGTAATGAGTGCAGGGGAAATTTATTTCCTGAGATTTTTAGATCAACTCTGTCTTTAATTCTCATTACTGGTGCTGATTCTTTGAAACTCAACTGTAAGTTTATCACATAACATTTGGTATAAGCTGTAAAACTGTCCAATGTTCAAATGAATGGCAAATTTTATTATCCTCCCAAAAGGTTTTAATTAACATGTTCAGAGGCCAAACAGCTGTGCATGGAAATGATTACTTCAGTTAAAAAATCAAACTTTAGAACGATTAGTCACAAATATTCAATTTATGTGCCATATCTTCTGCTTGTTACACAAATCCAAATCACTTGAACTAGTAGAACCTGCACACTTCTACTGATATAAACTTGGGAGCTAGAAATGAAAATAAGCAAGGGAGTAATTTTTTTTTATATTTGTAGAACATCAAATTGCTACACTTTGGCATGACTGAGTCTCTAAAAGAGAGGATTGAGCCTGGGATACGGGGGGTAAAGGCTGTAAAAATAGGAAGACCTGAAGTAGTGAGTAACTCTGGTTAAACGTAAAGATTGCCTGTGTCATTTTTTTTTCCCCTATGATTTTCTAGGAATGTTCTTTCTTATGTCCATAATATCCATGGTAGGGCATCTTGTGATCTCATGATGATTTTTTGTAATGTGGGCTATTGTTTTTTTAAGGTTGTGTCTGTCTCAGTTTTTATTTATGACTGAAGCTCACAGGGTTCTGAATACTAATCTTTAGGAAATTTTTTGTTTGGTGTGATTTTGTTTTTTAATGGATTTTCGGGGGGGGGAGTGATTTTGTTTTTTAATGGGTTTTCGGGGGGGGAGGGGGATGGGTGCCTTCGTTGTGTGGGGTTTCTTTGTTTGGGTTTTTTTTTTTTTTCTCAAATCCCAGTCAGCACGTTATCCCACCACCCTCAAAAATGCACTCCATGTGTGTGCATGTGTGTCTGCTGGGGGGCTTGTTTTTTGTTTAGAGATTTTTGGTTTGGGGTGTGGGGATGGGATATTTTTTTTTTTTGGTTGGTTCATTTGGGGGGTAGGGGGGAAAGTAAAAATCCCGTAATATGTAATTCAGCATGCAGGTAAATTTTCAAAGCACAGCAATCCTCTTCTGCCTCCATTGTAACTATAGCAGGCTGGGGTGTACTGGGAGCCCTGGCAACTGTTGAATTAAATTGTTCTATTTTTTTCTATATTAATGACTGAATAGGTTTGAAAATGAGAAATAGCATTGAAAACAGAATGGAGAAATGCAGTATTCTGTGCCCACCAAAGGAAGTAGAGGTGTCCAAGACCAGGGCTGGATCCTGCTAGGGTGTGATGGTGGATGTAGATAGTAAAATAGTCACGGGGACCCTTTTCCCTGGCCTTTTTATCCTCTCTGTGTCTATCTCATAGAATCATGTAATCATAAAATGGTTTAGGTTGGAAGGGACCTTAAAGATCATCTAATTCCAACCCCCTTGCCATGGGCCGAGACACTTCCCACTAGATCAGATTGCTCAAAGCCTCATCTCACCTCTTTCTCTTCCTTTCCTGAAACAAATTCCTAAAATATATCTGAAGAGCTGTGTGTGTTACCTCTGTAAATTAAAAAATAATAGATGGCCCATTTTAAAAGCCTCATTCCTGGCAGACACATCTCATCTGTCATAGTAATCTAATTCAGAGGCACAGTAGATTTCCAGCCATTAGCAGATGTTGTAGGTTACGTTCCATTCACTCACCTTGGAAAAAATGCCCTGCACATATTTTGATGGAGGAGAACTGTGCTTCTTGAGAAGAGGCTTGCCATGCTATTGCATTCTTACTTTAAAATGTTTTCCAAAACGGAAGAGATGTGGGAGACCTTCATACAGTGGAAGGGCAAGAAAGCAAATGTTCATACCATGTTCATTTTCCAATATGCGAGAGCAGCTTCCCGAAGCAAAACAAAAATGAAATAAGAATAGAACTACAGTGGCAATAATATATAACCCTTTTTGTGCCAGTGTCTTTCAGCTGAATTTCAGGTTGTGCTTTTTTTCTTGTCTGTTGCACTCCCCTGCAACTGATACAGCACTGGTTGATATCTCAGAGTTAGAACAGAAATCAAATTTATGGGGGTATCCTCTCCACGTTGTCCTCTCCTGTGTCTCATGTAGCTCTAATGTGGTCCCTAGAAGATGGAGGGGAGGATTCCCATTCAGTCGTCTTGAATTCAGGAGGTAATGATGGGATTTATCACTGCATTCAAGAAACGGCTAAATGATTGAGGCCCCCATCCCTGGAAGTGCTCAAGGCCAGGTTGGATGAGGCTTTGAGCAATCAGGTCTAGTGGGAGGTGTCCTTGCCCATGGCAGGGAGGTTGGAACTAGATGTTAAAGGTCCCTTCCAACCTAAACCACTCTATGATAATATCCAGGAGTCTGAAGCAAACTCTCAGTCAAGAGAAGTGTCAGTCTTGCTCTTCTGTGCTATGTAGCTAAGGGCAGCAGCAATCATGGAGGGAACTGCATCACGGCAAGAGAACAGCTCTGACAGCTCTCTTCAAGCTCACGGAAGGAATTGCCATGCCACAGTGTAAAGGTGTCCTCCTTTGCAACATGGTTATCTATACTTGGAGCTGCCACCTTTCTCTCTAACTATGCACTAATTTGCATAAGGGCATAAACCTTAGGCCACACAGAGGTGACATAAGAATAAACCACTGCAAATTGTAGCATCTCTAGCTCTGCTAAGCTGTGGGGAATTGCTAGAGGGCATGCTATATTATTGGGAGTCCCAGAGGAGCCTCACTAATGTATCAGAATCCATTACACGTAAGCAATATTTCTAAACACTTGCAGCAGAAGTCTCAAGTCAGCAATAACTGAGAATTATGGCCCTCAGGGTGGAAAGCAAACTGTTCTGTTGTTATGGTAGAAAGTAATGGATGTCATCTCAACTAACTATTACATTCCATGATCCAGCTCTTCAGTGCCTGGATCATCTCAGCACAGAGGAGAAGGAAGCCCTCTCTGGCTGGCTGATGCTCTCACAGAAGGGGTTCTGGCCCTTGCTTCCCTTGCTAGCGCAGGTATGGCCTTTGTGGAGCACCTGCAGGAGAGCTGGGGATATTCTGCTCTATTTTGTCTCTCTGCCCTCATGAGGCACATATTCTAGTTCGAGCTTTGCAGATTGGATGGCCTGGGTTTGATCTTCAGACTTCACAGTGATGTAAAGGCTGAGTAGAAAATGGTGTTTGTGTAAAATTACATGTGCTGCTTCACTAGGATTATAGTTATTGCACAACATTTCGATAAGAATTATGCAATAAAGTACTTACCAGAACAGACTGGATGTTCAGATATCCAGGTTTCTAAAGGTTTATTGATCAGCCACGATAATGCATCTGAAGTATCCTAATTTAAATAAAAAATTAGCCTCATATTTTCCTATATTTGCAGAATTTAGGGTGTAAATCAAAAATGTACTTCAAAAAAATAGGATTTTCAAACCCATGTAAGTGAGAACTGATTTCATTTTGATTGTCTGGCAGGCTGAATAGTAACTGACAACTAGCCATTTCTGAAAGAGGTGGGACAAAAATATTGGAACAGACTTGTCATTATCCTCAAGTTTGTATGTGTGACTTCACTGAACAGTCCTACAGAGGGCAAAAGGCTGTTTTTCAAGGTGTTCATTTGAATATTTAAAAAAAAAAATTGAAAGTGGAAAAACAATAAAATTGCCATATTTTACAATGACAATGACTGGGTGAGATCCAGGTAGCAGACCACAACAGAACAATTTAAGAGCCGTAGATGGCTTGGTAAGTACTCACCTCAGTAAAAAGCTGTGGTATTCAGTTTTCTGTCCAACTTTTCAAGTTTGAAACTGAGGTAGACCAGTGATTAATGTAGAAGAAAACCATATGTGTGCTGAAAATGTCTTTTTTTTTCTCCCTGTTTTACTGAAAGTTGACTGACAGTATCCAAAATCAGCTCTACATATTAGATACAGATGGTGTCAGGTTTCCTATGGAGTTAACACATTCAGTACTTAGTTTTATGAATATTTATTTTCTGAGGTTATTCAGAAGCAAAGACCTTTTTTTGAGTGAGTAAAACTTCTGTAAACAAAGGAAATTCTAGATGTTAATTTCTCCATTTCATCCACAGGAAAGCTTACTATGGCAGTGGCCAATTCAAGTTATAAGAAATTTTGAGGTGGTGTATATTTGAGATGATACAAAGTTTAAAATTAGAGCTTAGATAGTTTCGAAAGATCTGGGGTTTTTTTAAACAAATTTTTAAGAAAAAATCTGTGCCTAAACTCTCAAACCTACAGAGTATCTTAAGAGTTACTTTTTGTACAAGGATAGCCTTTGTTATCTAGGTAGGCTTCTCTCTGCAATAATAAGAAGTAAGCAAATATCCTATATGTTACAGGATTAGACCTTTCAATACTCTGAGGTATTTTCAGCCTCATCTATGAGGCTGTGAGTTACAAGTTGCTTCCTTTAAGGCTTATCCATTGATAGTCCTACCCGTTACAGTTTTGTCTGCAGTACACTTAGAAAGAAACAAAAAAATCTTCAGAACTTCAGAAGAAACTTGAGTTGTCCAGCAGGCTTGGCGCTGCTGGATGACAGCAGTTAATGAAATCAGATGGCTGACTGCTTCCTGAGAGTGCTGGGGTCCCTGTGCTGTCTGCAAAACCCACATTTGCAGCCTGAGAGGCAGCAAGTGATCATTTCAGCTAGGTACGGTCAATAGGTTTCTTCTGAATATCTCATCTCACTTGTGCCTTTGTGAAAGGGCTGAAACGTGCACTTACTACATCTTCATGCTTCAATACCAGCATCTGGGTATATTTGGATATAACAACAGTGATGAGACTTTCTGACTCCATGGTATCACTCCTGTTAGGGATCTTACAATAACAGTTTTAAAGTAAATTGGCATGGAAGCAGTGAGACGTAAGATTTAGCTTAGCCTGCCCAACCTATAATAATCGTCATCATATGTCTGTTAAACAATGCTAAGCACAATTCTATTTAAAAAGCAATAATGTCTGCTCCTGATAATGCCCCCTTTTATTGGAAACTGTGAAGACTGACATATAAGATGCTTGTTTGGCTGAATAGCATTTTCCCCAGCTTTATTACAGTTTAAGATAGACTGTGTTTACATTTCAGAGGATGCGCCTTTACTATTAGTTACGATAACAAGCATATTGTGGAAGCAGTTAGCATAAGGATTACAATTTCTCACTGCCTTGAGAAAGTTTGTAATTACCGTTATTCCTCCTTAACATGGTATTTCTCTTGATAGACAGAATGCTAGTGTGGATATCAAGATAGCTATAGCCAGCCAAGATTCTCAGTATGATGAAAACATACTCTGAAAGCAGAAGCACTGGGGCAAGTGCTGTCAGCAATATAGGCACAGGTGTGAGTGCTTCCATGGTTACGTATTCTTAAGGACCCAAGAGCAAACCCATTTCTCTCAGCCACTCACCATATATTCTGTTCTTCATCACCCTGGTCATCTTGGTTTTGCTGCATTCACTCCATTGTGTCAAAGTCTTTCTTGTACTGAGAAGTCCAACTCTGGACAAAATATTCCAGATGTAGTCTCACAAGTGCCACAGGGTACTAACCCTCAACATATCAGCCACTACACCCATTTTGGTATCATCTGCAAACTTGCAGAGGATGTTCTTTTGCTTGCCCTCCAGGTTGTTAATAAAAAACTTGAGAAATACTGAGCTCAGTGATGAAGTAACTATTCCTGAGAGTTGCCACCAGCTGGACTTTGGCTTTTCGCTGTCACTTTTCTTGCTTCTTTTCTTGTTCCTAGAAATTACTTGCTCCATAATTTTCCCACAGACTGAGGTTTCCCTAGAACCTTCTTGTTTTTGTTGAAGATGGGCTATGCACTTTTCTCCAGTCATCAGAAAGGTCCCTGAGCACCATACCCTATTGAAGTCAGGTTCTTCAGGACCTTCAGCTGTATCACATCTGATTGCATGAACTTGTATATTGTTCAGTCCTGCCAATAACCTTCATAATTATAGAAACATAATAGCTATAGCGAGACAGAAATGCACTGATCCAAAACATTGTCGGAGTTTCTGCTGCTGTAAATTGGAATTTTTTTTTTTTCTTAAATCAGTTTTGCTACATCAGCTTATACCAACTGATGTTTTGGCAGGTGGTTCAGCACCCCATAAGACAAAAAAAGAATATTAGGAATATGTCTTTACTGATACCAATTTCATTATATTTAATGTCTAGAAAACAATTTTCTGTTGCCAGTATGCTCTGGTAAAGGTCAGGGTTGGTTTATTTAAATCCTGTAATGGTCTTGCTGATAGAAATGTGTGAATGACTACTTTTTGTAACGGATAAGATAAAAATTACAGTGTGGCTAACTGACGGACATGAGAAATCTAGCTCTTCTGAATTCTTGATCAATGCTTTTTCATAGGAAATATTTTCTGCTTGTTTTCAATGGAATTCTGACTGGCCCAGGGAGCTAGTAATGACATTCCAAAACTTTTTCTTTAAATCACTACTAACAGACCAGACCAGCAAAGCAGTAACCATAAGATTTTACTCCCTAAAGACTGATTGATGGCCTATGTGAAATAAGTTTGTGCTCTCAGTATAGCTACTAGTGGAAGTGATTTGTGTCATAAAAACTAGCACCATAGTGTATTGTCCCTATGGAAATTTCGGCAAGAAACTGAGAAGTGACAGAGTTTGGAAATGAATTACCTTTCTGCACCTAGAGGATCTTCTGTCAAAATGTAAAATGGTGGAAAGGCATCAGTGACACCTTACTGATCATTGCTGTATTTAAAATAGGATAACCAGCAGAATATTTCTTACTATTTCTTCTGCTCTTAAAAACCATGTTAGTGATGATAAATTCATCCAAATTACAATATCAAAGGGAGAAGATTGCACTGGATGAAAAGGAAGTTAATGAACAAGTGTCTGCATTCATTGCACGTGTTATTTTTAGAGCTGAGTAGGGGGTTGGCTGGCTGAGTGTGTGTATGTGTGTTTCAGGGGATTTTTTTTCTTAATTCCTATTATTATCAGTAGACAGAAAATCAGGTAGAAAAGATGAGGTGTATTATCCCTGTAACACTGCCCAATGTCCATCCTATATCTCAAAAGACTGTATCACTGCACACAAACTTCTAGCCCTTCCATGACTGCTGCAGCTGACTTCAGACAAAAATGTCTATATTCAAGCCCATTATTTGCGTTGATGACAGGTCCATGTTATGCTGCTCTTGCAAGAGAATGCGATTCATTGATGTGCCTTCAGGATATTAAAAATGAACTGCTGTAAAAAGGGGAAGTATTCCTGAATACTTTCTCTCAAGCAAGCCCTAATGTACCATATGCTAAATGATACTGCATTTTAAGTTAATAATGAGATACAGCATAATAAGGTCAAAGCAACGATGACCAAACTGAACATATGCTATGGCTGCCACTTCTACTAGATGTAGGCCTCCAACTATTGCTGATGTTGTTACGAAGGCAGAAATATTTTTTTCCAGGAGATATTCCTGATGTGCTGCAAAAGAAAATCTTCCATACAGGCCCAGGAATGTAGATATCAAATGATGTGGAAATGCCTTCAGTGTTAACGTTCTCATCAATAAACTCGAAAAGGGGTGAAACAGCAGGCCAATGAAGTACAATAGTTTATTGAGGGGGGTCTCAAACATTTCTGGGAAACAATGTCATTTAAAGGGGGGAATGGATAATAATGTAAAAAGAATTCCATGAAAAACCTAAAAGTTAAAGATAGGCATGCCAAGAACCTATTGGTGGAGAGATCTGACTTTTTTCCCCTTTTTTATAATCATAACCTCTTCACTGAAATACAAAGTGGGCCAGCTTTGCTCCTTTGATCATTGCTGAATGTCTCTTTGTTACATTCTCTGTCTTCAGGGGGTAAATGTTAGAAAAAACAATGTGAGATCTAAGAAGGGAAATGGAAACCATTTACATGAACAGTATTACATCAGTTATATTTGATTGTTTGACAGTTGGCCAGCTTGTTAGAATAACTTTGATTTAGGAAAGCCCTAATGCTATTAAATATTTACTGTGAATATTTTAAAGCAGTTAGGCTCCATCAGTGCTATCTGACAGGGAATACAGTGTGGAGAGCACCCTTCTTCACAGAGCAGTTTCCTTAGGAAAGATTTCACTGCTTGCTGTGATCAGTCAGGTGTCTTTTCACCAGATGTTTCCAATTTTATTCATGTTAGAGCATTAGACCCAAAGCTTTCTCTCTAACCTCTTCAGCCAGAGAGCACAGAGTATTGTAGAGGATGACATAAAAGCAAGAAACAGGAAAACCCATACAAATTCTATGTTAACATATAGCTAAATTAGTTATATTTCTTACGTAAGTAAGAATTGTCCCTCAGTTAGGATTCTCTAATTGAAGAGTTGAAGGACAAGGCAGTTACAGTGATTTGAGTTAAAAATAAACAGAAATTGCTTCTAAATTACTAGGATGTTTAGGGATTTGGCCAACTTCAAAATGATTGTGGGATAATGTTTGACTAAGCTAAGCAATGGAAAAATCGTTTACAACTTTCTTAGCTATATATGACATGAATTTTTAAATGTATTTTATTTTCAATAGTATTAATATGGGTATATATATCAGTTGGCAATATTTTTTATATACTTGTTTTCTTTCCTTTCAGCCAAAGTCAACGTTCATGGATTCCCTTCAGTTATGTAAAGTTTCTGTCTGTAAATACATTGCTTTAAATCTGAGGTAGGTAGAGGTGTTAGGTAGGTCCTTAAGGTAAACTTAACTGCAAATTTTTGAAGTCCAGCACATGGTCTGAACTGGTGGTTCTCACATGTGCCTGTATATATATGCATTCTCCCAAAATGCCAAGTGACATTTCACTGTTTGAAATCTCGGAATCCTTCAGATTAGAAATCCTTTCAGTTGGAGATGCTTTTCCATGCTGTTCCTTGCTAGAATACAGTGTTGTGAATTGTCATATTTGGTTATGCTACATTACCTTGTGTCAGGAAAGCAGGTTGTTGGAGCAGCAGAGTTGATGAATGATGAACAGCCCTGCTACCCTTGAAATGACATTGGTATCTGCATGTGCGGTGGATAATTAGTGGGTTAAGTACCTGCATGATAGTGGTTCACTAGAGGTTTTTTCTTTGAATTCCTTGCTGTGTTTCTGTCCCCTGTTGTATCTCACCATTTGGAATTTTAAAGGTATTTCCTATTCTGTCTTTGCATACTGTATTAGTCATTACCTTTTTCAAATATATCTTACAATAGTGCATAAAGCAGTGTAACAAAAACCACGGATGTATACTCACAAGTGATTGTGTTGGAAAATTAATATGCATTAGCTTGAGCCACAGCTGTTTCATTGTCGTTGTCATCCCTCGCCAATTCCAAAATAAAACATCAAGAGGGAGAATGAATGTTTCTGTCAGCTCTAAAGGCTCAGATGCTTAAAAAATGCATTAAGGCATCAGTACGCGATGGCATTTGATTGTCTGTGTACCACACTCAACATATATCCACTGTTCTCACATTCACCCAGAGCTAGGGTGTTTTAGGGGAATTCATGCACATGCTTGTTTATGTTGTTAGAAATAAGATGTTTCCAGGAAGTTTCCTAATGTTTGTTATGTTTATTTGCCCCCATGATAGGGGTGCAGGCATCTTCTGGCTTTCACTTAGTTTTGTCTAATTTTGTTACATCATGAGTATTGGCTGTTTTGTGTAATGTGTCCTTAAATCACTAGCTGGTGATGTTTCAGTTTTAAATTCCACAATACAAGTTTAGGATGCAAGAACCTAATTGCATAACTGTTTTAATTCATTGATTGCTATAATTTTGTCAGATTAACAGGGCAGCGTAGTATCCTTTTCTCTCCTTACTGTAAATAGTAACATTATATGCAGTTTTCCTAACTTTACTGAATCTATAGGTAGAGCAAGAGCTAAAATGAGGGTATCTTTCACTTTTTCTTAACTACCTAATGGTTTTGTCTGCAAATATAAGGAGGAGTCTTCTTGGGAGAACTGTCTCCAAAGCCAGCAGATGCTGATGCTCTCTGTTGATGCACTTTACATCTGACTAGGACAGCAGCAGTAGGGCTTGCTGATTCAGCTTCCATAGCTTATCTCAAGGCATCTATCATTTCCCTTGAGACAGCTCACTCTCCCATTTATATTGATCAATTGACTTTATGAAGATAGACTGAACTTCGCCATCTTTTTTCAGATAAGCTTGCCTTTCAGAACAAAACTAAAAAAAAATTAAAAATGGATAAAACAAAGAAAGTATGTAGGACTCAAGGTTTTTATGTACAAAATAGAAATAGAAAGTCCACAAAATCCTATAAATTCAATTCTAAACCATGCTTAACTATTGCTAGATATTATGATGAAGAATAACAATGAGTCCAACCTGTCACAGCTGGGAATGAACTGTTACTGATGCACTTAAAGGTGTATCTTTTCAATGTCACCCCGATATGTGGATCTGAAACCAGCTGTGGGAGCTGGTGACTTAGCTAATCCTATTGAGGGCAGCCCTCTGTGAGTTTATTTATATTCCTTTCCAAACACCTCTGAGCTGCCACAACTTGCAGCCTAGAAAAACAGAGTATCTGAAATAAGTTCTCATTTAACTTGATGTCCTTAGCTATAAATTCTGCAGTTCAGCAGCTGCTCTGCAGAGAGCTGAGCTTCAACACACAGGGTGGGAAGGGAGTTTCCAAGAAAAGAAAAGTGCGAGAAGCACTTCAGGGCAGCAACCACTAGGGTTATCCAAAGATATTGCCATGAAACAGAGCCTTTAGTAAAGCCGTGCTTAAACTACATTCAAACATCAAGAGGAATCTTGTCTTCCCAATTTTCTCCACCATCCCAACAGATTGCTCTGTTGACCTGTGCCAACTACTGATTGCTTTAGTTTCTTTGAAAACATGTCACTTGACGACACTTCTGTCGCATTTTCAAAATACATTGTGACATTGCACTGTATTCAAGAACCCATGAAGTGAAAGGTAAAGAGGTACTTTGGTATGATGTACTTTGCCATGATTGAGACAAATTATGACTGGCTGTGGAAATTTACAAGATGTTGTTACCTGTTATTTTTGTCTGAAACCATAATTAAAGACACTGTCTTTTTATAAAAGTCAATCACTTTTGAGACTTGCTTTAGTGCTTGATGGGGTTTCCCCACCCTCTTACATTAATATTATATTTTAAAGAATAACTTTTGCAGCCTAACACCTTTTACATTATATTTCAAAGTAACAGCCATGCATGATTTTTTGGATTTTTTTTTATGGTCAAGAAATAAAACTTGGAAAGCAAAGGTTAACAACATTGAAGTAAATCCTTCTACTATAGCATCAGCAGCAATTTGAGCCATAAGTAACCTTCAATCTGGCTTCTATTGACATCAGAGAATTCTTCCAGAGAGCAAGGACAGTACATGGCCTTGTAAATGTTAGTCTCAAATTCACCTTTTCTGCAAGTATTTATATGCTAACACCCAGGGTAAGAAAGTGTCATTGCTTTGAGCACTATAAGATTTTAGAAAGATGTATTTGAAAAAGTGTGCAGTGAAGAAAAGATGTTTCTCAGATTTCTTTTTCCTTTTTGCTTTCTCTGTTGTTTTCTTCATGACAAATTATGAAAGAAGGATTTCATTTCAATAAGTGTATTTGTTCTTAATATGTATTTACTGTATCCCAGACAACTTACTAAAGTGGTGCCTCTCCTGGTGTTACATATACATTTAAAATAATTTCATGTGAATTGTTGCCTGCTTGTATATTTAAATATAATTTTCTCTGTTGTTAGTTCAGCTGACAATGCAAAGTCTTGCTTCACTTTTTAAATGTAAGAATGTAAAGTTACTGCCATTAGACATTGCAGAGCTTTCTGGTGGGAAGCTATGTTATTACTGAGCATGCTTTCTGATAATCTTGCGAGCATGGAATTCTGGCAGACTCCTGAAGTCCTTAAGCCCCATATTTCTGAAGATTCAGTGTGATAGCAAAATCAGAGATGTGAGGGGTGCAGTAGTTCATCCATTGTAGAACAACAGATATAGCAATCTCAATGCTCAAATGTTTTATGTAGTTAAGTTTCAAGTTTAAGTTAGCTGGGATTTCAGAATAATACATTCATTCTTCTTGTACAGCTTTTTTTTTTTAAGGAAAAAAAAAATCAAACTGGAAGTACATGAGACTGGGTCAGACCTGTCTAAACTACCTAGTTGCTCCTTTATAAGGCTTAGTACTTAGTATTGGTCTGAAGTGCAAATACCAAATAGAGCCCATATTGATTTTAAGGTGCCCAAGGAAGAATTTATGACTTTCCCTGGAAGATTATTTCAAATTTGAAGACACAACCCATTTAAATGCTTATCTTAATCCTAACTTAAATTTAGCTAGATTCAACTTCCAAGGCTCACTCCTGGATTTACTGTTTTCCAAATTCAGTCATCTTTATGTGGTTTTTCCCCTTTTCCAACTGTATACCATTTTCTCTAGCCAAATTAAAATGGCCACAGTCTAAACACCAATCCAAGCCAATCTATGCAAAAACTTTGTTATCATTCCTCATCACTTTGCTACCTTCAAAGATATTAAATAGCATAAAAGAGATGTCAGTCACACCAGAACCCTAATATATACATCCTCAGTCACTGATGATTTCTGTTTAGGTGACTGTTACTCTGATCTTTCAGTTCATTCAGTGTTAAGTGAATTTTAACGGGGACTTGAATCAAGGAAAATGCTTAGAAGTTACTTCGGCACTGTCTTGTTCTACACCTACATTAGAAACACCTGCTGTGGTCATCATGGAACAAGGCTTTATAAACAGATTAATTTTTTTTTCATTATAAATAGTTAATGTGATGTAGCTGTCAGAGTGCTTTCAAATACACATTTTGTATGGGAAAAGATAATTTCTGGGTAAACAAGAATACTGCTAAGAAGTTACCAACATTAGGTAGCTCTTGCTAAAGGAATAATGGAATTTCCTGGTGGTCACCAATTCTGTTCAACAAATTAATAATGGAAAAGCACTCAATGTAGGAAGAAAATTAAAAAAAAAATCCATTGTTAAAACATGTTTTATTCTACCGGTCTGTGCTGGTTTTGGCTGGGGTGGACTTAATTTTCTTTATAGTAGCTAGTATGGGGACTATGTTTTGGATTGTGTAATTTTTATGTGCTCTGGAAAAGATAAATGAATTGTGTATAAGGTGTTACTTAGTTCCTGAAAAATTAAGAAATTTTCAGAGAAAAAAGGCTAAAACAGTAAATGATATTCCTTTCAGGTTTGTTTCTTCGGTATATTCTAACAAAAACTTGAAGGAAAGCAGAGGCTAGTTTTAGTTTTGGGAGCTGTCTTGGAAGGGAGAACAGAGAATCAGAAAACAGAATCCTTTTGGATAAGCTAAAACTGGCCTTGACTCTAAGGTAAGAGACAAGCTTTGTTTGTTTTCCCAAGCTGACTGCAAAAATTTGATTAGGCTTATGTAGAGGACGAGGAGAGTCACGTGTTTAGAGCACTAACATATTTTTAGCATCTGCATGGATAATTTGTAACTAAGGAAGAGATAGTATTAATGTTCATTGATAAGTTGTAAGAGAATTCAACAGATGTTTTTCACTGACACAAAAATAAATCAATTGTGTAAGTGTTTAATCTATTGGGTCAATATGCATGATAAAGCACCTGGAATAAAATTTGCCATGCTTTTTACTCACGCAGAGGATATAGCATTTTTCTTGCTGAGTACCAATTGCTTTAGAGCCAAGAGGTTGAATAAGTAACTGAACTGGCTTTTTGGAAGTTGTTAAGCAGATACCTACACTTAAACCACATGGATGGTTCCATACAGTATTTGGATTCTTCTGTGTCCAGTACTTCCAGTTCTTCAGCTGAAACCAAAACCTCAATCCTCCAGCTCTTATATTTGAGAATAGAATCACTCACTATGAAATGCTTCTGTCAATGTCAGACCTTGTAGAAAAAATACTGACATTGTTGTTTGGGTTTTTTTATATCAAATTTCACTTTGAAAATATCCAGCGAAGAGTATGTGATATGGTATAAAGATTAAACTAAAACCACAATATGGAGGGTGATCATACAGGCTACCCGCTCTTCAGAGGCATAGAGTCATACAATCATTTAGGTTGCAAAAGGACCCTTCCCCTGATTCTTTCCCATACACACTCATCCCTTTCATCACCATTATCAACACTCCGTAACATACAGGGCTACACCACTGCTGCTCCTTCCTCACTTATCCTTCCTTCCTAGCTTTGGCTGGAACTCAGAAAAAAAAAGGGAGTTTATGACCTTTAGAAGAAAGGGCAGACAACTCAGGAGGACTACAAGGATGTTGTGAGGTTATTCAGGGAGAAAATTAGAAGGACCAAAGCTCAACTAGATCTTGCTACTGCCATAAAAGACAACAAAAATGTTTTTATAAATCCATTAGCAACAAAAGGAGGTCTAAGTACAATCTCCTTTATTGGGGAAACATAGTGATGAAGGCTGAGGTACTTGATGCCTTCTTTGCCTCAGTCTTCAGTAGCAAGATCAGTTGTTCTCAGGGTACCCGGCCCCCTGAGCTGGAAGACAGGGACAGGGAATAGAATGAAGCCCCCATAATCCAAGGGGAATTGGTTAGTGACTTGCTACACCACTTAGACATACAAAAGTCTATAGAGCCAGATGGGATACACCTGGCACTGAGGAAGCTGCCAGAGGTGTTCACCAAGCCACTTTCCATCATTTATCGGCATTCCTGGCTAACTGGGGAGGTCTCACTTGACTGGAGGTCAGCAAGTGTGACACCCACATACAAGAAGGGCCAGAAGCAGGATCTGGGGAACTGCAGGCCTGTCAGCCTGACCTTGGTGCTGGGAAAGGTTATGGGGCAGATCCTCTTGAATGCACGGCACATACAGGACAATCAAGTGATCAGGCCCAGTCAGCATGGGTTTATGAATGGCAGATCCTGCTTGACTAACCTGATCTCCTTCTATGACAAGGTGACCTGCTTAGTGGATGAGGGAAAGGCTGTGGATGTTGTTTACCTGGACTTTAGTAAAGCCTTTGACACAGTTTCCCACAGCATTCTCCTGGAGAAATTGGATACTCAGGTTTTGGATAGACATACACTTCACTGAGTAAAAAAACTGGCTGGATGGCTGGGCCCAAAGAGTGCTGGTGAATGGAGTTAAATCCAGTTCGTGGCCAGTCACAGGTGGTGTTCCCCAGCGCTCAGCATAGGCCCCAGTTCCCTTTAATATCTTTATCAACAACCTGGACAAGGAGATCGAGTGCACCATCAGTAAGTTTGCAGATGACACCAAGTGGAGTGGGAGCATTGATCTGCTTGAGTGTAGGAAGGCTCTACAGAGGAATCCGGACAGGCTGGATTGATGGGTTGAGGCCGATTTTATGAGATTCAACAAGGCCAAGTGCTGGGTCCTGCACTTGGGTCACAACAACCCCATGCAGCTCTACAGGCTTGGGACGGAGTGGCTGGAAAGCTGCCCATCAGAAAAGGACCTGGGGATGTTGGTCAATAACCGGCTGAATAGGAGCCAGCAGTGTGCCCGGGTGGCCAAAAAGGTCAACAGCTTCCTGGTTTATATCAAGAATAGTGTGGCCAGCAGGACTAGGGAAGTGATTGCCCCCCTGTGCTCAGCACTGATGAGGCTGCACCTTGAATACTGCATTCAGTTTTGGGGCTCTCACTACAAGAAAGACATTGAGGCGCTGGAACACCTCCAAAAGCAACAAAGCTGGTGAGGGGTCTAGAGAGGAGCAGCTGAGGGAAGGGCAGTTGTTTAACCTGGAGAAAAGGAGACAGAGGTGAGATCTTATTGCTTTCCACAAAGTTGTAGAGAGGTGGGAGTTGGTCTCTTTTCCCAGGTAACAAGTGATAGGGCAAGAGTGTCATGAATACGTGATTTATATTGTTTAAAGGACCACTTTAAGGAAATCACTTAAGGTATTAGCAAAAGTGGTTTTAATATGATGTTGTAAAAGTGCGACTTCACAAAGTTTGATGGCAAGGTTCACTGTATTACTGTACGACACAATCATTTGAACAATGATTCAAACCTACCAAGGCAGAGTCAAAACTACTAAGGCAAAAATCAAAATTACCAAGACACAAGGTCACACGCAAATACAGGTTGCTTACCAAAGATCTGCTGTTGGTGAAAGGTCTCTCTGCCTTGAGGCGCACCCTTGAGAGTTGTCCCAGCTCAAAGGCAGGTCAATGCCACGTAGCCAGGCTGCTTAGCAAGGAGAGGTCAAAGAAAGCTCACTTAGGCTGTCATATTTGTAGGATAAAGTGGTTGACTTGTACTCAAATCACACACAATGGAAAAGGTATGCATGAGACTCCCATCCATAACTTCCTTTGTTCCTCGGTAAATGAGTCTTGGAAAAAACCATCTGCTATTGATGTGTTAATTGCATGATCAGTGTTCCAAGCTCATATGCACTGATGCTCACTGTGTCACTGTGCTCCTTTGTGGGTTTTCAGAGAACAGATTGGAACTAGAGAAGTTCTTGGCCCAGTAACAGCTTAGGCCTTTACCTCCTTCGGAGGTAGTTTGGTTAAGGAGTCGAGTGTATCCATCACAGAGAGGAAATGGCATCAAGTTGTGCCAAGGGACATTAGACTGGATATTGGGAAAAATTTTTTCACCTAAAGGGTTATCAAGCACTGGACCAGGCTACCCAAGGAAGTGACTGAGTCACCATCCCTGGAGGTATTTAAATTACATGTAGACATGGCACTCGCAGACATGGTTTAGTCATGGGCTTGGTAGTGTTAGATTTATGATTGGGCTACGTGATCTTAAGGATCTTTTCCAATCTAAATTATTGGGAAATTCTATGATAAAAGAAACTTCCTGGTCTGGGAAAGTATTTGATTTGGATATGCAGAAGGAGACATTCTTTCCTGTGGTATCAGTAGAGACTTATGTGATTCTTAATGAACTATAGCATTCAGGTGGTAGATTTTTTATTTAACTGAAATGTTTTAATACTTCCAAAGCTTATTTTTATTATTAACCTTGCTGTTGAATGTAATTCATAGAAACTTAGTAAAATCTTCACGAGGGACTGAAGCTATTTCACAATTCACAGGCAGGACAACATTTAGTGGAGTTCCTCGCTTCAGCATTTGCTATCTGAATACCAATGAGAAAAAGACAATATTTTGTTTTCTCCTTGAACCCTAACTACTGTCTAGATGTGTATGATTTTGATACTAGGATCTTCCTTTTTTTAATATACATATATAGGGGGAAGAGCTATAAAAATAATTTTTTTTTAAAAATTGCTGTGTTGTCCTGAGCCACGATTATGTTCCCTGGCATTTCATGATTCAGTAGTTGTGGAATAATTTCTCTGCAGTGAACTGACTGATTTTTTCAAGAATGTGACTTACTTGCTGAAGAATGTGTAGAAGGGGGGAGAAATTAGCATATATTGTCACTTTATACAGTGCTAAGCCTGAATTTCAAATAGATGATAGTGGTTTCATTCTTTCTTTTTTTTTATTGATATTTATCCAGACAACAATGTCATTGTTTGTAAATGATATCACCCAACAAATCAGGCGGGTGCTTCATTCAGTAAAAGAGCAGTCTAGGAGCCATGAGCGTATTATTGAGAAGGGCTTAAATGCTTAGCATACAGATATTACCAGAACAACATACTGGTCATCTGAACGTGGCACTGATGAGGTGATTATTCAAGTTGTGCAGACCAGATATTTTTATAGCTAAATCACTGACTGCTCAAAGGGGTTGATTTATCTTTTTCTTTTTAATATGGGAGGTGGCAGTAGTAAAAGATTATGTTTAGAAGCAGTGTTGTCTTTCCTGCTGAAATTCATTTATCTGTCCTTTATTTCTTTCCTCAGCTACTGCCTTACAGTTTAATTTGTCTTGTTTTTTTATTTGCACCCCAATGAGGCAGGGATGCAATGAAAACATGATTTATTGCTGAAGATAAACATGAGCTAAGAAAAGCTTTTAGGCAATCATGAAAGGGAAAACGTAGAGATAAAAAGGTTGAGATGCCATTGCCATTATTCATGTTAGGGCAGTAGCTCAAACAAGATGGTGTCCCTCCTGCAAACCTTGGGATGTTTTTTTACGCAAAGTAATAGACAATACCCTTTCTGAAGAGCTTTTGCTCTAATTGAAATTACAATGGGTGAGAAAATGGGATAGCCCCGTTTTACAGATAAGGAACTGAGAAGAAAGAGAAATCAGTGCTTGATTCAGTGTCTATGTGAGCACGTGTTTGCTTTTAGAAGGAGTAGTTCCATTTCAATTCACCAGTGTGTTCGGTGTGATTTATACCAGCTGAGGATCCAGCCCAAGGAGTTCTTCTTGTATCAGTTTGTCTAGTCCTTGAAGAATAACATCCTCCTTCAGCTGCTTTTTGCTATGCAAATGAAATACTGTAGATTTTAAACATAGAAGTGGGTTTTTATCAGTCTGCCATATGTTTTCCATAGATAACTACATGGTCTAATTGGTTTGATTCAAACTACTGACACCAATATGCAAATCTGGTTGAATGGAGTGTGTTTATACTGCAGCTTCCTTCTGCATCATTGATTGAAATATGAGTGCTTAAAATAGATCTGTGTGGAATATTTAAGTAGTTTGCAATTATGCACATTCTGTCTTGTCTATGTCAAGTCCTATGACACTAATGAGGAAAACTGGTCAATGCCTCTTCCCTAATGTAGCGTAATACGTTTTAGAGGATCTTAGTGCTTGCAAGATTTTTAAAATTGAGTTAGAGCAAAACCAGCGTATTTTTAATAGGTGTTTATGTAGCACAGTTTTTAGAAATGCATATATATGCTTATGTGAGGTTAATGTTATGTTATTCTAGCTCTGAAGAGATTTTACTGGACTGTAGGCCTTTCGGACACTTTTTAAGGTATTAGTTTACTTTATTTTTATTTTTTTTAAATAGTACATGGTTATGGCCTTGTAATGAATACCTCTGGCTAGTTTCTCGTCTGTACTCTTTGCCTCTCTTCTTTCTTTCAATGTCCTTCCACAATCTGTTCAGGCTAGATATCAGGTGGGTCATGCCATCATGTCAATTATTTCCATTGGAAGGACTGCTAGTACAATCTTCTACTGTTCATTTTTCATTACCATGAAACATCCCGTTTCTGGGGAAGAGTCAAAAAATGTTTATGCTTGTATCTCTGCATAGCTACAAAAATATGTAGACACAGTATGTAATCATAAGTGACTAGAAAATGTCTAGTCTTACTGGAAGGTGCCTGAATTTAAAACAATTGTTTTGTAGGGAAGCAAAAATATGCATATACTAAGCAAAATTTGAAATACATTAACTCCATTTTTAGAAGTTTTGCTGGCAGGTTTGTATGATTTGATAACATAGCAGCTGCACACTGGTTTCTGGCTGTTCTTTATCCAAGCAACAGTAATTATAAACAAGCAAAAGAGTTTCTTGTAAACAAGCAAATATAGATTATATTTATCACCTTTAGTACTTCACGTCATATAAGCGTGTTATGCTCTGATAGAAATTCAGTATCATAATATTAGATATATTTTTATTAGTATGAATTACGTATTGATTTCTTGACTTGGTTCTTTTTATTACGCAGAGAAGTCCATAATTTCAAGGCCCACATTGTTGTCAAAATAAGCATCTTTCATGTCTCCACCAAACTACAAATTGACAATGCACAAAGTAGTGACTACACTTGTGGCTGTTACAAGCCCCTTAAAAGCTGCTGGTATTTTTAAGTACCAGTTTTAAAGAATAAACTATTGGATAAGAATCTCAACCGCTCTTTCAAGAAAAAGAAAGGAACTTGCACCGTGAAAAAGACTTAAAAACATAATTCCTAAGGAGCAGGTAATTAAGTAGTAGATGAAACCAATCAAGTGAATAGCCAGCATTTAGGATTGTAGAACCCTGCCTAAATATGCTTTATAAAGCTGTCTTCAGTTAGTCTTCACTTAGCTGCTAAAGATAGCAGGATAGAGGGCCTTCCTAAAATGTGCAAAATAATGCGATTTCGAGTCATGTCTTTTATTGCAGTTTTACAATGTTGGTTACATTATGCTAATCAGAAAAAAAGAAGAAAGAAAAAAAAAAGTAATTATGTCCTGGCCCCATTGAAGTCACTGAGACTGCCACCAGTCATTACCAAGGGGACAGGATGTTATGCATGCTACTTTCATTCTCCTTTCTTCATCTTCCTGTTATTCAGATCGAGTTGGTGGTGAGGAGCAGGTTACATGAGTAGGGGCTCTGAGGCAGCTGGGACTGTTAGTCTGAATATGCTCAACAGTGTGGGTATTCTGGAGAGAAGTCTCTCTGATGACAAACAGCAAATGCAGTCTTCTAGGGTCTGTTAATTAGGGACAGATCTAAGATTAATGTTCAGCGAGAGCTGTATAAAACCTGAGGAGGAGAAATCAAGATGATTATACAGGAAATAGTGTAACAGCATATTGAATTTGAGAAAATTTGGATAGGGCAAGTACAAAATGCTTTTTGGTTGAAAGAGTTTATAATAAGATTAATATATACAATTTCCCTTAGGACTTTTCCTTAATGACAATGTGCAGCTGTGGTTCAAGATGTTTACAGAAGGAAGCACCAGTTGCAGGGATATAAATGTGTACTAAAATTATTCACACAGAGAAAAAATTAAATTTAAACATGTACACATACAGAAAGTTGTATCAATACAAAATTTCTAACGGATATTTGTCCTCTAGGGTAAAAATGGTTAGGACTTAATCTTGTGAGCATGTATTTGCCTGCTTAATATTGTTCCTTGGAGTCAGTTATTGAAGTCATGTATTGAAGTTACATGTATTGTCATAAACTACATCTTTCTGTCATGCCAACATCCTAAATGGGTGAGAACCCTATCAATCATTTGTACCATCAAGAGGAAAAGATAGTAATATCATGAGACTTTATCTAAAAGATTGATTTCATCACAAAAGGTACCTGCTCGCAAATTTTTGAAAATTGAAATTGTGGTAAGAATAAATTGATCTGTGTGATAGTGGCTAAAAGGACAAAAATATTCAGGAATTCTACTTGCTCTTTGGAGGAGCATACAGCTTTATGACTGAGCTTTCAGCTTCCTAATTTCAGGACACTGTAAACTGCTGATTACCACCTACTTTTGCAATTAGATCTATTTACACTGGCAAATGGCTAATGTGTGGGCTTGATGGAGGATCTCATCCATATAAGTATAAGATAAAGTATAAGTGGGTATAAGATAAAAGAAACAAACATCCATAGGAAAAATTGGCAGCCTAATGTTACTTTACCAACTCTTGGCATCTTTCAGGAATGCAACTTCCTATTGCAGGGACAAGGCACAGTTCTGTAGGAGAACACCCAACAAACTCCTTTAAAGTTTGCTTTTACGAAGCTCTGAGCAATAATTTCACTCTAAGCCATAATTTTGTCTTAATTAGTAGCCTTACCGAGGAAATCTATTCCCACTCATGCAATTGGAAGCTTTTATAAATTGAAGAGCGCAACATGTTTGCAGATGGATTGTAAATCTGAGAACAGTTTTGAGATTCAGGATTAAAATTTTAAGGTTACAAGCAAAGTAATCCTACAGATAACATCTAAAATTACTACATAACTAGCATATCAAAGCTAATACATTTCTTCATTACTTTATATCAACTTTCTATAAATTCCTATGTATTAGGAATAGGGTAAATTCAGTCCTAGAGAGAAAAATTTATTTGCTTTAAATTACACTTGTAAAAATATATCTGTATGCATATATATACAATCACCTTTCTGCATTGCCACTTCATCAGTATGAATGTTCATACTTCTAGATGTCGAGACTAGTGCTATAAATTGGGTCACAAGGGGTTCAGGCTATCTGACTAGCCAACAAATGCAGCTCACTTTGCAAAATTGTATTTACAGCTCTTGGATTGCAGGCTGAGCTACTATATTTTAATTAATTGCAACATGTCCTTATAAGTATTTCTATAAAATTCTGAAAGTGTATATTTTCTGGATAAAAATCATTGCATTCTTTCTTTAACTTAGCTGAAAGTGTCCATGCTCAATTAACACTCTCTCCCTGGTTTTCTTTCCCATTTCAGACTTTATATGCACAACAGCAGACTACATGTTCTACTTTTCCTCCTAAATTTGTCTTTGATGAAACTCCTTGCTGGGAGGCAGGACTGGGCAGTTGTGATGTAAGACATTAAGGAATGCAAGCAATTTATAATTACTTGATAAGGTATTATCTTTAAGGACTTCAGGAAAACGCTTTCGTTGAGCAAACGAGCAGTAAAAATATAGCTTTTCTCTGACTTCACTCTTTTACACTGTTGTAAAATTATTCCAAAGATCAGCCAGCTATTGTGTGGTATGTCGGAAGGAGATAGAAATCAGGGACATTCATAAGTGACAGAACTTAAGCGAGAGAAGAGCATGTCAAGATTGGAGTTGGTTTCCTTTTGTTGTTACTTGGTTGCTGGTCTCGATGCTCTCTGGGACAAGATCTTGTCCTTTTGATCCAGGAATTCTTCCTAGTCCAAGGAGAGTACTTGAAACCACTTGTGGTGACAGATGCTCTGCAGCTTTCAGGATCTTATGTAGGGTGTAGCTGGTTGCAATGATATGGGACAAAAATCCATACATGAATCTTACCATGTGAAAATATTTTGCATTTTTCTCTTTTAGCACAGATCTCCAAGGATAAGATATAAAATTGAAGAAAAGATAACATGAGGGGCTGAAAGTGCAAATTGGAATAAAGTTGTAGTTGGTAACGAGACTGTACTCCAGGAGGATTGTGCAGATTTCTGGGGTAGATTTTAAAGGCCTGCTTTTAGAGGAACAGATGGAGACATGGGTTTGCTTCTGAGCCGATGACACTCTCAGGTACTGCACTTTGAATTACATGATTGAAAACAAGCATCTGGGTGAAAACTGGTTATTCGCCTACTCCAGCATTTTTGAACACAAAATTTATCAAAAAAGGCAAAACAAAACATATAATTTAGTGCCTGGAGAGACAGTGTACATAGAGATACAAAAAGGTTTCTGAACATGCTCAAATTCCTGACTCTGATAAGAGGCAAACCTTAAGGTACCAGGATTGTAATTGAATGACTTTTTTTAGCATGGCCAAGGAAAACACTACATAACCACCCTTATGGATTCCTAAACAAAGCCCCGTTCAATGAGTTAATGATATCCCATTATTTAAAAGAAAGTAAATTAATGGGGGTACTTTGCCTATCTTGTACAGACAGACACATAGTAACTGCATAATGACATTAACTTGGTCCAAAGATGGGAGGTTTTGTTAGGAATTCTTGGTGTGCATTTGACCAGCCTATTGGAAGAAGTACTGAATCAGGAAACTAGGTCTCACATGGGAAACAAAATAAAGAAAGAATTATTTATATTATCAGGAAATTTCCAGCTGAGAAACAAAACTTTATTGCTGTGGAAAAAATTAAGATTGTAGGAGAACTCATACCAGTGTGGCGTTCCAAGTAACAATGTTTTGTTATTGTCATATACCAAAAGTGCTGACATCATATCAAAATTTTTCATCCCGCAGGATTGTGCAGGGGATTAAAATAGAGTTGCCAGCTTCAAAACTTGCAGACTTTCACCTTTCAGGAATCTTCTTTATTCTGTTGCTATGTGCCATGGCAACAGCCATATTCATGGCAAGGCAGTAGTTGGGTTTGGGTTTTGGTAGCTTGGTGTGTGATGAGCTAGTTTGATCTTTTTTATAAACACAATTTAGAGTATGAAATCCCAAATCTGTGTGTATGGGGAGGGCATACACTGAGAAACAGGAATGTTGGCTGACTGCTTTTTGGTGACTGGAAAGTATAGGTCTTATGCAAGTGTTTCAAATACGGTCTGGAGAGTTTTCAGGATGTACGCATGGGAAGCTGACGTTTATTTCCATGATTTATTGAGTTACAAAGCTGTGTCCTCTGCTTGCAAAAAATGGTTGCTCTGCACAGATGAGTAGAGGTGGGAAGACCAAAGAAACAAACTTGGGATTTTTAATCATTGTGTGGAAAAAAACCCATCAATTGTATTGAATCACTGTATGCATTTGAGAGGACTTAAACTCACTGACATCTCAAAACATTGCTTGAACTGATCTACATACTTTATTAGATGTAAAATATTAGCTATCAAGTTTATTTCTGATTTTGAATGACTAATGTTGATTGTTGGATGGGACAAACTGCATGGGATGGGATATGCTGTAGCTGTTATGGCCAGTGTGGTTCCAGGAGTTAAGGATCAAATAGGTTGCTTTTGTCCATCTTCCGAGTACGGACCACTGGCGTGTGTCCTTCTGTCCGAGAACCTGGCTTGCAAATTGCCAGGAGATGGCGCTTAATGTTGTGGCATGGTGCCGGGGGGTTACCAATCCAACACCATTTGTGAGCAGCAAATGGCTTCCTCAGGACTTCAGGGAATGAGAAAAAGGTGGAAGGAGCTCAGCAGGTCATCCAGTCCATCTCTGCTGCATGGTAAACAGTATTTAGAGTGTTTTGGCTTTTTCAGTGGGAGCTTCTCTGACTTCGGCAGTTCGGCCTATTTAAACTGTCATATTTTTTCCAAAAATATTTTCTTCCATTTTTCTTCATATTTTTCCAATATTTCCAAAATATTTTCTTCCATTCTTTTTGAGTACTGTTAAATACATCGGAAGAGGAATCAAAATTTAACACAGAGTTGTTATTAGAAGCTTTGTTAGAGAAAACTCTTGTCTGATGGGTAAGGATAGAAGTGGAGTGTTTAATTTTCCTATTTTGTATAATAATATTTTTAAAAACAAACAGGAGGCAGAACTATCTACTTCAGAAGACAGAGGAGGAGGAAGAATGGAGTCAGAGCTTTCTACAACCTGAAGAACCTTGACTCCTTGCTTCGCTCTAGTGCATTCACCCCACACTACTGAGGAAACCAGATTCAGTCGTAGCTGTTACAGCTGACGAATACTTAATTTGCTTTAACTTTCCTGCTGCTACTTATGAGTTTAACTATCTACATCAACATATTACTAACAAACGTTACTTGTGCCCAGTGTACCTGTGTCTAGGAACAGAGTAACATTTTAAAGCCAAAGTTGGTCTCAATATGCAAATATAACATTTAATTAAACCAGTTGTAAATGTAACTGGCCTTCAAACGTTTGATTAAGAAGATCTGAAGTTCATTACTAGGCCACTGATAACTAGAAGTGAAACCACTGTCACCAGTTAGTCATACTGTCAGAAAAAAACGTGTCTCAGAGCAATGGGTTACATGCCATTAGGTCACTGGCAAACACGTTTTTATGAGCCTAATTACATTCACAAATAAATTAATTGGTTCACAGGTAAATTCTCTCTATGTGCCTTTGTATGTCCAGTTTTTCAATATTTTTGATAGTAGGTATGGGAATTAATGTCTCAAGCAACTTTTTATGATTATCATAATGCCTGACCTGAGAAGAATGCTGAAAAGAGTTAACATCAGTGAGTCAGGAAACAGAAAGTGTTTTCACTTTTTGATCATCTTCTTAGTTCATACAAATCTAAGAAGAAAGGAAAAAATAACTTCCTAGCATAAGGTTTCCTTCAGAATTACCAATACACCTCTTTATATAACACTATCAGATCAAATACACTTTTTAAAGTAAATTAGTTTCATGCCTTTTGAGAAAGCAGAAAAGAGTAAAAAAGGGGAAAAAACCCCAAATAATAGAGCTGGTAAGCCATGATACCTTTTCTCGCAGAATTCTGCAGCACTGTGAATTTCATAGCCAAAATTGCTCCTAAATGTGATGTTTTCCTGGTATAATTATGCTGAATAATTATTTTTCCCCTGTAATCCTGCACTGATTTGTCTAAGGAGTGACTTCCTGTCACTTCTTTACTTTGCTTGAAATTTCCAATGTTAAGGTTTCTTCCCTGGCAACAAATTTTAATTTTCATTTCGAAAATGCTTTTTTGGTTTCCATATCACCAACTTCCTGTCCACAAAGAAGTGGTTTTCTGAGAACTAGAAATGCATTCACAAGATCATGCTATGCTTTCCTGACCCTTCTCCCAAATGGAGCTGAATGTCCTGCTCAGTTTGACCCCAAAGTTGATGTTTTTAAACTAGACAAATTTCACATGGCTCTATAAAACTAGAGGTGTTGATTGAATGGGAAAGGAACTAAAAACTCATTTCTTCCACTGATGGAAAAGCAATGAGTTTGTTGTTGGTTTGTTCATTCTCATCACTGCTGCATAAAAATAGACTGATGAATCAAAAAGTTTCAGTGTTGTTTCATTTTTTTCTTAGAAAATGAAAGTTTCATTAAATTATTGTCTACAGAAATATTCTAGGGTTTTTGGATGGATGAGAAGATAATTACATCTCGGTTGCAAGCACAGGAAGGAAAGACTGACCACAAAAGCTGATATCTAGCTAATAGTCCAGTAGCCACACCAGAAAAACTCCAGCTTTTATGATAATAGTAACTTTCCAATGAACTGCAAAACCTTTCATATTAATGCATGGCATTATGCAAATCAGCTCCCTCTTCTTTGAGCGGCTAATGTAGTCTGCTTTGCCGGGAAAGACTGAAAAGACTCCCAAGGCAATGGTAAACATTACTGGAATTATATTACGAATGATCTAGGACTTAAAATTGTGTCTTCTTTGCTCCTGTGAAGTGTTATCTCTGACTATGCTTCAAGCCAGACCTGCATTAAAGATGCAACAGGGAGATGCAGTAGACTTCAATGAATTCTGTAGGGAAAGTGAACAGGGAACAGAGTTGTCACATCCAGTAATTTAATTGGATCTCTCCAGAATTATCAGACAGGAGATCCTTCTTCGCATAACACTTAACTTGCACATGGAAAACATTGCCATGGGAAGTCTTAGGAGCCAAAATTATAAATAAATTCAAAGCAAGAGATTAGGCAGATTAGTGGAGGATAGGCCATTTAGGAACTATAAAATAAGGTAGTCTAGGTACCATCTCCAATTGCAGACCTCCCTAAAGTTTGTCAGCTGAGACACCATCCGAAATTAAGGACCACTTTGCTCGTCCATCTTTTGATTTTCCCCAATGGCCATTGTCTTAGACACAAAACTGAACTAAAACTTTTCCCTTATAGCACAATTCTTGTGCTCTTAAGTGAATACAGTTCCATGCTGTTCCTATAGTATTTATGTTTGTGACATTGAGAATGCAAAATCATATTGTGACGCTATTATAAAATGTATTCTGAAAATATGATATTAAGACAAGTAATTGAACATTTGTGTTCAATACCAATGTGAAGCAGTACTTTAGAAGTTTAATTACACCAGAAATCAAAATATAAATAAATTTATTTGAGTGTTATTCCAATATTTAGGACTTGTTCTAAATGCTGACATATGTATTTAAGATGCAAGCTTACAAGACTGAAACAACCTGTTACATATGTTAGCTATGTAATGAAGTTCACTTTACTGTATTTTGAAGCTAAGTAATTCTATATTGCCAATAGTTACTATTAAGAATTTAATTGCCTTTTTTGGTCATTTCACTGCCGTGACTCAGATCCTCAGAAATACAGTGGTTTCCTGCCTCCCCAGCAGTTTTGGAGACTAGTTAATGTTTGCAAAGCTGGTTAAAGACAAGAAGTGCTGTTTCCATGGTGGTAAATATGGTCAACTAATGCTTGTATTTAATTTATTTTGCTACAAGGTATTATTTGGAGTTGGAGATAAGGCATCAAGGCATGTTCTTGATGAGTAATCCAGTGTGCTGTGGCTTTCAGTTTTTAGAAAATGACCTGACTTTTTGCATTTTACTGTTTCAGTATTAAAACTTCTTAATTTCTTTATAATTTTAATATTAACAGTTTTATATAAAGTTTAATTTTGATCAATAAGAAAATTGCAGTTAACTTGGAAAGAAAGTATTAACTGAAGCAAAACTGAGGTCAATATTTTTCTTCAGGATCACTAACCCTCTGAACCTATGTTTAGTGAAACAAGAAGGCAGCAAATATACTGACTGCAATTATACATTTAATCGTCATAGGAGAAGCTAACTGAGTTTCTGCCTGCTCATGTAAATGGAGATTGTGATTTTCTTTATAAAGTACAAATCTCGAGTTTGAACTGTGGGTGTCAAAAGGTGCAGGAGGAGGAGGAGAAAGAGAAGGAAGATTTTTCCTGATTCTGCACATGTCCAAACAGTGAAAGCATGGTCTAGTGTCAATAAAGAGAACGGCATGTTTTAATTTTAACACTTAGCTACAATACTGCCACTGTAATAACATTGGTAATATGAAAAGAACATAAATTGGCATGAACGTTTGCAAAATAATTTAAGCTAAAAAGAATCTGGTCTGTCACCTGCCAGTCACAGTGTGAATCTAGTTCATAATGATAGACCATATTCATCCCTACTCACTATGTCATTTTTTTTAATCGCTGTCTTTGTTCTGTCTCAGCATTTGGCTGTCACATCTTTAAGAAAAATGGTCCAACTGCTTTGCCACTTGCTCTAAGAAATAAGTTGCTCTCAGCATATGGAGGTTTTCACAAACAATATGCTTTCAGTTTTCTGTGCTTTGGATTTCTCCATAGAAGATTGGTAAAGCTAGTGTAAGATTAACTAAAAATGCTGCTATCCATATAAACAGAGCCTGCAAAGACTCCTGCTCTACAGGAGCTTGTTAAGGAGATGGATTTATTGCACATCCTGCTTTAACTGAACTTTCTATAGCTAAGCAGCAAAGAAATAAGGACAGCTGTACTGAAAGGAAACACTTTATAACGAAGAAATGGTATTAGCAAAGCTGAATTTCATATTTGTGCCATATAGCACAGTTTAATTATCTGTTCATCAGTTCTTGATCAGTGCAGGGACTAACCAGTAAATGAGGAGAATATCTGTTGTTTGCCAAAGGATTTCCAATAGTAAAGGCTGTTAAGACTTGGGTCTAACTCAAAATATTATTTTGTTACCCTGGCAATCTTGAACACAACTTTACTGCCTCTTCCTTTGCTTTCTCCTATTCTTCCTACCCAGAGATAATCAAGGCAATGTCACAGAATCACAGAATGGTAGGGATTGGAAGTTACCCTCAGAGATCACCGAGTCCAACCCCCCTGCCAATGCAAGTTTACCTAGAGCAGGTCACACAGGATCACATCCAGGCGGGGTTTGAATATCTCCAGAGATGGAGACTCCACAAGCTCTCTGGGCAGCCTGTTCCAGTGCTCTGTCACCCTCAAAGTAAAGAAGTTTTTCCTTATGTTGAGACAGAACTTCCTGTGTTCCAGTTTGTGCCCATTGCCTCTTGTCCTGTCACTGGACACCACTGAAAAGAGTGTCTTTCTGTTTCTGGAAAGGCCACATGGTAGAGAGTCTCCATGTTCCTCTGTTCGCTGGGGAGAGGCTCTCTCCTGTGCAAGGTGGACAGCAGAGGCAGTTCCGACTGCCTGCCACTGTACTCTGGCGGGGTATGGCCCTGAGTTGATTTTGGTGGTAGGCATTGCCCCCAGAAGTTAGAAATGTAGTGCATTTTCTTTCTCATAAGAATGTAACACCAACAGCTACCAAAGGTATGGCTAACTCAGCATCTTATCTCCAACAGTTACTAAAAGCAAATGCTGAGAGTAGAGTGTAAGCGCAAGATAAACATGTAGTGATACTCTTCCAACACACTCTACAGAGTATCTCCAGTGACTTGCTGCTTAGGCGCTTCCCAAGTCAGAGGTAATGGTTCTGTACTAATAATCCTGGACAGATATTTCTATAAACAGATTCAACTGCTTCTTGAACTCACAAAAATATTTGGCATGCAACATATCCTGAAAAGTTTCACAGTGTAACATTCTGTAAAGAAATACCTTCTTATTGAGAGTCTGTCACACGCTGACTTCGTCCAATACACTTTAGTACTTCTGTTAGAAGTGAGAGTAAATTTTTGCTTTCTGTTACTCTGTAGATGCAATGTACTTGAATGGTTTTCATTCCTGTTCCTGCTTATGTGAAAAAAAGTTTTAGAAGGGGAAAACTTATTTTAAGCAGTTTCCCTGTTTAGGCTCAATTTGCAATCTAATCATTAATCTATTTCCATCAAAGTAACTAAAAATATTATTTAGTATGGATTGCTTTGATTTTTAACTGCTTCTGACATTTCTTGATAATGTGACATACTGCTTTGCTTGAAAAACATCAGTAACAGCATCAGTTATTCTCCAGGCTGATAGATTCTCAAGTTATTCTCCATTGTCTCATTCTCTGAGCTGATAGATTTTCTTCATAAATTTCATTTTATTTTCATTTTATTTAATATACCGGCTTTTATTTTGCTTCAGTAGAAAATTTTTTAGCATTACTTTGTTGTATATTTCTACCCATAATTTTATTTATTTTCAAATACTATTGTCTGGCAATAATAGTCATGGAGCATAAGTTTGTGTAAGCTTCACACAGTCAAATTTTCTGATAACTTAAATATGCCATTTTGCAATTCCAAACGAGCATGAACTTTTTATATTGCATGTTTTAGATGTTTATTTTAAATAGTCACATGAAATTTCATCTTCATTTTTAACAAGACAGAAAAAGAATAGCCTGGAAAACAGATACAGTTCTTGGAACATTTCTCCTGCAGAGAGTTTTATCTTGAACAATAAGTCTGACATTTTGAGGTATAGTGTGACATTTTTCATGGAAGTATGTGAGTAAAGGGCCATGCTTTGCTACCCTTCTGTTGCTTTTTCATTCAACCTTATTCATTTCAAAGGGGCATTTCTTGACTAAATTCCAGTCAAAAAAATGGCTAATGGGAAAGGCTCAAAATGATGAAGAAAGGTCAAAGAAAGCATTCCCCTCTGATGAATAAGACTGGCAAACTGGTAACAAGGGATGAGGAGAAAGCTGAGGTACTCAACAACTTTTTTGCCTCAGTCTTCACTGACAGCCTCTCTCCCCGCAGATGGTTTAGGGGTGGTTTTGGCAGTGTAGGTTTATCGTTGGACTCAATGATCTTGAAGGTCTCTTCCAGCCTCTTGATTCTATGAAAATAAGTGCCAGCAGGTCAAGGGACATGATTCTGCCCCTCTACGCTGCTCTGGTGAGACCCCACCTGGAGTAGTGTGTCCAGCTCTGGAGCCCTCAGCGCAGGAAAAACACAGACCTGTTGGATTGCATCCAGAGGAGAGCCACAAAAGTGATCAGATGGATGGAATACCTCTGCTACGAGGACAGGCTGAGAGAGTTGGGGTTGTCCAGCCCGGAGAAGAGAAAGCTCTAGGGAGACCTTACAGCGGCCTTTCAGTTCTTAAAGGGGACTTATAAAAAAGATGGGGATGGACTTTTTAGCATTGCCTGTAGTGACAGGACAAGGGGTAATGGTTTTAAACTAGATGAGGGAATATTCAGACTAGATATAAGGAAGATATTTTTTATATTGAGAATGGTGAAACACTGGAACAGGTTGCCCAGGGAGGTGGTAAATGAGCCATCCCTGGAAACGTTCAAGGTCAGGTTGGATGGGGCTCTGAGCAACCTGATCTAGTTGAACATGTGCTTGCTCATTTACAAGGGCATTGGATTAGATGACCTTTAAAGGACCTTCTATGATTCTATGATAACGTGGAGATACAGGCAGGTACATTATTTGAAGAAGGTACATTTCTTGTCAACTCAGTTTTCAGTGAATATATTCACTTTCCTCTAGAAATTCCCAGGCAGAAGCCTGACATGAGCTCAACTTGGTTACTGAATCAGAGACAAACTCGATTTCCCTGGGTCTCATCTGAGAGGAATTCTCCCATGCTTAAAATTAGATAGATATAAATAATAACCAGCATTCGAATTAAAACTCATGCTTCTGTGTTTAAATAAGTCCATATCTGACAGGGAACAGAAGGCTTTCTTGACATTGGACTGATTTCCCACGTTTTCCTATGCTGTGGTTATGATACCTTTTTCTGACGTTTTTGGTTCCAATCCATGTAAAAGATAATATCTGATTAGTGATCCTATGCGAAGGTGAAAATATGAAAGAGCGAGTTCTCTGTTTAAAGAGTGCTTAGACATTAAATTCTTCAGTTGTGGAACTGAATTTAACAGGAATGACTTGAGGAAAACTCATTGAGGGGTGAAGTGGAAACCAGCTATGGCAGAAGTGAAAGGAGGTTTTCTAATAACAGGGTGTGACAGCATGACTGACGGTGTTATGAAGTACCTTGCAACCTTCAGGGTATGACTAGGTGGACAGTCTTTTCCATCAACAGCTGTAAAGAACATAATCAATCGGGAGGAGGGGAAGTATTTTCGTGTTGGAACTGAATCACTATATAAAATGGCTGTAGGGAACAAAGAATGTAATGGCATGTCTGTGTTATAGAAGAGCATCTAGTAAAGCAAGAGTATAACAACCCTCACCCAAAAGCTTTTAGAGCACAAAACCAATCAAGTTAAAAGAATAATATTTCAGCTTTAGTACCCTGGGTCTGCTCTTATTCTTGTTCCAGACAAGATTTACGATTGATTTCAGCCTCCTCGCTTAGTCATTGTCATGAAATACATTGTAAGTCTCATCTCCCCCCAGTGTAAGTTAGAAGAAACTCTGACAGCAGTGCTGCTCAAATGGTGAGCTTTGGTGAGAGAAAAGTTGACTATCACTGAATTTTCTAATTGCAACATGATGTTGCTCTTCTTCCTCCATCTTTGACTGAATGATACTATTTGCTCACTGACTCTGAAGTAGATTCAAAAGGAATCTACTGATAAAAACTGATAATACTGGGCTCACTCCAGCTTCAGGATTGTGACACTGAGGGCAAAAGTGCGCAGGCATCAACCAAGTTTAGGGAGGAAGAGTTCTGCAAAGTCACATGCAGTGGTAGCTACGTGTCCTTAGCATGCTTCAGAATAGGCAAAATCCAGTTGGAGTTGGGAGCAAGAAGGGTAAGTGAGCCACCAAAGTGAGTATGAAATAAAAATAACCTCTAGGATGCATGGTTGATGTTAGTTTTAATAGGAAATTTGAGAATCAGTTGTTATTTCAACAACCGGTTCAGGTGAATGAATTCTCTCATAGTTCTGACCAAGAGCAGAGCAGAATTCCTGCTGTGCTGTGTAAAACATACCTTTATTTTACTCTCAGATGCACTGTATTCTTAATTTCTTTTAATATCCTCCTAGAATTTCTGTCAGGTGGAAAAGACACAGAATGCACAGAATACAGATACTGAGCGTTTCTTCAGCCCATAGCCTGAGTTTTTCATGCATAGAGAATGCATGGGGAGGATGTGTGAGCTGTTTTTTGGGGGGTTAATTGCAGAAGGAACTTTTGGCAGCCAGGGAACTGTACAATGGAGAAGACCTGTTCTTCATTGTTAAGTTCTGTTTTGGCCATGACAGCTCCACTATATACATTATTTAAGTTTGTAATGCCATATACATATATTTACAAAGCAAAAGACCTGCTTTGAAGACCTATTTCAGATCTTGCTGGGAATTCAAAATGGTGTGACTGGACTTAACCTCACAGATAGTTTGATCTAAATTCATTTGAATCCAACTTTGATCTCATGCCTCATTTCTTTACCTTTGCTGATCAAAGCAGTATATTTGGTCTGTAAGTTTAATGCTGCTGATTGCTGTGTTGTAAAGTGGTTTTGTGTTTCTTTCTTTTAAGAATGCTTTTGTCATAGAAGCTGTTAGAAAAACTATAGGAAAACAACAAGCCATTTTAATATAAATAGGCAGGACAATATATGTCCATTTTGAAAGGGAACTTTGAAAATATTGGCAACACAGAAGCCAGTGAGGTCATTACCTTACCAGTGATATTTACAGTTAAACAGAAAACATTCATTTATTTGTATTTGGAGGCTACTAAAATGATAATAAATCAAAGCTACACTGCCAGAGCTACCCAGTATTTCTGTGACACATTAAATGCCAGTATTTCAGTGTTGCATGTCATCCTCTGTGAATCTGTCAGCAATAATAGTGGGGTGTGTGTTTATTTTTCCAAATATGCACATATGTATTATAACCCACAAAAGTACATAATCAAACCAGGTAATTTTTTACTCTCATCTGGTCTTAAAAAGCCTATGAGTCTCTCACTACCCAAATCTGGTACTTCATCTAGCTCCAAAGTACCTTTTAAGTGGGAGAAGTTTTATAGGACTTTGACAAATGCCTCAGTTTAGATAGACTGTACTGTGGTATCTCTTAAAATATAATGCTATTATGTACCATTTATATGGTTTGGAACACAAGTTACTAGTGTTCCTCCTGGACTCATGAAATTATCTCTGTCTTCTAAATCTCTCAATAACAGAACTGTAAATTCTAAATCATATTTGGAAATATAATTAGTAAGTTTTTAAAGGTTTGACATTTTCCATCTTCTGCTATTTAAATTGACTTTTATATAAAGCAATTAAGGACATCCTTTTTCCATTAAGGAAATTATATTTAACTTCTGTTGTGATAATGTATGTTATATATAGAAGAGAGAAGGTACATGAGCTTCACTTTTTTCCCCACAAGGTCATTGTCATTGTGGGTGGTGGTGTAATTTTCTAGAATAAATATATTAATAGGTGGTCCTCTTAGAACAAAATCAATCCAGACTTCAAATATAAATATTTCTTTTGACATAATTACTGTCATGAATGAGAAATTATTTTACTTTATTGAACAACTTTATGCTTTTGACAGGTTAATAAGCAATATGGAAAATGTCTCTTGAAAACCATAACATGATCACTCTGCTTTCTTAGCTGAGGTTATTATTTATAGCTCATGTTTTCCATGACACTTCATTAGGATGGTGGCAGACATAAATATATACATATATGATGAAGCACTTTTGAAAGTATATGTGTTAGCCCTTTCATCTGACATTCTGCTGTTTGGAACAGGGCAATGTGAAAGTAGCAAAGAGAAACTCTGGTCAAAGAGAAGCTGAAAATAGGTCGGCTCATGATGACTGAGTTTCTTGCAAAAATGCTTGAGGAACTACTTTTTTTCTTATTTCCTTTCCACTTATATCTGTATCTTTTTTAAAAGTGCGGTATTTACTTTGCCCATCACTCCAAGGCAAAGCACTAACATCAGTTCCGTAATAATTACAATTAATTGCAAAAGTTACTTATAGTATAGCCTCCAACTAGGTTTTGCACAACAGTTTAAGCTGGATATTTTTGTTCTGCAGCTTAGTGAGAAATGTGAGAACATAATTTCTTAAGATTTCTCTTCTGTGATTTGCTTCAGGAGGCGAATGATAAGGAACTTAGAATAGTAGTTATTGCTAACAAGTGGTATTCAACATTTATATATGCCTTTTCAAGTTCAGATTTTATAAGTACTAACTGATGATTATCATTTAACTTTAATAATATTACAAAATTGTAGATATAAAATATAAATATAGAGGGCACATGACTATTTTCCACAAATATATCAGGGTTAAATAACATATAAAGCTATGTAAACTGAAGACCAAAGTTATCACAAGAGTGAATAGGCATTAACTGGGCACAGATGAATTCAAACTGTAAATTAGAAGTTTTATAATTGTCAGAGGTATAAAGTAGGCTTTGCTGGCTTGTTACTTTAATCATATTCTATGTCTAATATGTTGTAATCTGAAAGTGATTGAAACTAAATGGGTCTTTTGGCCTGAACAGCAATTAGTGATGAGCATGTTACTTAGGCTTCTGGAATATATCTTTTAATTCAGCTTCATCCATGGGCTCAAAGACCCTTTGCTATGTGAATCAAAATATAGTGGGTTCAGTAGATTTGATCTAGAAGTTCACTTGAAAGCAATAACACTACGGTAGCTGGTCAGGTTCCCCACCACTAGCTAGGGAATCAATTTTTACCTATTAAAGGATTTTCCACAGTTTTTGGATCCATCCTCTTACCTAACTTTTGTATTGTCTTACCGTACAATTATGTAGAACATTCTCTTTTACTAAAGAAAAAGATTTGTTGTTAGGATGGTGCTCTTCTACATCTCTCCTATATCCAGAATACTTATTTTGTAACAGTCCTGGTTTCAGACATTTTAAAGCCATAGTTGCATAAAAAAAAAATTAATTAAAATTATATTTTTTTGAGTTGCTAAATTTTAGATCACTCCATAGACACACTAACAGCGTCCATAGCTGACTCTGTCTGACACGTACACAGGAATATTTTTCCCTGTCTCAGTATGGATTAAAACATTCCAAAGCATTCCTTAACACACAACTGGACAAAGTCCTAAACTACATCATCTGAATTAGGCATTAAGCAGGAGGGACCTGAGGCACCTTTTAACTTGAATTATTCTAGATGTATGATTATTGTTACGAGAAAAATGTTTACCTTCCTAATAGAGATAGCCCAATTGTTTTCTCAATATGTACTTTTGGAGTAGTAAGTAAATACATATGTATATATATTAGTAGCTTTTAAACACTGTGACATATTTTGTATTGGGTGTAAAGTTTGACTGAGCAGCAGTGAAGTTAATTTTTGAAGAGCTGAGGTCAGCATGAACATCTAACCCCTTCACTTGACCTGAAGAGAGTCTCTGTATGTTACTCAAGTGAGCATGAAACAATGTTGAGAGGGGTTTTGGGTTTTTTTCCCTGTCTTAGAGGTTTTTTACTGTCTGTTCTTTTTATCTCACATTCACAGAGTAACAGTTTCTGTCACACTGGGGTAATTTTGGAGACGTACTCTCAATTAAATTGTGTCTTATTTACAGTAAAAATAATTTGCAAGGGATCTCATCAGAGATTCTTCTTGATGTTACACTACTATAATACATCCAATACCTGGGGGAAGTTTCCTATCCTTGGAAGTAACTTTGAAACTCCTGTCACGTATGCTGCTGCCACACCAACTATTATGACACATGTTTAAGATAAATTTCCATAAGAATACATGTTCATCAGCAGATGAACCTGCATGTGGTGTGTTGTAGCTCTTTTTAAAGACAAGGTTACTGCTGGTAGGGAAAAAATGTCTGAGTACTGTTCAGTTCATCAGACTTCTATACTAGGTATGCAAATTTCCACACCATTAAGGTACATTGCACAACTTTTCTGAGGAAAAAAATATTATGAGCATAATTTAAAATGCTCTGTGGCTGCCACAGAATCCCAGAGTAGCTTATTCTAATCCCAAATGGCTTATTCAGCATTCTCCTTTAAATGGTTTTGTGGTTTGATAGTGCACTTAGTTATTTTAAAATATTTGCGGACAAGAGCATGTTCTTTGAAGACAGTCAGAAGATAATATTGGATTATCTTCTCGATAATAGTGCCAGTGCCTCAATTATGTTGGTAGATGTTTTTCTCTATTCTTCTTAATTGATCCATTTTTTTCAGCCTCCTACTCAGCCACAGAGACAGATGGAAGGCTGTTTTCTTTTTATGTGATTACACCACCCTTGAGTCTCAATTTTTTTGGAGAGGGACAGAATACCATTAACAATCTTTAATTTTAGCAACGTTAGGAAAAGTGCATCTACATCTATGCTACTGGGATTTTATTTGGAGTAAAAGGAATATTTTGTTGAGGTCCCAGTCCTCATCTCTTCTAATAGTAGGATGGTAATATCAACTATTTCCAGAAGGTGGGCATTAATTTGTTACCACTGTTACTGTTTTTAATAACATGAACCAATTTAATGTATGGAATTATTTTTTTCCTTTAAAAAAAGGTTTAGACACTTCTGATTTTATATTTAATTTTTGTCATATTAGACTTTAATCTTCAAAACATTTAATAGAAAGGGTGCAATTAAGTTCAGTGAATTCAGTGACGTGGGACTGGGCTTTTCAGCATACTATGTCTGTAGTTGATAAGTAATTATTGATAAGTAATTATCAAAATATCTCTTTTGGATTAGACAAGTCATTCTGATTCAGTATCATAAATGCTATCTATTAGAGGTCTGTGCTGCTACTTTAAAACTTGTTTGCCTTGGGTGGTCAAGATGACAAGAAACAATGGAAGTTCACATAGGGGGAAAAAGGTTTCTACCTTAAAACTGGAAAAAGAAAATACCTTTCTCTTTAACTTCACAATGTATAACTAGTTTTGAACACTGGTATTGGAAGCTGTGGAGTGCAAAAAAGAAAAGTAAGATGCAAAAATGCAGATGAAAAACAGGAGCATTCAGAGTAAACCTAATGCTAAGAAAAATTCAGAAGTGACATTAAACCTCCAGCTTCGACCTTTGGAGGCTTTTTTAGATAGATAAGTGGAAGAAGATGATTGTTTCATGTCTGGTTGCTTTTCTTTTTTTCTGTAATGTTGGGTGCTGGTGGAGGTGATGAAGTAGGTAGGCCTTGCCTTAGTCCAGTATGACAGTATTTCTGTTCCTAACCAAAATCTTAGGCAAAGAAATAGGTGACCTAGAATGAAATAGCTACAGTAAAGATTGAGAACCAAGCATAGACAAGCATGTAATGATCTTACTCAGCACAGAACCTAAGCTTGCATCTACCTTGAAATATCTAAATAGGCCACTTAGCATTTTACATCTTCTCAGCCTGGCAAATTATCAAGTACTTTGCAGAGCTGTTCTGCAAATACCTCAGCAGAAATGTGGTTGTCTAACTTTGGACATGTAAAATTAGGTAGATAACTTAGGTGGTTTTATTACTGCTACAGTTATAGCAGAGATATAACCTGTCTTCCTTCTATTATACATACTAAAGCAGTAGACTACATCCTTGTCTTATGCAAAAGCTGTCATTGTGTTTTCCCTGCACATCATTTGATTAATTGTGCATTAATGGCAGAACATCCTGTAGCAGCAAAATGTATGACAAAAATGAGAGCCTGCATTCTGAAAAATACAAAAAACTATTTTAACTTAGTGTCTCATCATTCTTCATGGAGTATGTTCTCTATTCTGAATTAACAGCACTCCTGTTCAGACTAGATAGATGAAGAATGAGAGTTATAGATGGGTTTAATTTCATTGAGAGAGAGAAGTGCTGATTTTCTGCATTTTACTAGCATGTGGAACACTGGGGAAAACATGTTTGTTAATTCATTTCAGCAGGGGGAAACTTGAAAAATGTCATGTAGGTTAGATTATCCCTGATACTCCCTTCAGTTCTCCCAAGAAGGTACCACAGAATTTATCTGCAACTGTGTGTAAAAAATACTGAAAAAAGGAGTTTACCTTCAATCCAATGGAACTTCAAAATATGTAAACCAAAGACCTATGCAGTTGTGTCATTTGGCCTACATATTTGCAGTTCTCCAGAAATTTTTCCCATTTTTTCCCCCTATTCTAGAAAGAGAGAGAGGCTGCTCTTAATTAAAACAAGTTTCATTATTAGTTCCTGTCTCTAAAATAACTAGATGAAGTCTCATTTCCTTGGATCATTCAGTAGGTGAAAATTAATGTCGTTGTTTTTCCATTTGTTTTCCTTTAAAAAGTTTATTAATTCATTGATCTTTTATATGGCATTTGGTTTAATGCCATAAGCTTCCAATTTAATGAGGTAAAATCAACCTTTTATGACTATTGAACTATCCAAACGAACATTTTAAAAGTCTGTGCATGATATAGAATAAAGGTTTTCACCCTATTGCAAAATTGAAGTACTAATTACGATTGCCTGACTGGAAGAGAGTTTTTTATCAGTTTGAGGTTGCAGTGTTTTCTATTAATCTTAGTTCAGTGCCATGAAAATATTAAGTCAATTAGCTTGGGATTCTGTTTCTTGAACAAAACAAGTAAGGGAGTGTATCCACTACATGGCACTTAGCTGAAATACTTTTATTTCAATAGGAAGAGAATAAAACAGGAGATGTAGTAAAGAAGTAAAATGCTTCACTGTTTTCCTTACTCTTTAATTAACAAAGTTCCTCTTTTCAGTGGAACTGGACTTCCATATGATATTGTCAATGAGCATGAAGAGCCTCAAGTGTTCTAGGTAAAGAACAAAAAAAGAAGCCTCCAAATCCCAAGGACAGATTTAACCTTAATTTTCAAGACTAGAGATAAGTATAAGCCCTTTGTTTTCCGAGCTCTTGTTTTAAATATGATATAAATCAATTATTTAGTGACCCAGCTGGCCTGCAGCTAATCACCGTTGTCATTAGCACAGATTAGAAAATTAGCAGGTTGATTAGTTCTGCTGGTGTCAGCTGCTACAAGGAGAGAGTGGGGGGTTTTATTTTTAAATTGGAGGATGAAATTAGATTTTTCTGAAATCTGTAAAATTGTTCAATAATGTTTATACAAAGTGTCATACCTTACTGAAATGAGCTCAAGGTCTAAATGCTGTTGGGAATTGCACAGCCTGCGATATCTGTGAGTGTGGGAAATTAGTGAAGTGAAATTGAAGTCTGCATAGATGTGTGTGCTTGACTGTAAATTCCTCTGTTGGGCAGAGTGCTGGGGACCATGGGGTTTTTTGCTAATATTTAACAGTGTTGAACTAATTAATCTAGTTCTATTTCTGACAAACGTGTAGAAATTATCCCAGTTAAGATGGAGGAATTCTCCTCTTGACAAGAACTAGGCCAAGGCTCTACCTTTGCAAAACACTTCATTGTTTGACATTCTTTTCCCTTGCTCTCCTCTCACATTTTCAAAAGAAATTATTTAGTGAAGACTGAGAGGCTAGCCTAATATGCCACTGATAAGAAAAGAAAGGAGAAAACGGTTTGCAAGATGTATTATCAGAAATTCAGGTAGCTATTAAATATATTGAGCAAAGATAAGCAGATAAATCATTTGTGGCAAGTTCGCAGACTGATGGAATGAGCTTCAAATATTGATTTTGGTGAAAGTTTCATCAATCCCTGCAAAAAAGCATCTGAAGTTGTCTCCTCCCTTAAGTACAGGAAGTCAAATCCTGGCCTTGTTATGATCAATACCATGCCCCCTGTTGACTTCTCCTGACCAGAATGTCATACCAAATTTTCATGAAATGTGAAATCCAAGTAGTCAAAAAATCCAAGCTTGCAGGAGAGGTTGGTAGTGAATAATTTTTTTGCCGCTAGCATCCATGGTTAGTTTACTATGGCAGTTATACTTAAAGTAGCGACTGTTTTCATAATATATTGAAGAATATCAAAGTAAGATATGAAATAATTATTTTAATTACCCTGCACATACTCTTCCCTAAGTTTATTCATATTTCTGGATAATATGTTAGACAATATGATTTAATATTTCTCAATAGGGAAAACACTGCAGTAATTAATGCCTTGCCTCATTTGTCAAGATCTAACTCACTTGCATAAGATATCTCAGATCTGAAATGTAATTTGAGAAATTCAAATGTACTTCCTCCTTTTAAAAGGATAGAGGTGTGGAGCATAATGAGACATTCTGCTAATATTATGTGCATTAAAGATAATTTATTGTATGTGAATGGTTATTACAAAATTTATTATTGAATAGAGGCTAAAAATAATCTCTCATTTTTCCTTAACATTAATGAGTAGTTTATACACATATTCTCTTGCATCAACATCTGGTAAACAAGGATGCTTGTGTGTTTGATCCTGATGGACAAGGTTTTTAGAGTTATCAACCTCATTAATTGCCAGTAGCAAGATTGATTTGCATGTTTTTTCTAGAGTTGCCTGGTAAAAAAAGGATACAAGAGTATGCTAGGGAAAACAAATGGACTTTTCAAAGTTATTCTGACCTGAGTCCCAATAACAGACTCAAAAAGCTCCCAGTGACTTCAGGCTGAGTCTGATTGCCAGCATAATTTGCTATTGAATGTGTGTTTAATTAGGCATTGATTGGACCACAGATGAGAATGAAAGATTAAGAAGGAAAAACTGAGTTTATAAACTGGTACTTATGGCACTCAGCTGCGACATGGGAGAGACGAGTCCAAGAAATAATTTATTTGAAGTACCATAATAACTTAAGCAGGAGACAGTGAGAGAAACCCAGTCCAGACTCCCTCAGAGCTTCACCGTCAGGCAATAACCATGGCTTGCGTGAAATCTAGTTTTAAGTTTCTGCTTCCAACCAGGCAGGATGGTAATTCAGAACATATCTTCACCTTCAGAGTAAACAGAGAATGGACGTACAGTACAGTACATTTCTTCTTCTCCTGACTGTCTGGAATCAGGCCTATGAGACCACATAATTTAGGAAGGAGATGCTGATTTGGGAATGGCCCAGTGACTATAGGTAAGAGATGGGTTACATGGCTCTATAGCGTGAAGATATAAGTGGTTTTTTTGTGTGCTGGTTAGGGAAGAGTGAAGCAGATAGACAAATGCAACCAGAAGTACGTAATCAGTGGATATGAACAACTAAAACTGCGTAATGTGTTTGTTAGAAGCGTTTAGTGCTTTTTGAGCTTGGAGTTCACAGGTAGTGGGCTGAAAAAAAGTGGTGAATGGAGATTCTTTAGGCTACAGATATTCCATATGATGAGAATACAAGTCAAGAAAACTAGGCTGGGTCAGTCTTGCAGCAAAAAAGTAGAAAAGAGCAGCTTTAGCTCATCATTGAAAAGTCATATTTTACAAGACTTTTAGGGTGTAATTCTTAAATAAGAGCAACAATTCTGTTTCTTGTTTAAAATGTATAAATTGATACCATCATGAAGGAAATTAATATTTAAATTCTGCCCCTAATTATACCACAGTATTCCCAATTGTTTTCTGTGTGTAGAAGCAGCAGTTATCTAGCAACAGGTCTCAAATTGATTTGAGAATTTATTTATGTGTGTGTGTTTATACATATACATGCATGAAGTCTTTATTATTTTGCTTAGCCGAGGCAATCTGATTTTGATTTCTTTTTCTTTTTCTTTTTTTTTTTTTTAATTATTGTGAGTAATACTGTGTGGGTTTAGATTTTATAAAATTTTAGTATTGAAATTTTCCATAATGTCTTTTTTTCCTCCCTTACTGGAATAACAATGACAGAC
Organism: Chionis minor; assembly: GCA_013398295.1. NCBI lineage: Eukaryota > Metazoa > Chordata > Aves > Charadriiformes > Chionidae > Chionis > Chionis minor. The sequence continues at coordinate 146,499 of VZSF01007156.1, forward strand.
AGTGGTGGTTTAGGTTATTCACAGCTGTCTTTTGTTTGCTCACAGCTTGTTAATTTGCCTCACATCAGAATATAGAGAAATCTAGCTGTCAGTGAGCTTTAATAGCGAAAGAGTAGTCAAATAAAGCTTTGGAAAGCTTTCTAGTCCCATACTGCAGACATCATTTGAGGTTAAAGTGAAAGTTTGGGGCCAAAAGCCTTCTTTTTTTTTTTTTTCTTAAGGATTCTTTAGAGATGCTGGTAGACATATGTGCTAGAAAAATCATGTTTCCCATTAGTAAGCTTTAACTTTTTGACAGTACCTTCAGAACAAAGCTTCTCTTCCTTACTGAAATAAAATTATTCACAAAAATCAGACATCTTCAATTTGCAAATTGGAAAGAGAAGATGATTTATTTTTTAATTGATTTTCTAAATGGTCAGTATGTCTGTATAAGACAGTTATCTCTTTCCCAAAGAGATTTGCCTTCTGAATATCTGAATTCTGCCTTGTTAGGTAGATGGTTAATCACATACTGTGTTGGACTGAAAAGCACGCAAAGCACTTTATAGGAATAAGTAAACTATAATTTTCTAAGCACTTACTCATGATAGTAGTCTCAAAGAACCTGGATATGACTATTTTTGCAAGATCAGAGTAATGGGCTGGAAGAGAAACCTTTGTATCAGCAAACTTGTTGACCTCTGTGCCTGAAGACAGTAAGTTTCCATAAATCTTTATAAAAAATGACTTGAGTGGCAGGACAAACAGTGTGTTACGTATTTCTAATTTATTAAAGTTACAAATTTGCAAATCTGGGGGCTCAATACAGTTCAAATAATAGTCAATGCGTGTGATACCTACTGTCTTTGCTGTCGTGCAAAGAACTGAAACAAGAAACTACTTTTTAGTGTAGAATTTCTCAAAGCTGCCTGCTGGAAACTGTGCCTCTGGAATTTCAGAAGTCAGGAGCCAGGTTTGGCGTCGCAGTTGCCAATTTGACTACTGTGACTGAATTTCTGACTGACTTGTGATGTGATTCACAGTGCGGCAGCTCACTCGGGGCCGCGGCCTCTCGCAAGGAGCAGGTGGTCTTCGGTTTGGTCTGATGCAAAGGAATTTGTGTGTTCCATTTGTGGAGTGGCATGGAGTTCCATTTCCAGAGTGGCAGCTTCTACGCCTCGTGCGTACGTGGGGACATGCCATCCTCACGAGAAGAGTGGGCAGCGCTAGCGTGAGACTTGGGCTCATCAGTCTCTGTATCTCCAGCAAGTGCATCCTCGGCAAAGCAGGTAATTCCCTCTGAAGGAAATGGTTGAAAAGAAAGCGAGCGCCACGGATCCCTTGTGTTACACCGCAGCCAGCTTCCCAATGGCAGTGCTTCTTCCCCTCCTTCCGACCGCGTGTGTGCACGCGTGCGCGGGCCCACAGAAAGGCTCGGGGTGGGAGCCAGCGCTATAATTATCGTTCTGTTCAGTGTGGTACTGCTTGTTTTCCCAATGCACAACAGCGGATGTGGGCCTGCTGATGTAATAAATGGGTACAAAAGGTTAATTCCTGTTCAGCATAGGGGGAGAAATTTTAGATAGGAGGAGGGTGCAGCCCCTTTGCCAAAAATCTGATTCATGCGAGAACAGGGGGGAGGAGGGCTAGAGGAGAGAAAGGCTGCTGTTATTCTTTAACAAAAGACACTAGAAGCACAATCAGTAGATTCTGTCTTGACTGGAATTGCATTGTTTTGTGCACATAATTGTTGGAAAAATTTGTCTGGAAGCAGCTAATGCTTGCTTTTGCTTTCCCAGAGCATCTGTAGTTAGTTGCATATCAAGCTAGCAATCTTAACCTTTTAAAAACCTGACAACTTCACTCTATGCTTATAAAATAAAGCAATTAAATAGAAAAGTCTGAAAATAATGTAATTTTTATTTATTAGTGTGGGGTTTTTTGGCCAGTTCTTAAATGACTGACATTTTGACGGGTTGTATTATGCAGGCCCTCCTGGGGTTTTAGTGAGGTGAGTGATATTTGAGTTTAGCTCATACCTAAATCCCAGAACCTTTTATGATTTTCACTGACTGATTTAGTTCCTTCTGTGCTGGGAATGGAAAGGCGTGAGATCCCTAATGCTCCGCATCGCGGGCTTATTGCTTAAATTTATAGAATGAAATACAGAGGATAATACAAGTGCCAGGAAAATTTCCTTTACAGCTCTGAAACGGTTCCTTTGTCTTACTGGACTCTTCTTTTCACAAGAAAATGCAAGCTTTTTCACAAAAAATCAATGTATTTATCGCTAATTACACCAATATGAATTAGGATGCTAATCCAGAAAGGAGAGTCAAGCTGCCATTGCAGTAAAGAATCAAGAGCAGTGACGAACTGAGAGGCAGAAAACAAAACTGCTGTTGCACAGTATGGCTCAGCAAAGACCACCTTATAAAAAAAGAAGCTAAGGACTGAAATTCAACAATAAAAAAAAGTAAATCTAGCAAATAGCACTACGGTCAGAGATAAATATAAGCATCGGGAAGAGGGAAGGAAAGGAGGGAAGAAACAACAGAAAACCTTAGCAGAAGTGCAGCTGCAAGTTGAAAGCTAAGGAACATGAAAGAAGAAGAGGTGGGGGAGTTGGAGCCCTTGGTGGTAGGTGACTTAGCAATTACATGAGTGGATACAGTCAGCTCTGTAGGACACAGCATTTGGTTGTCATTCAGGAGGAAATGCAATTTAATTCAAAATGCAAAGAACAGAAATAAACAGTTCAGGAAAGTTACTCTGGGAAGATTAAAATGAAAATTTCAGTCGAAGTGACTGTAGTGCTAACTATGTTAGCTACTTAATGCAGTACGTTGCATTTTCATCCGTTTTTTAGGTTTGATGGGAAGACAATGGTTTTATCAAAAGATATGAAGGGCAATACTTTCAAAAGCCCCTTTGTCCTATTTCAGAAGTTGAATAGACTTAGTTTGGACAACTAAAAAATCAAGTGTCTTGTAGAGTGATCACAAAGATGCTGTCTTATTGTGGGAAGCAGAGGGGGAGAGAAAAGAGAAGAATCACCCAGAAGGATGAGCCTCCCCCCACCTCCTTTCGTTAACCACAGAGGGAATCTAGACAATTCCTATAGCCCAGATGCTTTTATGCTGGTAAATTCAGGCGAAATCAGCCACTATCGCTGGGCACTTCAGAGTCAACATTTTGTTGCCATATATTAGGGTACTGCTGGCTGTGAGGTACTTCTGATACCTCTATCCAAGATCAGTAAGAAGCAGTACTGAAAGTTATCAGACTTGGTATTATTTGAACTGTCTGTTCTGCAGACAGTATTAATATTTCAGCAACTGGGAGGGGAAAATCAATTTCTAAAAGAAAATAATAAAATAGACTCTTTTGGAAATAATGAAGTATAATGTTCTGCTATTCATAAAATCTAAATGACTGGTGATGCTGGTTGACCCAAACCGTTCCATTTAAATTAATCTTAGCAGTAGCATTCCTATGTAGTTTGATCTACCTTTATCACACTACAATTAATACTTAATGAAAATGTAGATCTAGTCACTGTTTTTCCTTCTGATGTAGTGGGATCCTGTTTCTTTTAATGCATCTGAGATACATAATGTCATGAAGCATAGCAGAGCTTGGCTGCAAGAAAAATGGTGCAGTGTTTCATTAAAAAATGTCTTCTGAACAATCTGGCAAGTTAAAAAAGGGAGACAATTTCTGTACAAACTAGGAGATACAGCATAACAAAATGATATTTGATAATTGGTTAATCTGACTGGAGTGTGATATTTTGAGGTCATTAGTCAAAACATACTAGTAAATGAGACTCCCAAGGAAATACTACATTTTTATTCATTTTCAGGGGACAAACAACATCTTCCCAGAGAATTTTTATTCCTTTAGAAATTGAATTTTATGTCAGAAAATCATTATGATAGCAGATTCCCAACTCATTTTACTTAGATACTGATACGATCTACCAAATGTTCCTAGAACTGCTTCATAACTGCCTTAAAATTTATGACCTCTGCTTTTTCTTGGGAAACAGAATATGTTGAATGCTTCACCTATTCTGGTAAGAACAACACAGCAAACAAATAAATATATTGCCCATTTTTTACCGGTCAAAGATTTAATTAAATGTATGTTTATTTTCACCTTTTGGTCATCTGTCAGTTTTCTGGGATAATAATTCATTTTTGTTGGCTTAAGACAAATTAAATTTGCACAAAGTGAATTTGGCTGAACCCCAGCTGTATATGCCAGATGACATTTTAATGTATTTGCCTTTATTGCGGGGTGAATTCTGTGGAATCTCTCTGTTGCACATTCAGGCATCCTTTATACTGACCAAGACAGTATTGACTGGATGGGTGGCCATTATAGAAAACAGATCATCAGGAAATTTATAGATCAGAAACTGGAGGCAGATATGGTAAATGCCTCAGAAGAATGGTAGATAAATTAGTTCAGAAGAGGAATAGCATGCTTTAGAACTCGGATATTTTTTTAGGAAGCTGTTAAGTGCTGTCATAATTTACTTTTTTTTTTTCATGTGATATTTTTGACACTAATTGCTGTCCAAATACCTCAGTTTTATGAGTCAGTTGTCATGGAGTGTACCTATTACATTGAGTAAACACACCAGGTAGTGACAAGAAGGAATTACCATGTAAAGCTGTGAACCATGTAAAGCTGGGTCTTTTCAGAGGGATGATTTATTTTTACTGCCTTTGCTTATTTTGGTGTGTATGGGGTGTGCAATTACGACAAGACAGGGGACTTAAAAACTACCTCTTGATTAGATCTGATCTGAGAGTTACTTTGGGGCATTAGAACTCGAGAACTTCCTAGAAAATGTCTGTTATTTTCTTCCACGGTCTCTGATACTTTGTGTTGGTGTCTATGACAGCAGTCAGAAGCTGTATACCCAGGACTGTTGATGCTTTATGGAAGCTATCTTTCTGCTGAAATTCTCACCCCTGAGAAGAGAATAGGCTGCAAAGAGCAGATTACAGCTTCTGTGAGGAACTAGAAATCCTTTTTACTTCTCCTTCTTCTGGTAAACTTTCATATTTTTGGCCTATACGTTTCTCCAAAAGCAATATATTGGGGGTTTTTGGTTTTTTTTTCCAGAAAATAGATTTTATTTTCAAAATCATTTAGTTAAAAAAAAATAATTCTGTGTCCTAACCCCAGAAAACAATTTAGTTTGAAATTTTAGACTTTGTGTATTTATTTACATGTTTCTTCAAGCATGCTGAGTTTCATGTACACTTAGGTCTCCCTGTTTTTCAAAACTGAAGATCACACTTGAAAGGTATTTTCTATATACACAATAAAACCAAAGCATTACTATATCCTGTATTACTGAGGTTGTAAAGAATTTTTATTCATATCTCTCATTAAGTATCATAACAAATCCACCTGAAGTTGTTCTCTTAGTTCTGAGTTTACTCTGAAGAATTTAGAAATAGTTTTCAGTGCTGCTTTGCCCACTTAAGTGCCACATAGATTTTTCAAGTGTAAGGGAATAGACTCAGGAATAAGTCTTTTCACAATGGACAATCTTTTTGTTGTTTGGTAAGTCTATCTTACCTTTCTTTCTCCTTGCTAGCCCAGCCAATCTTCACATTAGTTGAGATATATTTGCTTTGTAGTTGAATTTTAGTTTAATGTATTACTGGAAATTACTTTTTTCAAAAAAAAATCACAGAGGGAAGAGGCCTCAGTGCCATTTTCCCAACATGAAAAATTACTTCACCTACATATACACCATCCAGATTTATTAGCTCTTTCTAACACAGAACACAGTCTGCTGGCAAAAAATATGACTGATAGTTAACCTCTTGGGCTAGAAAAAAGGTTCAGCTTTCACTTTCTTTTGAGTTTGTTTTCTTTTCTGCTTGTGGCAAAACAGTTGAAAATGAGAAAATGTAAGGAATATGCTTTCTTCTCATATAGGTGCACAACAGTTGATGTTAGCAGGGCATTTGGTAGTAATAAATGGTATCTGGAACATAACCATGTTCAATAGTCCCTGTTCCTTCTATTCCGGGTACAGGTGGATGCAGTTTCTTATTCTTTCTAAATGCCATCACTTTCTAGCTGGTTTTGAAATATCAGACTTATTTTCATCCTGGAGTCGTTGCAATGTCATTTGTGGAACCAGATTTTAAATCTGCAAGTGTACTATTGATAGCAGTGCCAGTTAGACACTGTCTTGGTATTGCTTCTCATTTAATGACACATCTATGCACTTCATATTTACTTGTTAGTCTGAAAAGCTTTTTTTATGTAGGCAAATTTGCTTTTTTTATTTCTTTATTTTTTTTTGTTATTGAAGCGTGTTGTATTCCTCTGATATCTGTTTCCATGCCAAGTCATTTCCATTTAGGGAAAAGAAAGCAATAATCCCCAAGCAAGTCTGTTACTCTTATTTGTAGTTAAACCATCTCACATGAAACATACAGCAGGTTACTTTTGAAATTTCTGGAGAATGGGGAAAATTAATATCTCTGTGCTATGTTCCAGCATAGAGATGTCTAAGCTGTGAGGTTAGCAAATAGTTTATAGGAAGGAGAAATGCATTCCCTGATTAAGAAATAATTGAAAATAGAGTTCAGGGAAAAAGTGAGTAGTAGGAAAAAAGTTGTCTTTGTCCCCCTATAAAATGTGTCTGCAGTTTATATGAGAGTTCTATTTTGTGAAAAATACAGATTTCTTTTTTATTTTATTTTTAATGCAGCTTCTGCTTGATTCATTACTGTATTGCATTTCAATGAAACTGTCTGGAGGGGAGCCATTGCTGCTTTCCTATTCTTGAGGTTTACATTAGGCACCATTCTCCTAAGACATACATAATACAACCAAGGGCACAGACGAATAAATTCCAACCTGTGGCTCTTGAAGCAAGAAGGTCTTATTTTATTTTGGCTAGAGTTAGTAATGTTGCAAGTATGCAAGTATGAGAATGAGGTTTTGTTTGTAGGGAACAAATTTGCTGTACAGAGTTTTCACTTTGATACTTGTTAAAGTAGACCATGAACATACAGAAATTTGCAAATGAATTCAGGTGTGACAACCAGTTCTCCGTTTTTTAGTGCGGTTTTTTGTATGAGGCATCTGGACTTGAGAATATTAACCCTGAGGGGAAAAAAAAGAAAAACAAAAAGAGTAAGCCTTATTTTTACATTCAAAAGTGAGGCTTTTGAGGCAATGCCTTCAGATAAGTCCTTGTTTTTCCAAAAAGTTGTTATCACAGAAAAATGTGCTGAAAACCTTCCTCGACATACTTCTCCTGGAAAACCAGTAATAATCATGTCCAATTCCTGAAAACTCAATAGAATTGCTTATTTTGGTCTTTCCTGAGACTTATAACCTGCTTGTAGAACACCAGTGTTATGTTACCTATAACCGTTGTATAAATCTGTATCTTGTTGCAGCAGCTGAGTCACCAGTTATTTTTGCCCCACTTTCTTTTAATGAGAACAGAAAGTGTTTATTTACTCAGATCTGACAGCATTGAATGTTTATGCATTTGAAATCCCTCCTTCAAATGATGAATTTAAAGTTTAATTTAACCTTTAATTTGGATAGGTGAATAGGTAAAACAGTATCTTGGAAGTTGTTTATTCATAGATATATATTACTAACTGAAAGCAAAATAGATTAGAAAAAAAACCCGATCTGCTGATGTTAAGTGACATTTAGTGTGATGGTTTAGGTAGAAAGTGAATTTTTCTATTTGTGGTCAAGGTATGTTATCCCCCAGGGTTGAATCCTGGTAGGTAATATAGGGTAGGTGCTACATGGGTCAGGGTGGAAAATATTCCTATGTATATGAAATATATTAATGGTACTTATATCAAAATGGTAGCTATTCAGGAGACGTTTGTTGAAGGTAAGTTATTCTCTTGTCTCTCAAACCACAAATGCCCTTACCAAGAAGAAGAGGATTGTCTTTTCAAGTGATTTGTCAGACAGGATAGACTTTATTGCACTTCAGAATTTAAAAAATTAAAAATGAAGAGCCGGCAATTAGAATTTGTTTTCTTTTTACGTAGGCTGTTGGAGATACAAGGAAGTGGTAATGTGAAATCTTGTCAGTTTTTCAGCTATCAATGGTAGGCTTTTAAGGGCAGTACATAGAGTGGTTATGACATAGGAAAGAATTAAAAGCATTTTCCTTCTCCACAAATGAAGGGAACAGAAATTTTTGCTCTCCTTGCATAGATACTGTCTTTGCTGTAGTGGTGAACAGACTGAAACCTTAAAATGGTTTCCTTGTGATTAACCTCCTGAATCCATATTCTGTAGAACTATATGTATCATGATGGATCCTATGTATGATGTCATTTGAGTTAGAGGGAAAGGAAACCTGCTTTACAATAAAGTTGCTGCCATGTACTATCTGTATGGAGTGTAAGGAACCCAGAGGTATTTGCATAATCTCATCTGGATTGTAGATGATTTAAATTCAACCAGTTAAAACAATAGTTAATACCTGAGTGAAGATTTCAGATTCAAGCAAGTTGCAAGAATCTACTGTTTCCCTTAACCCTTGCTGCTTTGCACTTGAATTCAAACAGAAATTTGTCTGCCTTCAGTTTCTAGTCATTAGTTCTAATTATACTTTTTCCCTGAGATTAAGGAGCCTATAAAGCCTGTATTTACTCCCAATCAAAAGGCACCGCTCTTTTTGATAAAGTAAACGGGTTGGGCATCTTGCTGTATGAGGTGTTTCTCCACTCATTAAAGAATGTTGCTGGATTTTTTTTTTATTTTTTTTTTTTACTCTAGTGCAAGAGAGATGATTTAGACAGACATCGTTTTGCTTGGGGAGCCTGATGTTTGTTGATTTGTTTAAATAATGTTCGCAGTCTCACATAGTTTTCTTGGAGAGAATAGAAATGCAAAAGCTGCACATTGTAAAGATCAGACCTATGCGTAAGCTGAATTTCCAGTGTAAAATTCAGGATTTCCTATTATTTCTTTACTTGAAAGTTCTTCATCAGAATGAAAGGCCAGGAACAGACAGTTTTTAGGTGGCCAAATTTCCCTACCACATTTTTTCCCTCACCTCTCAAACACAGAAGAAAATAAAAAGAAAATCTAAGGACATTATCAGAAGCTCAGTGGAGATGACAAATATGAAAAAATTGCTTGTTTGGCAGCAAAGGTGAATTCAATCTAGTTTTAATAAGTCCCCAGTGAGACCTTGTACTGGAACATTCTCCTGCGTAAGACCTGGACTTCATGGCAAAAGCTCCTCTTTCATTTCCTTGGGTGTAGGATCCATTATCTACTCTAGAGAAAGCTATTGAGCACGTAGGTCAGTGGATGGAAGTCAGATGATCTGAATTGTATTTCCCAGCCAGCTAGTCAGCTACAGTATGTTCTGCACAAGTTCCTTTCACTGTCTCTTTGACAGTTTTGTAATCAGAAGATGTGATGAATAATTCTCAAGGTTGAGTTCAACCGCATTCATTACTAAAAGAATCAAAAGACAACTAAAATTAAGTCTGCTGACTAGACAAAGATCCTGTTTCTCTGATGATAGATTAAAAAACAAATAAAAGAAATGGCAAATAAAAACAGAATACAGATTTATACCAGCAAGTTGTGAAAGCAGTGATGAGAGAGATGATGAATAATCTTCATATATTCAGAACAACACAATTAATCATATAAAATTACCTAATAAAACTTGCCTGATATTCCTTCTGTCTGCAAAACTTCTTACAGAATCAGAAACTATGTGAGTGCTATTTAGATATATGCTATATTGTCAACTCTGCTTATACTGTCATTGCTGAAATCATTATATTCTGTATTATTGCAGCACTTTTGGATTCCTTAAGTTGATGTCAAATCTTCTAATAATATCAGCGAGGCCAAGATTTTACTGTTTTGATGTTTTATATAAGGGTGCTATTCTATAGGCGCCGTGCTGTGTAAAAGGAACTCAAATATGGGTTGCATTTTGTCCTTTCAGCCTGTTAATAGAATGGAAATAGTAATTGACTTATAAAATTTAAAGCAAGTCCAAGTTGAAGGCTGAAGGTCAACTTGAGGTCTGGTCATTTAAAAAGGTTAAAAGTAGTTTCAAATAGTATGTGTACTTTTGATTCTCCTGCCACTTTACAGCTTCATAAATCTGTTTCTCCAAAAAGTTGCTTCTCTTTTCTAGAGCTGTTACAGAGAACTGCAGAACCTGGGAGAGTCGGTCTCCTTGGGAAAGAGCCTTGGGGAAATATTGAGGCTGCCTCAACAATAGCAGACAGGAAGAGAGCAGATTGAAGTATAATTTTTTTTCTTTTCTTACAGTATTCCTTTAAATAAAATCTATTTCCAGGTAGAACATCCCATTTGAGAAGAATATGATTAAAACTCTTTTCTTCTTTCATGTGTTGCTAAGAACACAGAGGTTTTATAGTTACCTGGTAGCCAAAAAATCAATAGGTCAGTGGATTTAACTAGCCTCTACTGGATGGAAAACATACGTGACTTCCTCAGTATCATTGTCCTTTTAGGAAAGAAGAGAACAAGTCGATTTTAAAGAAATGTATTTTCTTAGAACAAGTTTAGAAAGAATAGCCACGTAATAAAAAACAAGGAAATGGGGAGGCCAGAGAGGAAAAAACCCAGCAATCCTACCAATACTTGAAGCTGGGGAGAATATTTGAAAGCTATTTTTAGTTGTTTTGCTAAAGTGCCCATTGAAATATTTTTATTTCCTCCATCTCTGGCTTCAGAAGAGGGTTTTGTAATAGTAAAGGCATCTTTCTCCTAGCAACCAATGATATGCCTATTAGAGCAGCTGTATACATGTTTTGATTCTGGGTTTTTTCCAATGCCTTGTATTATCAGCAACAGTTTTCATATTTCCCCTCACCTGTTTCCTAAATACAGTCATGAAAGATGTAAATCTTTGTGCAACCCTGACATATTACTATTAAATAGGTTATAATTGTAGCCTGAAGTAATATGCTTTTTCAGGAAAACACCCTTAACCTGGCATAACAGTTTCTCTAACAGCCCATGCTTAGGGTTGTTACATTGTATTTTTGGTAACCCTGAAAATTCTAACTGTTCTTGCATGTATCCTGGTGTAGTAGTGTTAAGGGAATTGTCCAAGTCCTCAAAACGTTTTACATAAAATTAAGAAAGTGAGTAAAAGCATTCTTATCTATGTTTATGAATGCACCATGGATCTGTGTAAGTGTTTGTGCTTTAAGAGATGTACATGCACCATAGGTAAAACTGGGTTAAAAAACTACTTTCCATTGGAGTTTTAAATGCATGGATTGTTACACAGAAATCCGTGTGTGGTTGTAATACATTGCTAGGGCAAGAACTTACATTTGTACAGCAAAGTAAGTATCAGTACTATTACAAATGAAGCACAAGTTTTGGAGACTACAAAATTGGATTGGTTCCCAATTACATTGGGATACCTACCATAAATTTTGGATTTATGACCTGGATTCTTCCTACTTAATTGTAGTTTCCAACCAAAGCATCTGAAGTGCTCGCTTTAGGCTGTGTGTGCAGAGGGGAGGCAGCTGCAGAGTGCAGTTCGTACCAGGCAGGGTTTGGAGCATCGCTCCTTCCTGAAAAGCTGTAGAGGGAGCTGAGAGTGATGAGGCCCCTGATATAGGCAGGTCAGCTCGACGCCTAAAGCTGGAGGAAGTGCAAGTACAATGAAGTCCCATATTGGATTTTATCATTAATAATGTTTGTCAGAATAATTCAGAGAGCTGCTTGATCTCTTCTTTATGATTAATGTTCTTTATGATTAATGATACATTCCCAGCCCAGCGCTATGCAAATAGATGTTTGTTACTGCCTGCAAAACATGGACGGGTGCAGGGTTTAAATTCCCACAACCACTGCAACTAACCAAACGCTGCTGTCCTATTTTATATGTGGGGAAACTGAAATACAGAAAAAAAAAAAAAAATTAACTAACTTGCCTAAAAAGTACCCTATGACTCAACAGGTTAAGCATTAATGGAGGGTTTCATTGAGTATAATTCTGCTCTGGGATTTTTGTTTGTTTGCTTTGTTTGGCAGAGGTTTGAAGTTTTGATGCTCTTTTCCTCACTTTTACTAAAAGCAGTTTTTATGTTACCTCTGATTCAGAATGCTTGAGGGTGGCTTTAAAATTCTGGTGCGATGGAATAGGAAAATCTTCTGTATATTGAATCAGGTCATTTCAAAACCAGAAAAGCTGCTTTAGTCAGTGAATGAGTGCTTATAGCACTTCTTCCATCATCTCTGCCAGCCTGCCTGATTTAACTCATTCAGTGTCCTGAAGTTATTGGGAAAGCCTCAAGAAAGAAGCATTTCGCTTCATGTGTCACACTGCTCCATTGCCTCTGACTTGCTGGCCACAAGCCTTGAAATATCTTATTCTTCTTAAACTAACTTATAACTTTAATTAAACCATCGAAATTTAGTGGGGCGGTTAACACGTTTTTCAATCAATTATTTAACTATACCTACATTATGGCAACATAATCAAACTGAATAGTACACCCGTTCTGCAAATTCCGAGTTTTTGCAACAAATTGTTACAGCTCACCATTTTGATTGTCACAGTAGGATTGAACCACTGTCTTCCGGAGCTGAAATCATGAACTAAATTGTTCATAATAACACTTTCTAGGTGAGTTTATAACAGAAAATCTTTAGTTGGAGGATTTATTCAGTCATGTATGCATGCATACTCTTATTTTTGGCTACACTTACCTGAGTAGTTGCATATTGTTCACATTGAAGTAATTTACTACTTAGTTTCTGTGGAACAGACATTTACAGAACTGAGCCATTGTTTTTTAAGGGTTTTTAATTTTTTAATATTCTGTAACTTTGCAAAGTTGTAATGAAATTTTTACCTTTGCTCGGTTGTTTTGCATAATTTATTCTGAATTGAAACAGAGTATAACATCAAATCGTACCAGTTCTGTCCAGAAATGAATAGCTCTTGAGACAGAGATGAGGATTTTCTGAAGCCCTCATTATTGACTTACCTCAGCTTCCATCAAAATCAAGAGAGATTTTACAGATACTTAAAGAAAACAAACCCCAGGCATAGTTTCATATAATTTGAATTAACAATGAACATAAGAACAACATACTGAAATAAAAATAGACAAAATGATGAAAAATAATTAATCTGAAATGGGAAACTGTAACAATTTTGATACAAATATAGACAGGGAATCTCAATCTGTTTGTTTTCTGATTTATATTACTTGCGTATCTACAGAAAAACAGGCTGTTCTTTACTTGCCCTCTGGGCAAAACAGTGAACTAGATAAGTTATTTTCTCCACCTCTTTCCAAACTTCTTTAATTGGGTAGTTAGATAAAAATCTCTGTTTAGATAGAGAAACTGAATATGTTGCATCTGTATAAGTGAACAGGCACAATGGGAAATATCCTAAGGATTTTGCAGCTGTTTACAGGGATAAAGACTATATAGATTTTTCTCACAGAATTGTAGATTTTTCCTAACATTGTCTTATGGCCTTGTAATTTCCCTTCTTGCTATTGTCTGGTTTTGTAAAAGTCTACTTGACTGAGGACTTCCTCTTTACCTTAAGAAAAAAGAGCAATGTAGCAGTGAATGATATGCTTAGAGAGGACAAATTAAAACTGAACAGTTAGAGTGAATGAGACATACATGTGTAAAGAGAAAAGACAATAGAAATGCTCCCAGAGAACATATTAAACTAAATTTCTGAAAGCATTTATCTGCTGACTTATCTTTCTAGGCCAAGTCATGGTCCTTTAACAGGACTTTTTCATTTCACTGCTACAGACCAGGATTAAGACCCATGGCAGCAATGACACGGGAGGAGCATGGGCAAGTGGTAAATACCTAGTTAAAGTCTGCAGTGTTTACTTTATTTTATGTTAACCTTATTTTATTTGTATTTTCATGCCCTGCAGCTCATAAATCTGGAAAGAACACTACTGTTCAGAAAAAGACATTTCTGAAGAAGAGAAATTTACAGATTTTTAAATGCCACTAGAAAGTTCTTCCTGCTGAAATAACTTCCTGCTGTCTGTTGCACACCTAAAAGTTGCTGCACATTTGGAAACTCAGAGCAGGTCCTGTCTTATCAGAAATACTTGATGAAAGGGAAGATTTGATGAATAACAATAACCTGATAGAAAGTTTTAATAGAGAAGGGAGTGGTTAAAGATCAGTAATATTTTGGTCTTAGAATTACAGAAACAATTGAAAGGAAAATACCATGCCTGTATTTTATCCGATGCAAAATTATGCCCTAAAGGATGCTTAAAACTGATTTGCCCACCCAGTTATAAAATGTCATCTCATAATGCCACTTTCGTGGGTGCACATGCCCTTGTTGTTTAACAGAACATAAAAGTAAAACACACTTCCTGATATTTAGAATTAATTTTCCTTTTCATAGTTTTAATTTAGAACTCACTATAACCTTTTGGCTTTTCAGTTAGCCATTAATTTATCCTCCTTTGTTTCAGTCTGCATAGATCAGGAAATCTTGCCCACAGTCAGAGAGTCTCAGGCACAGACTGATTTGTAGAAGTTGTGAATTCTTGGCTTTTCTTCATGAGAAGATGGATCCAAATATTGTCACTGAAATTTTCGTTTGCTATAATTTCATACATGAGTGGAATTTTATGTTTGTTTCAGTATTATGTCTAAGGAAATAAGTAGAATAACCAGACAGAAAATGCCAAATGAACTCTAAGAGCTGACTGGTCCTTCTCTGCCTTAGAATCTCACTGGGAGGTATGTATGAGCAAGCTTTATCTTCTTTCATAACTACAGTAAAATCTCATTCTAAAAACATCCCTGATTAAAGTTAGAATATTTGTGTCTAGTATTTGTATCCACCATCTGTTTCAGTAAGATAAATTGATTTACTTTTTTCTTCAATGAGATGTGTTTAGATAGTTAGGTGGATTCCCTTCCTCTCCATTATTCTTAGTTCATGGGGCAACTGAAACTTTGCTAAAATACAGAAAGTATCAATAATCATACTAAACTCTCATGATCTTGTTAGATTGAAAGAACAAATGTTCAAAGAATAACAGTCCAAGATTCAAGTAGCTGAGGAGACCATTGCCCATTGCTCATTTGTATAAACCTTGCTTGTCTTAAAAATGCAGTTTTGTCTACTTAGGACTAATGCTGTTCAAATCCATCATATTTGAGGTCTTCATGCAATGTTCTCTGATTGCTCAAGAAAGGAACTATAGTTAATCATCTTTCATTGCTCACCTGCTTCAGAAAGGCACTAGACTTCGTGATGTAAACAGTTTCAAGAAAGGCTTAAAACAGAAAGAGTTTTCTTCATACTGTAAGATTTCATACCTACTGTTGCAAAAATAACATTGTTTTATTTATTTTCCCACAAGGAATATTTATATATCATTAGGAGTTCACACTAGTTCTTCCCTCTGGTAAAACTGTATGTCTGATTTCCAAAACAAGCTGAGTACGTTAGATTTTTTTGTTTCTTGGTTGTTTGTTTTTAACTGTCACTCTAAATATGGCATGGTGTTTCCATGAATAGGAACTCTTGATCTTTAACAACTCAGAAAATTGTCAAATATTCAGTTTTTTACTTTGATCCCTCTACTCAGAGATAGCAGCTTTCATAGGATGGATACAGCAGAGGATGATGCCCTCGTGGTAATATCATCAGAGGACTGCTGAGCCCTCCCCAGCAGGTGGGTGCTGCTTGCTAGGGAAGGGTGCTAGGTACTGGTAACAGTGTGGAGTACACTGGGACAGAGCCAGGAGCCCAGCAGTGAGTTCAGCTGGGCACACCAGCCCAAGGCAAGGTGTGGGAGGCAGATGTGAGAAGCTGAAGCAGAGCCAGACTCGCTGAGGGGGAGGAGGAGGAAGGAAATGCAAGGTGGAGGTGGAGAGGCAGGGAACAGTACAAGTCGTGGAAAATATATCTGAGCATGGAGGCAAAAGCAGAGGTCTGGAAGTAAGAAATAGGGGCACAAATCTGAGGAAGAGAATGAATGAGTTGGCTGGGGTGCGGGAAGAAGAGAAGCAGCAGCAATTCTCCCAGGGCTGGAGAGAGAGCCCAGGAGGCAGCCTGGAGGGGCTGGAGAAAATAACAAATCAAGCAGGAGGAGGAGGATGTCAGGGAAGAAACCCAGGCAACAGAAAGTTTGGAACTATAACGTCAGTTGCAGTAGGTATGAGTGATATAGTTACACCCCAAAAGGGTGGATTGGTCAAAGTCTAAAGAAAAGGAAATATTTTTTTAATTTTTGGAAACTGAAATGTGAATATCATCATTTATATCAAATGTTTTCATTTCTACTTGTGCTGTTTGAAAAACCTGGCAAAATTATTTCTTCATCTGTTCTTCTGACTTAGTACTGCTTTGAGATGAACAAATATTTTAATTAACTCATTTCTCTTTTAAATCATTAAATATATTCATGTTTGATAATATGCATCAGTTCTTTCTGTGGGGGGAGATTATTGCTAGAAATAATGTGGTGCATTAGAATTGCATTAGAATGTAGATTTAGGCCATATTTAATTTCCTCCTGAGCTCCGTGTTGTGCAAGAAGTGTACAAAATAGATGTAGTCAAAGGTAAAAATTGACAGAATCAGCTTGTGCCTGCAGGGGTCAGCAAAGAAGTTGCTCAAGTTCTGCCCCTCTCAATCTGCTCTGATTTCATTTGCTCTGTAGAGCACAGTATGCTCTGATAGAACCAGCACACACATTTTGAATTAATCAGTCAGCTCAGCGTTAATAATTCAGTGCAAATTATAATAAGCTGATCTGCAAATGTACCTTTGAAAGTCAATGGTAGAGCTCTCTTTCACATTCAAGCTGCAAAATCTGAATCTTACCGGAAAAGGACTGGAAATCCCTGAAACTTATATTGCTATACTCAGACTCAAACTCAAAGTGTGACCTTTTCTATTTTAATGTGTCAGCAGGCCGATGAAGAGAGGATACAGAGTAGGATCTTTTTGCAAAAAAGGCTGTCTAGAAGTCTTGGGTTGTCTGAGCTTCATGTGGGATACTCTGCATGCATGAGGATTTAAAGATAGACGTCTAGGGCTGGGAGATGATAAGTAACATTAGTCATGATGGAAGATTTTTTTTTTTTCCTCAAAGAATAAAATCTGAGGATCTTTGGTTTCATTTCAAATGCTTTCTCAATAGTAAATAGGTTTTCCTTTAACTCCAGATTTTCTGCAAAAGAAAATAATCTATGTCAGTAAAATTCTCTGTCAGGAAATCATTCGCTTCTGACCAACCTTACCGTTTGTCTTTTTGAGCCAACAATAAGTAAGAGGAATTGAAATCTGGCCAAAGAGGGACATGGGTTTGTGGTTCCCATTGGGCAGCAAAGTGGCTGAGATAGGCCAGCTCAGCTAATGGCTTGCTGAAATTAAACATTTCATTTCAGGTCAGCCAAGTAGAATGAAATATTTCAGTATTTCCACATGAATTTTTAATGTTATTTTATGCATAGAACAGATACAGCAATAAGACTTATTTCATGTTTTATTAAAAGCATGTCAAATTCCAGGCTGATGTGACAGATTTCTTTTTTGGTCACCTCTGTACTAAATGTGAAACAATAAACAGGAAGGTAGATTATTTCTAATATTCCCAAATACAGTTAGAAATGGTAATTTGCAGAAAAATGTACACATTCTGGATGTTTTTAAAATAAAGAGACTGTCTATACTGAGGAAAAAGAAAATTACATTGGGCACCATTATGCTTATCTTTCCTGAAATGCAGTTCTCAACATGAAGCACAGCTGATGCTGTGGTCCCAGCCTGGGAAGGGGGAAGCCTTTGTCCCATATCCAATAGAGAATATTCCCAGTTCTGCATCTTCCTTTGGCCTTCTCCTTTTTTTCACTAGCTCGGAGATTGTGAGCTATTACAGTTCCTAGCTTCCTTTCAGCATTACCATTGCCTAGCAAATTGTTCCCTATCCAGTATTTCTGCAGTTTATTCTTCCTGCCCAAGTGTTTAACTTTACAACTGTCTTTATGGAATGGCATCCTATGTTTTTTATGGAGCATTTTCTCAGTTTGTCAAAATGTTTTTGAATTGTAATTTCTCCTCCAACATGCTTGCGGCCCTCCTCTGCCTAGAGTCACTTGTGATTTGAATAAGTGGTTTTTAATGTGTATTTAATATTTTTTTTTTAATAAGTGTATTTTCTATTTCATCATGCAGTTTGGTCATGTTTTTTATGATCAAGGTGGATGTCAAAGTAATTTATTGTAACCCTTTAAAAAAAACCCTAAACCAAACCCCAAAAAACAGACAGGGGAAGTTTATTATTAGCTTGGCAATAACACATTCAGATAGTCAGGAACACCTGTTTTAAACTGAGAAATCATATTTCATTCAGGACCCTCAGGTCTGCCTGAGACTTTCAGTTGCCACGTAGCCTAGAGCAATGAAGAACACAGAGCTCCCAGGTTAATTTGCTGTGTTGGTCAAGGTGTGCCACAAAGGCCCGGTCTTGGTTGTCCCACAGGAATATTCAATAATGAACAGAATTTGTGATGCTAATAACAACTAAATTGACTAAAAGAAAATGAAATTTGCTTGTCTTCCATTCCGGGAATACAGACATATTTGTTTACCTGAGCCACACAATTTCTGGTCCCTGAGAATGAAACTAATAATTTAAAGCCTTTTGGGCCTGGACTCCAACGTACTAAATTTTACCGAAGGCTCTGTGCCTAGTGTGACTTATATTCAGCATGCTTAGCCAAAGGGAATTAGAGGGACTTAATGGATCCAAAAACAATACACAATTAATGCCAGAGGGCATTTCTTCCTCTCCTAGGAGAGACTAATTGACTAAAGAGGGAGCCAGGGTATAAAAAAGTGGGTGGTCACAGCTAGCTGAAATAAATCTCACCACACCATGTCTCTCTGCACATTCTTCTGTCATAAAGTATTTCTAAATCCACGGGTACTTAGATCTACCACTAGACAGCATAGAGCAGTGATTTTCAAGCCTCGGTTCTTTTGGTACTAATGGAGAAGCGGATTGAGAGTATACCAAATAAATTAAATTAATTATGTAGGAGGCAGTGAAATATGACTAAATGCATTGGGATCTTGTTGTTCCTGAAGATGCATCTGAATCATTCACATCTTCTGAGCTGTTCAGTTTCCTGGTGGACACACTCCTATGAGAGAGTTCAGTTCAAAACTACCTAAAAAGAAGGATATGCTTGTGTAAATCTAATTTAGAAAACATTATCAATTATTATGGAAGCCTCAGTTTACATCTAGACTGTTGTTATCATTCACTCAACTTATAATGCCTTCAGATAGGGACTGGATTTGTTTTATGGGAAGTTTGGGACTATAAGAACTGTAATTAGAGTTGCTAGCCTTTGTTTTTATACTACAGCTAGACAATAGCTAAGGGCTATCTTTAGTGGGAAAATACTAAAAGGAAGTTTCACATTCCCAAAGCAAGTCTCTTAAAAAAAAAGTGCAGGTGAAGAAGTATGAATTTTAAGAATTTACCGTTAGATATCATGCATTGAAATTTAAATCCCTCACAAAGGTAAAAATAGCTGCCAGTGGTGACCGCAAACAAAAGGTCTGTGTAGTACTTGCACCTAATCTCATCATTTTCTGGGACACCTGAAGGATTTGTCACACTGTATTTGACTTGTGGGAGCAATAATGTCTCAAAGTTAACAGGTAATTGTTCTCCTACATGTGGAACTGCACTGAGGAGGCCAACAAACATGTAATCCCAGTGTAAACTCCAGATTTCTCTGAGCAGAATAATGTTTCCATATTCCTTTCTACAATGACACCTGTGTTCTCAGTGCTGTGCAAAACCAGGCAATGATCTGATGTAAATCAAGGTCATTCTGCTTACTTCAGTCGACTACCAATAGCTCAGACCAGAAACATTGGTCTTAGTGCTGTTGTTCTCAGACTTGACTTAATTAATTTTGTCACCATCATATTGGAATGAGCTGTTGAATGTAAGCTGAACACTTAGCAATCTGCACTTTTTAGGCCCCAGCCCACTGCACCTCTTTGATTTCAGATTTTTCCCTGTGTGAGACTCTTCCACCTCTCATGGCTCCTCCTGCACACTTTTGGCATAGACTTCTGACCTGGCACAGGCTCCTCAGATGACTTTTGTTCCCACACACTGCATACTTCCTTGGATGCTAACAGTTTGTCTCTTCCAGGCTGCCTAGTAATTGCAATAACGCAGATGTCAGAAAAAATGAAGAAAAAAAAAGAGGAAAAAAATACTGTTCTTTGCATTAATTAGCTCAAGAGAAATAGGAAGATGGATGAAACACTATAAACAGACTTGCATATGATTTTCAGAGCCTGTTTTCTCATCAGAATCTTCCTATCCCAAGTGTGACTATTCTGGATTAGGGACTTCCACCCATGCCTGTAGCCATAGCTGCTCTTTTCTGAAACCACTGTCATATTCCGGGGTCTTTTCTCTGAGATGGTATCAGTGTTTCACCCCGCCTTTGCTTTAAAAGACTGCCTTCTACAGATTGGTTTTGTCCTGCACCCCCCTCCCCTCCTTCCCCTCCCCCCCTTTTTATTTTGGTGTGATTTCAGACAATCTGACATCTTTAAATTTCATCCAGCTTGTCATCCTAAAGTCAGTCAGATGGGCACTTAAGGGTTAGATTTTTTTATCCTCTGTTGTTCTTGTGCTGGTAACAATCCAAACTGACCCTGTTGGCATTGTTTTTCACACGTGCACACTGATGTATTCATAATACAGCCAATAATTCTTAAATTTTACACAGATATTTTTTTGCAAACAGTCACTTGCTGCAAGGAACCAAGAAGCAAAGAAAGACACTGTGAACCTCTGAGAAACTGGCAAAGAAATAATTTAATAACCTGTTTCTGCAAAACTGCTTTCAGGTAGGTTTTTCCTGAAAGAACTTTCTCAGCTGTTTAAGGTTACTTCTCTAGTTGAAAAAGCATTATAGTAAAGTTCAGGTAGCATAAAGCTTCCAAACATTTCTCTGTTTTTTAAAAGTCATCGTAATTATTTATAGTGTGCCAAATTACTATGTTCTTTAATATTTAAAAGGATGCTATTTTAAGCAGTAACTGAACAACAGAGTAATTTAAATTCTGATATTTCTTGCCCATTTGTGTGCATCATGCTTGCTCTAAATCTGAAGAAATGTATAAATCTAGAATCATTTTTCTGTAGTGCTTTCAATTCGTTGTTCAATTTTTGGACCTATAACATGTTTTTTGCTAGATTTACAGTTCTTTCTTTGCTGATACTCATCTAACTCTGAAGTGCAATTATATTGTATTTCCTTGCTGTTTGCAAGTGTAGAAAGTCTTTATTGACCTTAGTGTGATAGAAACCTATCTTTGGTACAGTAACCAATAAATCTTGGAGTTGAAAAATGTCTGCTTTAATCTTCACTGTAATCAATTAAGCTTTGAGGTTAGAACTGCTAAGGTTTAACTCAGCCGGCTGTTTGCAGAAGTCTCCAAGCTGTCTTTTCTGAGGAATTGGTTGTGATATTAGGATGCATTAGTAGAAAAGTAAATCTATATATAAGATCTAAATTTGGGCACAAGCTATAAAATGATGGTTGAAGTATACAGTCGGGTAATGTATTATGTCTGCTTTTTGGTCAAAAGTCAATAATTTATAAGGCTGAAGAATATAAATGATTTCTACTTTGTGCAGAAAACATATATTACTAAAATTCCACAGAAGTTTTTTGAGGTTTTTTAAGCAATTATTTTTAATATGAATACTGACTCATGCATTAGTCAGACTGTTGATTTGAAGGGTCATTTCCTAATGCCATGTAGTAACATACTTCCTCCTACTACTTCCACTTGTGTTACTCGTTTTTTCTTTAACCAATCCTCAGAAATTCAACCGTATGATCCCTTGCTGTCTGGTACTCCTTCAGAAATAGCAGTCAGACTGCAGATACTGTTTAGTTATCAAGATACTTAATCTCAGAGCCTCAGGAAAACACGGAACACTTCCTCAGAATGGTAAATGTGATGGTATCGTTGATTTAGCCATTCAGGAAAAGCACCCATGAGCTAGATTGCACCGTGGGCTTACAAGAACCCCAGAGCCCACAGAGGATATCCTTTCCAAGGGCCTTATGAAATACTGCTGGAGGAGGCATTAGCCAAAATGGTTACCAACATCACAGTAAAGTTCAACAGTGTCAAGACACAAATTCCTCCAAGGCCTTACAATGACAGCATCACTACTCCCTGTGCAAGCTTATTGCCTGTGACTCCTGCTAAGCAGTAGGTGGAGAGACTGTGATAGAACCTCTGTTGGCAGACAGCAGCCTTGAGTGTCATCCGCTTTCCCCACATACTCCGCAGTTCCTCTTCGATGCCTTCCTCTCTTTTCCAGCACAAGCCCTGGCTGTTGTGAGGCTGGGTTATTTTCCATCACACAGGCTGCACTGTGAGCTCACTGAGCTGACCTGTGTGGAGCAGTGTGGTTGGAAATCTTTCTTCCTGATGAGCTGGTCCCTCACAAGTTTCCTGTATCTGTCTCAAAACCAGAATAAGAAGAGTTCTTTTCTTGTCTGTCTTCTCTGTTTGCCTTTTTTTTTTTTCCCCACCCCTTGGCTCCAGACAAAACGGAGCAGAGGATGTTGCTGCTGAGGAGTAAACTTCTCTTTCCCTGTGAAATATGAAAATACTCTGGGTGTTCATTTTTTCCACCCTCCATACAAGCCAGGCTTTGTCAAGCCTGAGCAATAAACAGCATCTCCTGTTTTTCAGAACAAGGTGGTATTTCTCTTTTTTTCTGGACTGAGCGGCTTTTCATCAGAAAGCAAAGAACCATTTCGACTGAAAAGCTTTTGTGGCAATATATTAGTTTCATCAAAAATTTCCTACTAGGGAACACTGAAAAAAACCCAGCAGGGCCCATCCTTCCCTCAGGCAGCTGGACCGTAGGGTTATGGCACTTACCTGATGTGCGAGAAGTGCAGGTCCAGCTTCATGCTTTGCCTAATTTAGAAGAGAAACTGAAACCGGAGTCTTCCAGCATGCTGGGTGCATGACCTTACTGTCAGACTGCTCAGAACATTTCTCGGTGCCTTGCAGGATTTTTCTAAGACCTTTACATGGTCCTAGTTTTAGCTTGTACGTTTTTGCAAGATACAAAAATATTTTATTTTGCTGGATGCTCTAGCATTGCGTCGCATCAGGAAGAGATTCAAGAGAATTAAAAGCTCTGAGAACAGTGAGTTGCTGAGAAATACAAGCTCACAAGTTGACTATTTCTGTACACATTTTCTTAATTGCAATTTCCACAGACAGAAATACTGGAGGAGGGAGCTCTTGGATCATCGAGTCAAGGGAGCAGTAAGATGTAGAAGAAACAATTTGAGCTAGGAAACAACACTGCAGTCTTAAAACCTGCTGTTGTGGTGCCACTTATGTCCCACTCCAGACTAATCCCTTCCCTCTACTGGCAGAAGCAGACACCTTCCTCAGTGAAACTCTCCTCCTCTCTTGGGTCGCTTTTTGGCTGGTGCACTTCCCCAGCCTGGTTTATCGTTCAGCTGTGTGCATGCCTCAACCAGTTCTCTAAAGGGCAGCAATCTACAGATAATATAGGAGTTGCAGGACCCCCTGTCAGCAATGATATTGTGCGTGCGAGCTTAAACTGAGCATGAAACAAGAGCAGAAAGCTCTGCAGGAGATCTGTTACTGTTTAAATCATTTGTCTTATCAGGTATAGCGCTTCAGAGACTCATGGTGACTGGTTGAAGTCCTAGCTCTAGTGAGAAGCTCGGTGGACTTCTAGTAAGAATTTCAGTAGAGCCAAGCATTCAAAGGCATTGCCTTGAAGAGGTTTCAACCTTACCTGAGAAAACCTGTCTGCAGAGAGCTGTTCCTGTGTGCAGTCTCAAAGCTGTTCCAGGCGGTAAGTCTATACCAGCATACAATAAGGAATCAACAAAGAGAGAATTTAAGAATAAAAATCACACAGGAGCAAAGCAGAAAGTAGCAGGAGTAGGAACTGCTTGCTAAGGCTGCATTGCTGCCTCCTATTGTTTTTCAAATGTATACCTCTTTGGCTTGGTTTGTAGAACGTGCCATAGGGTCATCTTGGTGACCAGTGGCCTGGATAAGCATTCTTCGTGTACTGTGAACCGCGCTCTGCCTTGGAGAGGAGTATAGCTTATGCAAAAGCCACAGCAAAGCAAAGGGATATGTGCTAGCAGGGAAACACAGCAGCGGAATTTGCACTTGTTACTTTTCAGAAACAATTGCAAAGGCAAAAAAAAAAAAAAAATTTCTTTTCTCTGTTGAGCCTCCACTGCTCATAAAGTTTCTGTTGTTGCATTGTTGCATGGTAAATCGCTTCTTTTTGTGACGGGTGTGAATACATGCATTACCCAAGAAAAGAAAGTGATGAAATTGTTAGGGTATACTCACAGGAAATGCTGTGCTTGATTTTTAAGAGACATTAATATTAATGTTAATAATGTTAAGTGCCTATTTATACTTAAAAACAAAATAAAAAGCAGGTGGAATCTAGACCACTTACCTGTTTGCAGAGATTTTATTGTGGCTACTTCCAGGTGTGGTGAGTTTACCCTGCGCGTCCTCTTACTCTGTTGATAGCTAAAATGACTGAGGTGCCCCAGATTGAAGTTAGGAAGCAGGTAACACAGGCAGCACGGGCTTCATCCTCTCTGTGTTGACAGAAACACTGGGCACAGAAATCTTTACTTGTTGGCAGACATCGTCAGTTAAACTGAAGATTTGATCCACAGATAAGCTAAAAAAATACATAGGTGGAGAATATGTATTTTTCAAATTGCTTTTTCTTTTGTTTCTGAAATAGCTAAAATTTCTCATTTGAGAGCAAAACCTGAAAGCTTGTTAAATATTATTTTTAAAGGGTGCATTCTAGTGGAGCTTTTGAGAAATTTTCTGGCAGCATATTTTTCTCCTGGGAAATACTGATTTGGAAATGTGATAGTCTGGGCATTCTTCTTTTAGCAGAAAAAATAAACAGATCTCATTTCATTGTGAAATGGCCTTTTAAAGTTATATCTTATAACATTTAATATGCTAAAAAGTCTCATTTAAAATTCTACCAGAATTGCAATATTTTGGGATGGAGGTATAAGAACAGTAGCTTGTTTTCTTGGGAAATCTGTAAAACCGTTTTTAATTTTTCTTCTTAGTACAAAGGGAGAACTACTTTAAATCACAAATAAACCTTCAATATGTTCAAGCCTGTTTATATGCCACTGTATATGTGATGTGAGTTCTAGGAGTCAACCCTACCTTGAAATTTGACTAGCTTGTCATAATAATACTCCAAAACTTGCTTCTTTCTTGCTGTTATTATTTCTTTTTGTTTTGTTTTTTTTTCCAAAACATCACAGAAGAACCAGTTTTAACAATATGTTTTTAAAAGTCTGGCTCATTCTACTGATTTTAAGAGGCATTGAATCCGACCACTAGTTAATATTGCACATTGGCAGTTACTTGTGATATTCAATGGTCTGTGTGTATATATCCCATTTTCCAACAGGTACCGGTAGTTGCCTGATCTCATTTCAATCCATGATTATAAAAATACAAAAGTAGCACATTTCTTAGCTGGATGGACATGTTGCTATTTATGGCTTTTTAGTCATGTATATTTATGAGCTTCTAAAATTGTATGTCCAATTTCAGAACTTCTTTAGTGTCCAGATCTCATTAATTATAAATTAAATTTTTCAATATACATGATTATTAACTGTACCTAAGAAAAATTACAAGTAATATTATGATTAATGTCTTGCGGGAACTGATAAATTGCCTGTATATTTATTTCTTGTGGAAAACTCTGACTTCATGATTTCATGATTCCCAGGCAGAGTATTTGTACCTTTGACAAATAAGGCAAAACAGATTTGACACTTTTAAAACCCATTTACGTGCCATTTTGGGAGCTTCGTCTGCATTAACAGAAAAATACAAACATTTTTTGCAGCAAACAATGTAATTGACCTGTCACTTACGAGAGATAAAAATCTCCTTGCTATTATTTCCACACTGTTCTTGTTTTCATTTATAGACTGATTAGTATGCCTCACTTTCGTGCATCTTCATGCAGACTCACCTTTAGCTCAAGCCTGCAACAGTGTCATTTAATTAGGAGAAATAGATACTTTCCAACACCTCATTTTTCTCTTTGTTGAAATTTTCTGGACTTATTTATCATGCACTTAAAAATATTGGCTATATATAGGCATTTTAAATGTTGTGTATGAATTAAGGAAATTCTGTATGTGCTGGCTTCTGCTTTATTATTCCTAAAAGTACAAAGCTATGTCTTTACTAGTTATCTAAGTAGCCACTCAAGTGGTATTTCTCTCTGCATAGAGCCTCTAGTGTCTACTAAGGGATAGACTCATGCTGCAGCCTTAGTGTAATTCAGTTTAAAATTCATTCAGCCATGAGATGCAAACCGCTTGGGAATCATGTGTTGTTAGTTTTAGGACTATTTGAAAAATACCTTGGTTTTTAAGCAAAGCATGAAAGGGGGGGTCTCTTCTTCTTAAAAGGTATTTAAAAAGAATCTTAAAAAGTCACTACTGCTTATTTTGCCAAATGGGAGTTAAAAATTGTATTTTAAGCAAGAAGTTCTCTAGTACATGTGGTAAATATAATGGCGCAGAGACCGCTCCCTGTAAATCTCCACCCCACAATCTCTAGATTAGCAGCCAAAATATCCTGAAGAACATTAGTAATTCTAATATTCTTAAGCTTTTTGGGTAAGGAGAGAGTTCTTCTGCTAAATACAGGTTTGGATAAACTGCTAAGACCAAGTCTTGCTCCAATTTCAGTAGGAAAGACCTACCTTTTTCTCTGCTTAAAATGAACCGTTAAGGCATTTTTACACGTTATAGAATATAGAAAAGTTTCAGGTAATTTGATTTAAAAGATTTCCAGGTAAGAGCAATCTGCAAAGCACTTCCTTTTCATAACTTTGACTGATTGTGGTATGAACGGGAATACAGGTAAACAAAATTTATCCATCATTAAACTGGGCAACAAAGCAATTGAGTTTGTGTTTGCTATTGCACTGCTTCATTGGCACATAAATTATGGTCCCTTAATTAGAAGTAGTGTAAAGATAGTAGTGTAATGATTAGGGATCCACATAGTAATAAAACTGCTTGTAGAAAGGCTGCTATAAAAAAAAAATCTGCAGTGAGTTCTAGAGTTATTTGTCTCCAAATTAGATGTGGGGGAAATGGGGTTTCAACCAGGCACTTTTCGTAGTATTGTGTGTCTGAGAAAAGTTTTAGCAGCCCAGGCTTGCAAGTGAAGAAATGATTGTGAAAGCAGTGACAGCTGCAAACATGAATACTTATCTTGCTGGGATCCTATCTTTACCGAAGAACTATCTTTTAAAGATGTCTGCAGTTGACTGGAAACTTGAGTTGCAGCAAACACTTGCTCTTACTGAAGCACTCTACAGTAAAATATATGTTGAATAAATTGTAGACTTGGGTTAACCTGAATGCAGACTAGAAAATTTAAGGTTTAAAGTTCCATTAAAATGTTTTAAAAAATATAGATATTATTTTATATTTTATGATCTGTCGTCTTTCGTAATCACTACTCAAAGTAAAGGTAGTTTAAAAACAGATTTGAATCTCAATCTATACTTAAATATTTGAGGTTTTAAAATTGCTTTTTTAAAAGCAAAGCAATAATCATATCTAAACATTTTCACAAGCTCATTTAGAAACTTGTAAGCTTGCTGACTCTGGTGAGCCTTGTGCTCACATGAAATACTCATCCTGGTGCAGCAATCCTAAAGATAGCACATGTGATTTTAATCATGTTTCATAGTGTTCTGTGCTGTAAGAGAAATAGTCCTTAGAATATCCACACAGCATGAAGAAAGCATTCTAGTGAAATAAATGGAAACCCAGACTCACATGATTGTACAAGTCATAGTTTTCCAAGGTGGAAGACTTAACTACACAATGAAGTTTTTTATTTATTTACATGACAGATCATTTCTTGTGCAATCTAGCTGTTTCTACTAATAACTAGGCAGTTTACATACACAGAACCAAGAAAAGAACCTAAAATATTAACTCAGATCAACCCTATTTCTTCAGTTCCAGTAGCATTTTGTTACTGCATTTGCTGTTGTGTCTTCTGGTTGAATGGTATAGCTCTCCTGTCCTCCTTTGAGATGTTTCTCTGGGTAGCTTGTAGAACTCCAAGTTGTTTTAGCCTCTTTTCTTCTATAAGTACAATCACTTCTTTAATGTCAGCTGGAAGAAAATGACTGGTTATTAAGGCATTAATGATTGAGCCTGACACGGGGGAAAAAAGTGCACGTAGAAGTCTTTAATTAGGTGCATCCCTTGTTTTCATGTAACTGACTCACTGCAGGTTTATGATATAATTGGGTTGATTTTCAATCTTGTTTTGGGAACAGCTGTGATGTGGAAAAATCCCTTTCCCAAATCTAGTGCAGAATTTAAAATGTGCAGAATTGCTCTCCCCACTACTAGGTAAATTTCCTATCACAGACACATGTTAAATACTGTAAATATTCAGGAAATTTCTGGCCTTGGGAAGTATTAATGGTGAGAGAGAACTGGCGGAAGTAGGAAGATTCAGCTACTGCACTGCTTTCTCCATTGTGCAAAAATTCACATAAATCTTAGTTCGGTCCCAGCTTTGATTGAAAATGAAATGGGCTTCTGGGAGCACTGCCGACAGAGAGTTATCCCACAGCCTGCTCTCAGAGATGGCTTTAGCTGTTCTGTCTGAATCCAAAACTGAGGGTCCAACAACACAGTTCTAGTCACTGTCAGGTTTGAGCAGGAAGGAGATCTGAATTCAGGCACTGTATTTAAATTTTGAGGGAAATTATATTTCCAAACATGTATCTGGCTCTGAAGAACTGTAGAACCCTCTACAATTTTTTAACTTTTTTTTTTTTTAAAAAAGTACTGGAGAGGTTTCTTATCACCTTCAGTTTGTTAGAGGTTAAAATAAAAAAATCATCATCCTAGAGAGTAACTAAATGGGAGTAATGCATGCCTCAGGTTTATGAGAAATGTGCTTCATTGAGTAACACGGGTAGATATTGGACCCAAAATAATTCTAGAAGCTCACAGTGCCATTCAGCTAGTTGCACAGCAGCTGAGCCTCTCTTACTCTGTGCATATGCTCTTTACCTTCAGGAAATCCAAATAATTCAACTTAGCTTTGCAGTGAAGAAGGGTTTAAGACGACTACATTGTGTTTGATTCCTTGAGGGTACCATGGCCTGCTGTAGACCAGGAATAACTACAGCTAGTATGGATGAGATGAAAAGAGGTTTGTTGTTAGCTGTGGTAGCTTGACAGTCGGTGTGAGATGTTATAATGAGTTTAAGAAGTGACTTGGGACCATGTAGTTTGTCTTTCCTTTCTGAAAGAAAACAGCTGTGGTGATGAACCCAGTGAATAAGCATAAAATTGGAAAGGAGGCTCCCGCTTAAAAGAAAAATCTGTCAGCCGAACACCATCCCATTCCTTCTCTTTGAATCATGAATAAGATGTAAAGGTCAGTCTTTTCAATGGTGACACTGTAGTTCTGAAATCCACAATGCCAACCATCTGTTACTCACTAGCCACAAGCATGCATCCTCTGTTGGAGAATGTTGTCTTTTTGTCGTACCACCTGTAGCTGCACAGCTGGTGACATCTCACCTTAAATCATATATGTCAAGGTAGTGTCGTAGCATGTCAGGAAGGTGCAAATGTTTTAGAGGAAGCAACAGTGGGTAATGAGGCATGTGTGCTAAAAATTGCATCTTATACAGTGGGGAAAAAGATACAGATAACACCAGAGGAGAGACAAACCAACAGAACTGGAGCCAGTCTCAAAAACCTTTATCCCACACGTCCATATATAAAAGTCATGATTTTATTAAATAAGGCTGCCATAACAGAATAGCAGTAAGTTTGTGATATTGAAATTACTGGAGAGTGAGTGGGAAAGGCTTCTGTTGTCAATGGTGCCCATAAAAAAATAACACTCCACCATGTAAATGCATAATTTACTTTGTCCAGGGGAAAGCAGAAACAGGCTTATTCAAAAAGCTAGAAACAGGCTGCTGGTTCACATCCTTCAATAGGTAGATGTCTTGGTAGAAGACACAAAACCTGCTGTGGCAGGTGTTGAGACATTTTGAGAGACAGCAGAGGTGCTTGCCTGCCTTGAAGTGCAAGGAAAGGTCAGAGCTGCATACCTTAAGTGCAGAGACTGTCACTCTGTGGGCTGGGTGAGCAGTTGTGAACTGGGTCACTTCAGCTGTTGCTTCATCCCACCTGTAAGAGCCAGGTACTCAGGGTGAGGGCTAGGTCAACTGACCTGAAAAAGCCAGCTGTTCTGCTGGAAAAGGATGATGCAATTGCCAGGGGAATAAAACTTTGTGTATTCTGTTTCTTCTGGCCGAGATCAAATCTGGGATGTCTGACTCCTTTTCAAATCTTTGTCTGTGACCTTTTGCTTGTTTGTCTTCAGAGGTTAAAATCTGAAAACTATACTGCAGGACTGTTTTCGGTACGAATTGAGCTGAAGCCTAGTGGCAAAGCTGCATTCTGAGGAAAACCTTTCTCCCAGGTTGCAGTCTGCAACCACAAGGCATCTTGGTTGTCATGCCTAAAGAAGCTCGCTGATCCCATGAATGTAGTTGGTGATCACCAACTTTTGTATTTATACTCCAGAACTGACCAGATCCTGCCCCAGGGAAAAAGACTTGAACTGTTGTTGCCATGTTCACTGGAAGCTGTGTGAGGATCAGGCGGAGTGACTCTTCAAGGGAGAGCAGAGAGCACTCTGGATTTCACAAAGTGGTACATAACAGTCAATTTTTTATTTTTTTTCAAATACACATTTGCTCTACTTCTGGCATCAACAACAAATCTCTTCAAAGTAGGAAACTCTTTTGTCTGGTCTGGTGTGCCCAAAAGAAAACACAAACTTATTCTACTTTTTTCTTCTAGTGAATACAAGTTATAATTTGCAAAACAGTCACATGGTGTACTGCCATGTCAATCAAGCTTTTTAAAATGAGATTTGATTTAAACACTGCTTGCTTAAATCCTGTATCTACAGAGGCCTACACATCTATGCGCTCAATGAAATGAATAGTTGTCAAAGAACAAAACACGTATTATCTGTTCCTTACACTGACTTGAGCAATAATTAATACCATTACAAAGGAAGACTCTAGCAGATATGACAGACTTGTGATTTTGTTTTTTTAAAAATCACATCAGGAAGACTGGATCTGAATTAAAACATGGTACTTTGTGTATAGAATCAAATGCCTGGCAGAATCAGAATCACCTATTTTAGTTGATCTTTACTGCCATAACGTTGGGAGAAGAGAGTGGCATAGGGGAAGATTTTCTCATAGAATCATAGAATCATAGAATGGTTAGAGTTGGAAGGGACCTTAAGACCTTAAAGATCATCAAGTTCCAACCCCCCTGCCATGGGCAGGGACACCTCTGACTAGAGCAGGTTGCTCAAAGCCCCATCCAGCCTGGCCTTAAACACTTCCAGGGATGGGGCCTCCACAACTTCCCTGGGTAACCTGTTCCAGTGCCTCACCACCCTCACAGTAAAGAACTTCTTCCTAATATCTAATCTAAATCTCCCCTCTTCCAGTTTAAAACCATTACCCCTTGTCCTATCACTAGACTTCCTGAGAAAGAGTCCCTCTCCAGCTCTCCTGTAGGCTCCCTTCAGATACTGAAAGGCTGCTATCAGGTCTCCCCGGAGCCTTCTCTTCTCCAGGCTGAACAGCCCCAGCTCTCTCAGCCTATCCTCATA
>VZSF01007156.1:178884-265241 GCA_013398295.1 Chionis minor
ACCAAGTTCGTGGCAGTATCGTAGAAGGCCATCAGGTTTGTCAGGCAGGATTTGCCCTTGGTGAAGCCTTGTTGGCTGTCTCCAATCACCTCCTTATTTTCCATGTGCCTTAGCAGAGATTCCAGGAGGATCTGCTCCATGATCTTGCCAGGCACAGAGGTGAGACTGACTGGCCTATAGTTTCCCGGGTCCTCTTTTTTTCCTTTCTTGAGTATCGGGGTTATGTTCCCCTTTTTCCAGTCCACAGGAATTTCACCAGACTGCCACGATTTCTCAAATATGATGGAAAGTGGCTTCGCAACTTGGTCCGCCAGCTCCTTCAGGACCCGTGGATGAATTTCATCAGGTCCCATGGATTTGTGCACTTTCAGGTTGTTCAGGTGGTCTCAAACCTGATCTTCTCCTACTGTGGGCAGTTCTCCATTCTCGGAGCCCCTGGTTTTACCTACTGTAACTTCATCATGAAATGAAGTTTTGTATGAAAACAAAATGTATTTGAAATAAAACTTTAAGTATGTGGCTAAAGAATATTGTATTTTCCGATACAATTTCTCAAAGACCTATTGTAGAAAATCATTTCTTCCAGGAGTACCAGGGGATAAGTGTGTACCACTTCAATGGACCACCATCCAACCTTTGCAGACTCTTTTGCCTAATCCACTGGCTCATGAACTCAGCTGGAGCTTTTCTATTACCCTTTGTGATGTTCTCACTGATGGTTCCAATTCCTAGCCGGCTTCTGTCTGAACTTGTCACTTAAACAATTTAAATTTAAACAATTTGGAGTGAAGTGTCTTTTCGTCAAATGGCAAACAAGCACCATTACATTGTGTGCTGCTTCTGCATGGGGTGTCCCTTGTTCCTTCCTAGCCCCAGCTGTAAGTTGCAGGTCTGGGCTACAGTTTAGTGTGTACAATTTATTTAGCAATAAAAGGAATTATGGAAACAGTTGGTGTGGAATGGTGCTGCAGACACTAGAGAATCCCCTGCACATAAGCAGCTCTGCATGACTTGTAAAAAACAACTGGAAATAAGTATGGCTGTTGTAATATAAAGCTAGAATAGAATTGTATCAAATGTATAAAAGGGAAAGATGAAGCCTATTCTTCTGTTCTTAAAAAAAAAAATACAATGTGAAGTTTGTAGGCGTAGGAAACTTCTTTATTAGTCCAACTAACTGCAATTCAAATCTACCTTCTGTTACCTAAAAAAAGGTTTGTGCCTCTAAAATTGTACCCCAACATTGCCCATTTTTTCCAGCTGCATCCTTTGTTTGAGGTATATTACCTCTTCTCTGAAAACCTTGCCTCACTTCTGGCCTCAGGCTCCATCAGCTGCTGGAACAACCCTATTAAATAAACTGTACACAGATGAAGATCTTTCACAGATATGTTTTGAAAACATATGCAAGCAGCTATGTTTGTGTTACTGGTGAAGCAGTCTCCATCTCCGTCAGGAGGACAGGGTAAGGTACTCAGTGCTTACCAGGGGGAATTGCATTGTATAAGCATCTTGCCTGTGGAAGAGAAATAGTTGATGTATTTCTGTTTGTCAGTGGTAGGTACCTATTTGTAATGTGATAAATGCCTGCATGTGTAAGTCATATTTATATGTACTACACCACTCTTTTGTTTACAGGGTCCTTGTATTATTATCAAAAAATCAGCTTTAAAACCAAACCTCTTTTCTCCCTGAATATCTTGTCCCTCCTATCTCTTCCATGTGTTGTTCACCTCTCTCTTGCCTTCCCCATTTACTTTGCAATATGCGCTTTCTGACAGACCTGCAGGACAGACTTTTTGCCAAGGCCTGTAGTGACAGGACAAGGGGCAACTGTTTTGAACTGAAAGAGGGTAGATTTAGATTAGACATAAGGATATTTCTACAATGCGATTGGTGAGACACTGGAACGACTTGCCCAGAGATGATGTGCACGGTCAGGTTGGACGGGGCTTTGAGAAACCTGATCTAGTGGAAGGTGTTCCTACCCACGGCAAAGGTGTTGGACCTTTAAAGGTCCCCTCCAACCCAATCCATTCTGTGATTCTATGGCCTGTCCAGTGGGAAGAGGCAATTTTTCACATTTTAGTTTTTGAGATCATACCGGTTCCTGCATTTTTATCTAGGGGCGTTGGTTCTGTCCCTGAAAACAGCCTATCCAGTTCAGCATACTTAAACTTAGCCTTTATACTAGTTCCAATACACAACACCTTCCGCCCTTTGCTTTGTGACAGCCCTTGATCTTACAGATTCAAATGCACCCTTTAATTTTTTATTGTTATTTATTTATTTAATACTCAGTATGATATCTACAATTAGCTTTTGACTACAGTGCTTACCATTTCACAACATCTGTACTTCTTGGATGAAGTCATGAGAACTCATGAAGGACTGGAGCCTCGAGAACAATCTTCCCTTACAAGTGGATGCAATGGGTTGTCCAGGTAATGTTTCTCTTAAATACTTGATTCCTCAACAAGCTATGAAGAAATTATAAAAAATAACAAAATATATAAAAGAAAAGTATCTTCAGAGGATTCTAGATTATAGCTTTGACTTTTCAAAGTCAGTCTTCTAAGAGCTTAAAATCCATGTTTTGGCAAGGAGGTAGTGTTTGTCCGTGAGTGTTTTCCTTGATTTGAATGGAAGGTACAAAATCAAAGTTGGATACATACTCAGTTTGTCCTTCACTTTTACTTATTCTGACCACATAACTTTTCTCCTTTCCTTTCTGCCTCCCACCTCCTGCTTCTTTGCATTGCTCTTGCTGCATAGTAAATCTCAGAAATGCACAACATGAATCGATCATTATCCTGTCTTGCCTGTGTTATGTCAAGCAAGCACAAGAAGGACTCTTGTTTCTGAAATAGTCCATGTTTCTTGGTTCATTTATTTTCTTACTAAGTTCAGATGGATGCTATTTTAAAAGAAATTAAATTAATTCAACGGCACAACAGAAAATGGTACTGTCATTACTGCACTTTATCCAACCAAAGCATTAAAAGTTTTCTAAGGTCTTAAAAGCAGACTGTATTAAAGATTAGATATTTTTCTCTCAGCTTTGGTTCAGCTTCAATACGGCCATCTTCTGTTCTAATTTTCTTAACTCCTCAGAGCTTTAATTCAGCTACTACAGGTATTTCCCTTTTTTCCTCTTATCGGATCAGTCTCAAAAAGTAAATGCTGCTGCCATATTTGATGCTATCTCAAACTTCTTTTTGGTTTTCTTTAAAGTGGTTTATCTTTTTTGCTGAAATCTTTGGAGAGTTAAGAGCCAGTACAAAGATAAATTATTTGGGGCACCTGGGCTTGATTTGCATTGGGCAGATATAAAACTCAGTTCCATTTGGGGTGTGGGGGAAGTGAATTTACATTTACAGCTAACCAGGATCCTTGTTCATATTTCTGAAACCAGTAAAAAGCAAAGTTAAGTCACTTAGATCTCATAATCTGTCTCTCATCACTGTGTGCCATGGTTTATTATTAAGGTGGTAATTCACTTCAACTGAGAGTACCTGTGCCTGAATGCCTCAAAGCTCAGTACAAAATTAGAACTGTAACAATATTTTTATCCAAAAGCAATAGTCTAATACCCTGAACTAAATCAAGAAAATAAGTTTAGCCAGACCCCTTCTCTTTTTTTTCTTACAATGACTTCTGAACAAAATGTTATGCAGCTTCTGGATGATGTCATGATACTGACTAACAAATGTCTTCATATATTCATAGTGAACATTTTTGCATCCCTTCTAGTAGCTACGTCTCTTTCCTGGTTTAATCCAACTCAAGCAGCTGAAGTTCACATCTTCCTTGCAAAGGTTGCACATGTAAACATGCTACCTGCACTGCCAGTTGTGGACTAATTTCCTACTGAATGGTATCAAGGTAAACTCCAATTTTCTCACTGCAGACCTTGAGTTTTAGAAACACGACTTTCTAACCTCTGCAGTAGTCTCCAAATTAACACAGTTTGTGTCCTTTGAAATTACTGCTAGATGTCATTGGGCTCAGACAATTCAGTCATATTGGGACTACCGTTGACATTTGTGAGCATAAGATGCCATATGCCGTCTTTACGTACCTCTCTGAAGCTAATTGGAGCCAGTAAGGTTTCCATGGACATCAGAGAGTAATACGTAAAACCATACAAGCACAAACAAAACCTTAACACTGACTTGTTCTGGAAACAATTACAGATTAATCTCTTCATAATATGGAGGGATGTCCTTCTTTTACCTACATCTGAATATTCAGCAATAATCCTCTTACTGCATATACCTTCCTTAAAACTATGTTGGAATATGTGAATATTGAATTATGAACGCATGAATACTATCTTAAAAATTAACTTTGGATAACTTGTCTGTGAAGATGTGTCATGAATATGAGCTGATGACAAGCTTAATTAACATCACTGCAAAATGTGAAAGATGCAAAAAAAATAGCTCAGGAAAGAAAGTAAAATTAAAAAATAAACAAACTGAAAAAAATACTGTTGAACTATTTCACAGCAACTAACCTTAGCTGAACCACTGGATCTGTTAATCTAGAGTAGGTGAAAATTGCTGGTACCAGCTGTCAACGAACGAGGGGTCCAGCTGGATTCTTGTCCTGCTCGGACATCCACAATGCAGCCTCTGTATGTCCCGAGCACAAAGCATAAGTGTTTTCCTCCTCCTTTTTTCTCCTCAAAGACAGAAGTGGATATTCTTTATTATACCACACTTGAGATTCAGTTCTGAATTTGACTGAGGGTGCATTTGGCTTAGCATTTCAGAAACGGGGCTTCTTTAGTGAGGTCATTCAGTTTTGTTCTAATATTTCTCTCTATCGCAATCACCTATGAGGATAGGTGACATAGTACCTAGACATTTTCCAGGTACTATGGAAATCATTTGTAAACCCTTCTATAAGGCAGAAAGGAAATATTGAAAGGAAATACACTGAAATGTGTACTTTGGAAGTAAAACCACACCAGTTTAAAAGGAGCTTCTGACAAGCTTAATTAATATAATTAGAAAAATTGAGAGATATGAACAATAGGTCATGAAAGAAGTTAAGGTTAAAAGTATATATAAAATAACAAATCTTGTCAGACCATTTCATCATATTTCACAAATTACTAAGATGGAGAGCTAAAAATCGTCAATCTTTTTTTAGGAATAACACAAACCCTTTCTTATCCTACCTATTGCAACATCATTTGGGGCAGTTCTGCTATCTATAGGGAAGTGGTAGAGCTTTCTTTCTGAAGAAAGACTCTGAGTTCTGTAATTTTTTTACCTTTCTTCCATATTGTTTCTTTACAATATTGCTTATCATATTTCACACAATGGTCATTTCTTCTGCATGTTATCCACTAAGACAATGCTAATAGCACACCAGAGATCTATCCTTACTCCATTCCTTGTAGTCACCTGAGATCCTGTATTTATTAAGTCTCAAGAGAGTAATCGCAAAGAGAAACGCCTACATTTCTGTGATATTACTATTACAGAATTGATAGTATTGTGCATGTAGTTTTAATCCATACAGTCTTCAGTGCTCCTTGCCTATCAGTACAAAATGTAGCATAATAAAGTAAGCATAATAATAAATAAATAAAGTGTGCCTACAAATCTGGTTCAGCTGTAATTTGCCAAGTTCGAAAGATCTCTGGCTTACTAAAGAGCTCTGCATTACAGAGTATTGTAATAAATCAAAATCTGTCAAGAAAAAAACCCAACTACTTATTGCAGAAATTTGCTTTGATGCTAATTCCTTTTTTACTTCTCATGAGAGGATTAGCTCAAGGTCTTGACAATGCAAAGGAATCCAATCTGTCAACTTAAAAGTCTTTTTCAGTGTGCAAATAAATAGCTGAATTTCTTTATAAAGCCAATATGTCACCACCGGTGATGAGTCTCACATTTCCTCTAGCTCCCTATGAGTGGTAGATATCTTTTTTGACATTTCTTTTTACAAGCAAAACTCAGCTGTTTTGGTTTTGGTTTTGTTTTGTTTTGGTTTTTTTATTTAAGAAAACCATTGTGAACTCTGTCCTTGGGTAATAAGGACCTGTGCACTTTTTTTTTTCTATTCTGTAAAGAATTCTAGGAGACTAACTCGGATGGGACCACCACCTATTTTGTCCTTTTTTTTTTTTTTCAGTTGGCTCTAATGACTTCAGTATTGGAACGATTCTGACATTCATTTAAAAAGCAGATAAATAGTGTGGGTTTACTAATTTTTTAATATTTTCATGGCCTAATTTCAGAGAAGGGTTTCTAATAACTTGTAGTCTGATTTATGTGTCAAAAGGTTTTGCAAAAATTCTTGCTATTAGCTATTTGTTTAAACTTGTGAGTAAATAAGTTCCTAAGTGACCACGAAAATATAATTTTGCATGCAGAGTGTTTTTCTGCTGAGGGAATGTCATATTTAATTATGGTATTTGGTAGTTATGGAATTAAGGTACCTACATGTGGTGGTCTGTCCTTATCAGAAGATACAATATGATACATAGCTACACAGCTATGTGACATTTAACATTTCAGTGGCTGATGCAAGTTTGTTAATTAAGTTATATAATTTTAAACACTAATATTATTTTCATGTTCTTCAAAGCCAAGGGTTAAATCCATGTCTACAGTGCTTAGAAGTTTTGAACCATTCCCGGCATTTATTTTTTTAATTTCCCCAATAGCATATGTCTAAGATACCCATTTAACAAAGACAAAGATAAATTCACATCTGAGATCTGAGATCTTTGCTTTCAGTTGTGTAAGTACATACCTTTACACTGAAACGCCTTCTGTTGTTGTTCTTAAAAGTAAAAGGCTTAAATTTTCTACCTTAGCTGCCTGGATCCCTCCCTGCTTTTGGGCTGCACACCTAGATACAAGCTTCTAAACAAGCAGGGATCATGCTGTTTGGTACTGAAAGTAGTAAACACAGGGACTCTGCTCTCTAAAGATTTCTCGAATTTCATATTGAGATGGATCTCTTACTACATTGCTGGGGCAGAGGGAGGTCAGGACTAGTGCACGTAAAATGTTTGCTTTTAGAAAGAGATTTCTTCACAGACAATTAGGAAGCTTTTGTAAAAGTATGCCAAATGGAAGTTTAGAGGTTTATTTTGTTTGCTTTGATATCTAAGGATGTAAACACCTACAGAGCTGAAAACAGGTAAAACAGGTGACAAGATCATATATTCAAACAGCTGAGAACAATGGAAAGCATATTGCAGTATTGATGGAATTTATGCATGTGAGCTTCTCTGTACTGGTTGCTCCAAGGACTGTTCTCATTTCATCTTCACCCATTCCATGGAGCGTTAATAAATTGTATTTTCTTTCGAAGTTTCTTCATGTATCACTATCAAAAATATTTCTTTCTGTTTCTCCATCAGTTACTGAGAAATGAGAAAAAGACACAACAAAAACTTGAGGGACAAGAAAAAAAAATAATTTTTCTAGTTTATCAAGATATCTTTACCATGTGGTGTAATGGGAAATAATGTAATGGTTTTTACATTTGCCCAGCATGGAAGCAAGTGTTCTCTGAGCTGCCAAACCAGTCTTAACATATTGTCTCCTGAATGTATTGTCATACTCCATGAAAAGCAGTAGACCATCCTGTGTCTGGATCTTCCAAGAGTTCCTAAGGGCCTTAGCTGCCTCTCAAGCACAGGGAGCATTAGCTCTTAACAATGCTGGGTTTCCCTTCAAAGCTCTAGAAGGTTATTCCTACAGAGGAACACAGAGAAGGTAATTTAAACTGAATACAGTGGTATTCTTCCCAGTGTATACATTCAATTAAGAAAGAGACGTTGTCCTTTTGTTCAAACGATTAAGGTTGTATTTTCAAGAGAAGAAGGAGGCAAAAGACGGAGATGCTTTGAGGAAAAGATTTCTGAGAAGAAGATAAAGGGAAAATTGGTATATAATGTTAGAAGTGTAGAATATGAGGAAAACTGTGTCACATTAAAGGCCTAAGGGGTTTTGATCTATTGGATCAAAAAGCAAATACAAACTGAGGAAAACAATCTTCTAATCAGAACTCCAATATGAATATGTGTAAACCAAGTTAAGGAAAGGCAGAAGATGATGAGGAACTGTGAACGTTTAAAAATGAAGGATCTGGTTGAGAGGTTCTTCAGCTAAGATTGTGAGGATGGAAAATAGAGCAGAAAGAGCAGAGGCCATTGCCAAAAGGTATTGGTTTAAAGCTGGTAAAAGTCAATGGGCTTCAGAACATTTCCAAGTAGGGGGGGTCTAGTGGTTAGAAAAGGAATTCACAAACCTGTGTATTTGTTCTGCTTTTTTTACTGGTTCCCAGCATGACCATAGCCAAATTACTTCCTAGATCACAAGCCATGTGTTTTAGATTCTCTCCATGTCTGCTGCCTAAATGGGATTTTCCTTAATTCTTGTAAAGATCCTTGATGTAAAATGCTATTAAGTGTTTAGGACTCTGTCTGGAAAAGAACAGCAAGTCTACTTGTTTGTGTGTCTGTTGTCATATCCATTAACTCCGTTGTTTCGTTCACTTGTTTACTGATTTTTCAATAGTTTTCCAACACCCAACTAAGTCATATGTACTACATTATCATCTGCCATATAAAACGATTGCTTTTAATAATCTTCAGAACTGTTAGGTTTCTCCTTATTTCTTCCCTTCCCTCTATCCAGACACTCATTGCTGCTGCTTTTTAAATTACAATCATTCTTTGTGCAATGTTCCATCTTTCTTAGAATATCTGGCTTCAGGCTGGTACAAGTTTTATTTGTTATTCATTTCTGGATATTAATCATTCCATTAATATTGCAGTTCTTAATGGTGGGTGCAGACATGATGGTAATGTCTCCTGTAACTTTTTTATGATTAGGGAACATTTACAGTGATAAACTATTCCTAGAGGCAAAGTCTGAAAAGAAGTTTAAAACAGTATAGTAAATTAAACACATAAAAACTTCCAAACATATTGAAAACATAATTTGCCTGCTAAGCATAGTGACCTTTGGGTTATTCTACTTTAAGATCTCTTTTCTTTAAGACTTTTTTCCCCTTAAGCTACATGGAAGGAAATTGCTCGCTATTGAAAATATCCACACGGCAAGCATTAGTTTTAGTCCGTATCTGGAATTGTCTCATGTTTCAATCAAGCTGGTGAGTGGACTACAAATCACCTGTATGCAGAGAGCAGCACTAAAGGGACTCAGGAAGGGCACACCTGCCTTCCACTGAAAATTTTCCTCTGATTTATTCACAGATAGAGGAGAAATACTTCGAACATGTCTAAGTCCTAGAAAGACCTTGTCAGTTCTGTCATCTATCAGTGTCCTCAGAACAGTGATGAAGATCATCATGTGCATGACTCCTGTATTTACGTGCAAGAAGCCACCTAAAAGATGACAGATATAACTTTATTGCAGCAGGTCGTTTGCCTTATATGATGAATTGAATTCCCTTTTGCTTCCAACTCTCATCTTTTGTCCTTTCTAAAATAACTGTCAGTTGCTTCCCAGAACATATTTCTTAGATTCCTGTTTAAATTTTCTCCCTCTTTTTTTTTTTTTTTTTTCTTTCCTCCCCTCTTCCTTTATGTTTTACAGGCTAACTGTCATCTAACTAGATGCTGTGAACTTGCATTTCCTGAAGAAGGGCGAGGAACTGCTGGAGAACAGCGAAGGGCTACAAAGATGATTAGGGGGCTGGAACATCTTTCTTATGAGGAAAGGCTGAGGGACTTGGGTCTTTTTAGTCTGGAGAAGACTGAGGGGGGATCTTATCAATGCTTATAAATACTTAAAGGGAGGGTGCCAGGAGGAAGAGGCCAGTCTTTTGAGTGGCACCCAGTGACAGGACAAGGGGCAATGAGCACAAACTTGAACACAGGAAGTTCCATCTAAACTTTGAGGGTGGCAGAGCATGGGAACAGGCTGCCCAGAGAGGTGGTGGAATCTCTGACTCTGGAGACATTCCAAACCCACCTAGATGCCATCCTGTGCAGCCTGTGCTAGGTGAACCTGCTTTGGCAGGGGACTTGGACTAGGTGATCTCCAGAGGTCCCTTCCAACCCCAGTGATCCTGTGTGATTCTGTGTGATTTCTGCTATGTTGCTTCTTATACTAATAGCATTGGCTAGGATTGGACAGGCCTGGTAAAGCACAGGAGAGATTCACAGCGTGGAGAAGACCTGGGTTCATACTGCCTGGGTACCCTGGGAAAAAAGCCACTGAATATCTTTGAGTGTGGTAAATTATAAATTTTTTTTCAAACTTCAAATCACTGAGTAAATGTCTGCGAGAAAGATATTTGGACACCTGGATGTCTGCTACTGGTAATATAACTATCTCTTTAAACCAGGATGAGCTCATCTGCCCTGTGACATGGGCTCTATTGCTCTAATTTTCTCAGCCTAATATTTTTATTTTTAGTGCAAAATTATATTATTTTATTTTCCTCTACTGATAGCTTTGTCTCAAAATTAAGAAAAGATGTGTCATCATTTCTTTGTCGTTTTTTTCTTGTAAATCCTATAGTACATAATTGCAATTTATTGAAGAAAACTAATTTTATTTTCTTTTTTCCTCCTTACTTGGTTTGTAATTTCCT
Source organism: Chionis minor (assembly GCA_013398295.1). Taxonomy (NCBI): domain Eukaryota; kingdom Metazoa; phylum Chordata; class Aves; order Charadriiformes; family Chionidae; genus Chionis; species Chionis minor. The sequence goes on from VZSF01007156.1 coordinate 189,484, forward strand.
TAGATATGTTGTGGAGTCAGTTCAGGATTCAGCAGCTAATGTAAATGCATGAGACAAGCATGATTTATGACAATTTGAGCAAATTTTCAATGTCAGGATTGTATAAAATATTTCATATATTAGTTTAGCATGGTAGGGCAGCAATATTCTCCAAAGTGCCTTGCAGTTTTTTATCGTTGGTTTGGTTTAGATAGACATGAACCCCACCAAATAAATAAATAAGGAAAAAATGAACTCACCTTAGTTCAGATGGCTGACTATCATGAACCTGCATCTGTTTGAGATGCTTTATTTTATTCCTAATAGTACATTCAATGAAAGGATAACACATGTTTTTAGATGCTCTTGGAGCCTCCAAATTCACAAGAGGGTATATTTCCCCCTGTGCTGTTTCTACATATATACTGTGATTAATGCAGATGTGAGTTATGCATCAGCATCAAGGGGAGAATTTTACGGCAGCTGCTGAGGTGCAGCAAGCCTGAGTGGGTGGTGAGGAGAGAATAAACACTGACTTTCCAGTGGGAGTTTGAAAAGGCTGATGAGGAGTCTGTCTAGCAAAAGACATCTCATCTGTTCTGCTGTATTCAGACTCGTAGACTAGACACTTAGAAAAACACACATCATCAGAAGACTGTTGAAGGATCCAGTGCTGTCCTTATCTGCTATAAGGCAGATACGCATTGATTATTATTTTTTTTGTAGGCAGGAGAATACTGCAGACTTAAAATGCAAGGCAGTACGCAGTCTGGAAGAGTGAGTAAAGTAACTGCAGCAGCCACTGAAGTCAAAAAGAAACAAGAGAAACTACTTTGGTCAGAGAGGTCAGCATTTGAGGCTTGGAGGGCAAATGGGAGCTGAAAATCTAGTGCAGAAATATTTGGAAATGTGTGTTTTTACTGACAGTCGGAAGAATTATTTTAAATTCTTCCTTACTTTTTTTTTCACTTGTTTTTTCCACACTATTTGGAACTTTCTGAAAGCATGAAATGTCTCTACAGACTCTCCAGGAGCAACTTCAGCAACTTCTTCCTTCAATACATTTCTCTATGCTTTTAGTCAGCTCTAATGCACAGCACCTGCTACTGTGGGCAAGTGTGTAGCAGTGGGGGACTCAGGAGTGTGGGATACTCCTTAGGAGGAAAAGGAAAGGAAAGCAAATTTCAAAAAATCTCAAAAAGAGAGTAAAGGATATATTCAGAAATCTTACTGGTAGTTAAACATTGGAAAAGTTTTACATTGGATTAAGAGTGGATGAGGGCTCAGTTTTTATATAAACATCGAAGTTTCTGGCTCATAAAGTCTAATCCTCTGCTACTGGAAGAAACTGCCTTGTTTATACGTTCCTCAAGCTTCACTGTGTACTGAATAAGTCATCTGGTAGCTACACCAAGAAAGTATCCTTCTAGATCATCATGACTGGGCTTATTTGTCCACCCAGTGTCTGGAGGGTAAGACCACTAGTGAACGGAACCTTTTCTGCTGCCCATCTCCTTCCAATGACACAAACGCTGGCACAGCAGCCCGGAGCTGCTCGTGGAGGCAGGATTGGTAAAGGAGGAGACACGCGTAAATCCAGAAGGTTGTCGATGCTTCAGGCTATACCTGTGCGTGCACCTGAAGACATAAAGGTGTCCCTGTACCCAGATATCCCTTGGAAGGGAGCCTAGGGAAACCCTGCAAGAAATAATATAGTCGTAACCCGAGACGTTGATTTTAATTTGAGCCGTTAGCAGTACAATCAAGAGTCTTCCTAAAACCAACAACTCGCATGAGTCTTTTAATATTATTAGCAGGGTTTTAACATCCAAACTTGAGGTGATATTTTGATAGGAAAACAGAAAATAAAATAATTGTTCTTTTTCACATCAAACAGTATTATTCCTCAGCGTCTCAATTCATTTAAAGAAAACAGTGCAAAAATCAGTGTCCTCTTTTTCAGATGGAAAAGCCAAGGCACAAAAAAGTGAAGTAGCTTGTCCTAGTTTGTGCAGAAATCTGAGTGATCCCTAGGGATCATTAAGAAGAATCCAGCCTATTCTTGGCTAATGAGGCCAAAATATAAGATGTTCTGGATGTGGCTGAGACAAGATCAGACAGTTTGTGAAAGGGAAAAGTTTACTAGAAATTATACTATGTTCCATCCAGTGGTGTGACAGAACAAAGGCAAGAAAAGAAATCCTTGATGTGGGGGTATTAGTTAAGTTACGACTCTGTGTTCCTTTCAATAATTAATGGTTGGTAAATATTAGAATAAAAGTGCAGTCAATTTACAATCAGCCTAATCTAACCATTCAAACTTAAGATTATGCACCAGTCTAGATTGATTTATTGTAAGTTTGTTTAATTAATGTGGGGCTTTTTTCTTTTTTTAAGTATTTCAGTGTTCTTCATATCTGAAGTTGGTGGAATTAGTAGAGGATTCTATTAAGCTGTGGCTTTACTAATCTAATTTGATGGCTCGATGTCTCAGCGTGCCTAGTTTTCACTATTTGTTCTGCTTTAAGATTTGACATGATCAGTCAGATCTGAGAATTACAACTATGCAGCGTAGAAATAGACATCAAGATTTTGAGTCCCCACAGAAAAAGCCAGCGGGTATGTAATTAAGAACAAGAAAAAAGGTCGACCTACTTTTTCCATTTAGTCTAAACTTCTGATTGATCTATCTTTATTTCTTTCTATTGATCTATTTATCTGCCTATCCAGTCTGTCACTAATAATCTTGACCTTATTTTGCATTGATTGATCATTTAAACTAATTTCTATCCTGAATGCTGGTAATTTAATAATGTGAGCCAATTAGGAGATAAATAGAATCAATAAACCATTCTAGGACATCAATGAGAGAAACATTGAAGTACCACTGTCTCATTATCCCTTTCAGCATTTTATATTAATGTTTTTAGAGCTGAAGTCAACCAAAGACATTACTGAAACTAGGAAAATAATTCAGAACATGTTGTTACATTTTAGCTATCAAATTTTTCCAGCTTCAGATAATAAAAGCCAGAAAAGGCTGTTATTTCTCCAACCTCAGCAGGCATTCTTCCTCTAATAAACACCTGGTATGGGAAAAGATGTGTTTGACTTCTCACTCCCACTTTCTTCATATCTGTAATCCTTGTTTTCCAGCTGTTCTGCCCTTCACGTATATTACAGTAGCAAAAAAAAGAGCCCGATATCTTCTCAGCCAAGCATCCCACAACTCAGATCAGTGTAATTCATGGAGAAATCATCATTTTGCTGAGAGGCTGAAATGTTTCCCCCAGAGAAGATTTGGAAAAGTAGCATTTCTGATACTGGAAAGATCAGAGAAGGAGTTGGTTGGAGGACGATTAAAATGGATGATTCGTGACAACTACATGTAATCACATGCTTCCTCCACTTGAGGTATGTTTATCATCATGGTTTCATCTCGCATGTAGATGCAAAAATCAGATTCATTAAGAAACCAAATAGAGCTGATCTGTAGTCACATACCTTCAGCTAGCTCACTTGCCTTCATAAGATTTTGTCTTTCAAAGGGCAAGTGTTGGTTACTCTACATTTTGTACAACACCTTTTGCCAACCTCTGATTCCTGCAGCAAGACCAAAAGCGAACCAAATACCCAGAAAAAAGTTTCATATCCTGAAAGAAGCAAGACTGTAAGGTATGTTTGGGGATATTTGTAGGAATCTCCTCCTAAGCCTGGTATGTGTCATGGGGAGAGAGATGGTGACAGTTGCTTGCAGAGAGACCCATCCCTCTTCCTTATTGAATACTTTTGTGGGAAAGGTATTTTCTCATTTATTCCCTGTGTATCTAAATGAGCAAATACATATAAAAAAATATGTGAAAACCTGGCAGAATCTGAGACCTCTCAGATTTTCTCTTAATTTTTTTATCTGCCTTTTATTCCTAAATTAAAAGTTTCTTTGGTCTATCCATCGCTTGTGTTAGATGAATTATAACTATGGTTTCCCACAGGCTTGAGTACAATTTGTTGTTCCTGCCTCTGGATGGTGACAGACATATTCTCCTAGGCCAAGAGTTGGACCATATGTAAGTGTTAATAGCACGCATTAGCACTGTTGTAAGCTTCTTGTTTACTTTCCTGTAAGCCCTATCAGATGTTGCTCTTTTGTTTTGGAGTTTATTTTGCTTCATTTTATTGCCTTCCTGATAAACCAGTCCTAGCAACAAAACACAGATTATTATGGTTTTAGACATAAGCTTCTGTGAAGGTGCTAGATACCGTCCATGTGCCATTGAGCAGCCAATATAATCCTTCCTTTAAAGTCTTTGTAATTCTTTGTAATCCTCTCCCTGAATTCTACTTTTCCAGCTGGATGGGCAGTGTAGTGGTGCTGGCGTGTGCAGCACCAGGTTCTGATTTAGGGTTGTTAGCTCTGTTCTGCACATGTCCCTTCTCTGTGCCAGAAAAAATTAGCTCTACTGGCTGCTATGTAAATCCAGATGTTTGCTACATGAATAATTCTTAGTCTATCTGAAAGCCCATGACACAGAAGGGGAAGGATACTACAGGCCAAATAACAACCTACTGGAATCCTGCTTGCCAATTACTTCATTTTGCAGGAAGAAGGTAATGTGCAGCAGCCAGGCCCACAGATATTTGCACATCAGCGCCCACATCAATGTCTGCACAACACAGCCACCGCCTGACTTCAATTCTCTTACACTGGATCTTTTTAGAGTTTCAGCTGTCTGAATTGTGAATGGGATGAATAGAATAAGCAACAGGCTCAGCAGTGGTATAGCAGTCTGAGCCAAAGTGATATATAACGTTCCTCCCCTCAAAAAACCCAAAATCACCAACCCCCCCAACAGCAAGCAATTAAGGCAACCTTTTAACAGGCGTCTTCAGTCAAAAAGGCAAAGATACTGGACTGCGTGAGGGGAAGATTGAGAAGAATATAGGGATATTATATGCCATTACAGAACCAGATGACGTGTCCTCATTTTAGATCATAGGTACACAGTATTTTTTTAAATCTGTTGTAAAAACAAAAAAGTAAGTTGCATCAAGGGGCAATAAACAGTTCATTGATATTGTTAGTGGAGGAGTGGGAAGAATCTCCACAAAAGTATTATAGGATGACAGGGAGGGTTTGGTCTGGTAATAAAAAGCTATATGAGATTGCCATTAAGATTAACAACACGGCCCATCTGTCCTCCTCCTTCCCTAGCTCAATGACAAGGAAGAGAGCTTTTTAAACAGAACAGGAAAATTCTTCTCCCTCCCCCATCTGTGCAGTTTATAAATACCCAGCTGCAGAATATCTGTGGAAATAGACTGATTTTTTCACTAGTGTCGTCGTTTGTGTGCCAGAACCACATGTATAGTTGGACTTACTATGACCAAACTAAGAGCTTCTGGCCCTCAGGTTTCTAGGATACAGATTGGTCTAGAGGAAATTAGACAGTACACAACAGTGTTTGATGCTCTTTTGTAAAGCTTCTGATTGATAGTTGTACAGTAGTAACCCCTTGTGAAAATTGCTTTTCATGGTGTCCTAAAGGGTTGACACACAGACTGTGGAGGAAGAAGAAAAAAAATAATAATTGTAATTATAGATTAATAAGCTCGTTGCTGAGAAATAGAGACATCAAGGAGACCTGGTATTGACGAGGCACATTTTCATGACAAAACCTTTCAAATGAACCATATCTCTGATTTCCTCTATGCACACTTTTGCCTTCTTCAGCTCTCTTGAACTATGGGGATGGTTGGTGCTCACCGTTTGAGGGAAGAACCCCACTAAGCTGCAGTTTTCTGAGACTGTTGTATAGTCTGCTGAGTTTACCTATACATACACACAAAACAATTGTTTCGTATTTCTTACAGCATTCTCTGGTAATCAGCCATCCTTAAAGCATCCCAGATTCAGATTCAAAGCAAGAAAAGAGATTAGAGAGCAGAAAGGGGAGACAAAAAAGAAAGCTGTGGAGGTAATACAAATTCTAAAGATGGAAAACTTGGAAAAGTACAGCAGAAGAGTAACAGTAAGTAGGTGGTAGTTCCCCTTGCATAGGAATGAGAAATGGAAAAGTGAAATCTTTACCTGTGTTGCAAACATACACCACTTTTTCCTTTGTTGTTTTTTTGGGTCTTATTTGTTTTCTGTTTTGTTTGTTGGTTTGGGTTTTTTTTTTCTTTTTCAGATGGAGCAAAAANCAGTGTTTGGGGTTTTTTTAATGACAAACTATTCCACAAGTTGAAAATCAATGCAGTTCAAAATGAGTCCTCCATTTGCAGATCTATAATCTTTTTTATTTTTTTTTTGGTCTGGCTCTAAAAGTTAGATCAATGCAATAGATTTCCTTTAAGAGCAGATGAGGGTTATCCATTTCCCTTCCTCCCAAATTAGTTATTATTTTAATTTCTTTTTCATGTAAGCTTCTTTTTGCATTATTTCTAAACCTTGCTGTGAGTAGATTTGCAAAAAGTGAAATAAAGTATCTGGAGACTCCATTAATGGAGTCCATTCATTAATGATAAAAAGCATTGGCTTAAGACTCTTACATCAGTGGAGTTTCCTGCTAATATTCAAGATTTCTTCCTAGTGTTCCTTTTTTTGTTTTAGTCTGGGTGGGGGGTTTTGTCCAGAATTTATGTTTCTATTAAAAAAAAAATCATTCAATTTAATTTCATTTTGTTACTGTTCCATAGTTCTCATTTTGTCCTTCATTTTGAATTTTAGTTTTCTCTACATTAAACTTAAAAGAAACCCACACTTATTTAACTGCCAGCTCTTCAGAGCTTAGAGACTAGATTGCCTTGGAAACTAGAAGTTTATGTAAAGATAATGAATTTCTGTTATTTGACAACTCAGCAATCTAATTATATAGTGACAGATACAGTTCTGATTACATCTAAATTTATGATTGGTTAAAATTTCATTTTACAAGAATAGATTAATGATTAAATATCAAATTATCTGTAGATTTTTATATTTTGATTTGTTCATCATTCCATAGATACAGCTAATAAAATGAAAATCTTCGCAAGAACTTGTTTAAAAATTAAAAGAAAATTATATATTGAAAACCAATCCTGAATTTTGCATGGGACATGTTTAAACTGGGTTATAAAATATTACATATTTAATCTCTCAGAGAAAAAGCTCCTGGTGGTTATACCCGAGTCATTCAAACTCAGTATTCAAAGATGATATAAAAGCATTTGGAATACCTATGTCAACTGAAAAGATAATACAACTCCTCCACACGGCATGAGCACAATCGTCGGTATCAGCTTTGTATAGAAATTCAGCTGTTGTTCTCCATCCCTTGAGTCAGTGCTTTGTGGAGGATCTATAAGAGTTCCCCAGGCTGTACACGCCGGGATGCGGCGTGCTGAGGGATATCAGTGGTGCATCTAAGAAATCCATTTTCTTTCCTGCAAAGTCAAAGTACTCCTCTTGACAGGTGCTGTGAGGAGGAACAAGCTGGGCTGGTTTCATGCTGCAAAGATGCAATTCCTTCACGATAACCAGGGAGAAAGAAGCAATAGGACTGATAAGTTAGCAAACTAAGCTGGGAACCTTCAGGAAAAAAAGAGCAAAAATTGTTCTTTCTAATAGACAAGGAAATAAATAGGCAGTTCCCAGACCACCTTTTGGATTTTTATCTATTTTCAGTGTCCTGTTTGATCTTAGCTGATTTGACCAAGCCATGAGTTCCTTTTAAAGCAACAACTGTGACTGAAGGTGCAGCTTGTACCCAGGTTTGATGGTGGCTTTCAGTTTAAGATTTTCCACCACACAGTCACAATTTTAAAGTTTATTGGCCCTGCCAGGGCCCACTTCCTCCAAAATGGAGTGATTACCAAAAGTATTTGTGCAGTAATGATCCTTCTAGATTTATGCTCTCAACATGCAGTTAACCACATGGACTGAGGATTATACAAAGATTGAAACAAATATCAGATAAAATTATAATGTAATGTAAAAATTGCAATTTCTGATTTGGATATGCTTTCCTTGTTGCTGTCTATGCCTAACTACTCTCTCTTTTCCCCGTTACAAATTTAAGCACCTGTGTTACCTTCTTTTGTTTTCTGTTTCAGTACGGTACTGTTAATGTAGTAAGTTTTGATTAAAAGGTGAATAGTTTGGGCAAAGGAAAATGTTTTGGGAAATAGTATTTCAAATCACACAGCTTGCACACCACTGGAGTCCTTTCCAATATCAATTCTATCTAGTTCTTTCTCATAAATATTCACAGAAAGCACTGCTTCTTAGCTTTAAAACCCAACCCCAGGATCCATCAGCCTTACCATCTCACTAATGCTATTGGACAGGGATTTTTATCTTTGTAATCCTGAAGAGCACTGTCATGCTAATGCCGGTTTCTAAATAGTAAGAGGCAGTCATTTATTGAAATGAACACCAGAATTTTATTTTTTTTTTTTACATTCTTTCATAAATCAGAGACCTGAGGGTGTTTTGCTCAAACTTCCCCAAAAATGTTACTGTTTAACAGAGGTGATCATTGATAATTTTAAAATAAAGGAGCTGTGGTTTAGAAAATCTTGAGCGGGACTTCCAAGTTGTGTTGACAAATGGATGCTTAAACATGAGAAATGAGATTAGGAGTGCTATATAACAAAACTAATCTTCAGTGCAATGCCTAAATTGAATGCAATGTCTCAAACAAGGACTTCCTTTGCAAGTTTTCTACAAATTCTTTGCAAGTTTTGTGTGACCTTTGAGAGCACCTGCAAAGCCCTGGCTCAGAGCACATGGAAACAAAGGTAACTGATATTATTTGGTTTTGCTATACTGCCTATTGTTTTCAACAAAGCTGAAGATGTGGCAATAGCATAGACAAGATAAAGAAAAGCTCTTAACAAATTCCCTTGTCAATACACTTGTCTTGGTTACAATACACAATGGCAAATGATGTGGAAGAACTTAGCTGAGATGCACTGTCAGATAAACCTGACATGGGCTGTCTGCATGCCAGCTGGAATGGAAATTAGATGCTTTTTGATCACTGACTGCAAAGAAAACCTCTGTTTTTTCATTACTTACATTATGTCTTATTTGGGCTATTTCATGCATTTATTTATTTATTTATATCTATAACTTGGAGGTTACATATAGAGTAGTAATGAAGAAATACACCAGCTATCAAGGTAGCATGCCAAAAATAGAAGTCTGAACTCAGTTGCAGCCTTCTGACTGTCCTGCTTGCCTGAACCCTTTGAGCATGTTATTCACTGGGAGGTGGGGATTAAGCAGGAGACAGGTAATAATAAAATAAACTGGGTACAGACTGCAAACCCTTGTTCATGATTCATATCTAATACTAGATAGCTGGAGAATTCTTTGAGGTCAGTATTGAGAAAGCATGATACACAATGCCAGCACTGACAGATGAACCTTGATTTCCATGTGAAAAAAATTACGGCATAGTAAAGATTATCACAGTACTATTGCGGCTCAATAAGCTTTTTCACTTCTACTCAGGTCAGACGGATTCTAAGGAGAGAGCTACCTGTGCATTGTTACATCTCTGTTGTAGAAACCACAACCATTCAAAGGAAAATTAAATCAAATAACAAAGTGTCATTAGGTAAAATTAAAGGGTTAGTAAAAATCAGGAAAGCAAGCTAAATTCACTTTTCGTACTTGACTTACCCAGTTGATGTTAGGTATCATGTTTGTTCCTGAAAACTTACATCATCTACCCTACTTTAGCAGGGAAGCTTACTTGGGTGAATGCACTGAATGTAAATGTCTCTGGGCTTTTGGGTTTAAATCAGCCATTAGCACTGCCTTTTATTTTATCCGATTAACACTTATACATTCAGGAAGGGAATACTTTCTTAGCCTAGCAATAGGGGTTTGTATTTTCCTTTTTACATCCTCAAGTACAGACAATAACCCCCTAATGAGAGTTGGGTTTGGGTTTTTTTCATTTGATACATTCTGAGGGAAGAGATTTCGGTGGGAAAAAGTGATTGGTGATGGGTGATTGTTGTTTCTTTCTTGAAATTTTGTTGGTAGTCTAGAAAGGCAAATAAGTGTTAAAGGCTGCCACATTCCTCAAGCAGCAGTTTATCTCCTGTGCTAAGGGAGAGAACTGTTACCACACACAAATGAAGATCACAATGCTATTTTAACTCTAAATTTATGCAAGCTATGTCCTTTAGCTTAAGCTGTATGCTGCAATGAGTCAGCTAATACAGAATAAGGTTTAAAGGAAGTTAATGCACCAGAAAATGTAGTAGGAACTAATTCAGCTTAATAAACTAACATGCTACATTCAGTGTGAAATATGGACTGTCTTGAGAACACAGCTGGATACTTTGTGGACCAGGGTCATGATCACGATCGTGGACCAGGGTCTTGAACCAGACCCAGAGAGATTAAACTAGTTTAACTAATGGTAACAATCCTCTTGTTGTAGGAATAGTCACTGGAATTACTTCGTGTTCCCCCCGGTGTCTGCCTGTCTCTATGCTTTTGGCTATACCCCTCTTGGGAGTTTTGGACAGAAGGAGAACAGGCCTGCCCCGCTCACCGCCACAGGCTCTCTTTCTAACTCGGAACAGACCAAGCATTCTGGGCAGCTGCTATGAACCACAAGCAACTGTCATTGTGTCTCAGTGCCCTGTTTACCAGATAGGGTTGAACCATCTCGTTCACAGGAATGTAGTTAGGTAGGTTGTGAGGAACATATTGCAGATCAGACAAACAAGGAAGAAATATCAGATGTGCAAAGATTTTTAAAAAAATAAAGCCCTATACTCGGTTGTATCACTGATAAGCGCAAGATTACAGTTTTCATGAACTTTCTAATTCTCTTAGAAAGATTACTGGAAAGTTCTCCTCTAGAGTTGCTTATGTGGCGACATCAATAACAAAACAAAAATAAAAGCTTCAGTTCTCCCTGAAGTTCTTGTAAGTTAAAGCTGTAGGTTAAGCTCTAGCTCCACATATCTGATGAATAGAGAATGCAGCAGTATTCTCAAATTTCTTAGGTTTTATAGAGACAATGATTCACTCTTAGAGCCCCTGGTAGTTGTGTGATAATTGAAGATAAATCTGAGATTCTGTGAAACAATAAAGAAGAAAATACTCTTGAGCATCTTTTAAAATTGAGATTATTTTTTCCCCCAGAGTATTTTGTTCCAAGCAAATGCAGATTTAGATGTTTGTGTTGGGGATTGCAATCTGTATGCTGTTTATTTTAGGAAGAAGTCTTACAGCAGCTTCTTCCTTGTAAATACTCAAAAGTGGTAGATCAGAATATGCCTGACTTTTATCAGTTTGTGTATATCCACATTTTGTAAAGTGAGCCTTCTCATTTTACTATAGGTTATACAACTTTACCCCTGTGTTTTAACCCCCATAAAGGGGTGACATCTCTAGTAGTGCATCTCGTGCTTCACAACACTAACGGGTGCAGCCTCAGTCTAAGTGAAAGGGAGGGAAGCTTTGTCATTACCTGAAGGTGAAAATGAATGTGTGTTGCATGACTGCGGCCGTGTTGTGATAGTCCTTATCTCATCCCTCCCCACTCCCAGCTTTGTCTTCTGGGGTAGTCTGCACAGTGCTAATTATCCTGAGCCAAACCTATACAAGTTATTTAGGTACCTAAAAATGAGAATACTTGTATTTACAAAAGTGTAAGTAATTAGGCAAATCCTCTAAAGGTTTTGACTCGAATTTCCTAATTATTTCCGCTGATGTCTCTTTTATAAGGCCTCCTTGGGTGCCTTTGTGAGTATTACACTTTTAACTGTCTAACTGTGGCCTTCCTGCATGTTAGGTGTTGGGTGAACTGCTGTTACAGATGTGCAATGCGAGAATGTGGCACATATATTAATAATCAACATGCTGTACCATAGATTCTCCATTAATAACCATTAAGTGCTCAAGCTTGAGTACATCCATTTTTCTATTTGCCCAGTTGCACACCAGAGACTCCAGGCAGGCTTTGTGCGATCTCCATTGGCAGCACAAGCCTGCCGCTTGCAGAATAGAACAGCTTGAACTTTTCACAGTTGCAAATCAGATTTCTCTATCAAAGCAGCAGTTTTTAAAAGGCAGTATTTTTCTTTTTACCTAATTCTGTTGCTCTCTGTGTAATGGATAGAAGCAATTGAAATATTCTGGGTTTATCCTTGGATTTTCAGCTGAGGAGAAAATAAACATCCAGGCACTGTTTGTGACAATGGCTCTCTGGGGAAAGAGAGATACATGCATTTTTTTTCTTCCTGTTCTGCAAAAGATCCCCAAGTAATTTTTCCAGGGCATTTTATACAGTCAGCATAGCTCCTGACGCATGTGTTCCTTTTCCCCTAGAGCAGGGGACACAATAACTCATTGGTACTGTAGGACTCTTGCTCAGTGTTTTAGTCAAGTTGCTGTCTGACTCCCTGATTAATTCACACAGCTTCCTCAAAAACTCTTACTTAATGAAGTGACAGAGTTCTGGCTCGGCAGGTTCCCACTCTCTCGTGTGGCCTTCTGCAGCACGCAGGCTGCTAGAAAAGCTTCTGGGTCTGGACAAGCTGTTTGAAAAGTGATTTGGCTGCAAGACAAAGCCACGCTGGCTGAACCCCCGTGCTATCTCCCAAGGAGATTGCCATGGTAGTGCGGATACCCTATTAACAACCTTCTCTGTTTGCTTCTGTCTCACTGGGCAGCAAAAATACTTGTTTGAAGGCAAACACAAAGGCTGTCAAACAGAAAGGGAAAATAAACAGCAGAGGTCTGATAGCGCATCCCAAGTCATGGATCAGTGTATATGTGCAAATGAACACGTGTTTAAGAGCCACATATGCAAAAATGCCACCTGCTAGACCCCTTGGCTCGGTCTTCATACTCTGCACCTTGGTTTTGTCAGCCCTGGGGTCCTCCAGCCATGTTATCATTTCATGCACGACCACTAGCCCATGTTGCTCTTTGCTCTTCCCTTTCTTCTAGATTTTGTGTTTTCACCTTTCGCCTAGTTGTCAGTTGGCATCTCAGCATATATCTTTGTATTTTCTGTTCTTTATCAGCAGCCTTCTCCCTCATGGCCAATTTCTATTTCACGGTAATATGCAGAAAGTGGATATATAGGTAAAAGAGCTAATTAGGAACTTTGAATTGAGTCTCAGAAGACCCAAGTTCTGTGGTTAGATTTTTAAAAAATACTTTTTGACTCCTGAATATAAATCTAACAATATACAAACTTTCATAGCATCTTAGATCAGAGCACAGGAAGAATCCGTTTCCTGTAAATACAACAGAGTTATTTTTACCCATTGTAAAAAGAGATTGGATAAGATGACCTTCAGAGGTCCTTTCCAATCTCAAACATTCTGTTACATTTATACGTCTGAGCAAGAAAAGTCACTTCTAAGGATCTTTTATCTCACTACTATAATAACTTTGACAAAATAATCTCTACTCTTTCATGTATGTTGTAATTATGTCTGAGGGAAGGCAAATTAGAAAGATTCTGTGTTTCACAAAATGAACAAACAAAGCTGTAACTGTGAGGTGGGACTGGGAATGATGTAACATCAACAGAGTGTAGTGAGGGGGGCTTGCACCTATTTATTAGCTAGTTCAGAAGAAGTCTTTTGACAAGCCCTAACAGGCATGAACATCCTGTGGTGCAAACTCACAGTATTTGTTCTTACTCGTCTTTTACACAAAATGTGAAGAAGGAAGGGGTTTATAGTTTGGAAAGGACCATTCCAGTAGCTAAATATTTCCTTCTGAGGTTTAATGGTGTCTCCGAGAATATTTTCAATAGCTGTGACCAGCAGTTAGGAAATTTAGGTGCCTTTTATTCCTATTAGATTAATTATTTTTGTAACGTAATCGTGGACAGGCATGGGCAGGGATGAGGTCTCCGGTATTCTGAAGACATATAAGAAAAAAACATTGTCTTAAATAACTTCTAGTTATATGAAGTGCAAGAAATAGACTTAGTACTGCACCTGAATGGGAAGTAACAGCACCATGTTTGTAGCTAAAGAACACTGTTGCGTTCTTTATGGACTTTTTAGTTCAGTGGCTGATCCAAAAATTATGGGAACAATCCTTTGGAATTTTCCACTCCAAAAATATTTTGCTTAAAAACAAATTAAAACTTTTATTTCCTTTGTTTGGGGTGGTTTTTAACTCAATTTGTAATTAAAATATTTTCTTTTTCTAACTGAAACAGTTCTAAAATTGAAGGTTGAAATGCTCTGTTTATAACATGCTAACATCAAGTGATTACAATTATCCAATCGCACCCTCTCCATGGCTATTATTACTTTAACCATAATTGCCATCAAATAATTTGTAGGCAGAACAGTGCAGGATATTTAACACTTTTCTAAAATGTACTTTCTCTTCCATGTGCTTATTGCAGGAAGAATACCAGATGATAGTCCCTAATATGAGCCAGCCAAAAGATTTGTCTTTTCTTCCTTCATACATTTACTCCATCGTGTCACTTCCTACATTTTAAAAATGTCTCTGATGATGAATAAAGAAACAACATATCTGCAATGTCAGAATAAAAGTGGAAGTAAATGTAAAACAACAGAAGCTTTTCTGAAAATTTAATTTGTGTGATTTATACTTTAATTATAATAAAAGTAGGTTTGAGAAGGTGGGGGTGGCATTGGGATTGCTTTCTCTGCAGGCTTCTGCTATCTGGAGCCTACAGAGAGTCTGTTTTGAGATAGAGCGGGAAGGGAAATAAAAATACAGTGAACTATAAAAGATTATTCATGTATTCTCTTTATAGTTATCCTTAGCATTTTCTTGACCTACCATTCTGAAAATATTTTTGTTTGGATTTAGATTTATACCAAGCTTTGCTGCCCTGAGTTGCTGTCCTGATTTCAGTGGTTTGGGTACATCTAAATAACCTGAGGTATGTGTCTTTCTGGGACAGAAGCTGTGTTTATCTAGCTAGATATTTGTCTCCAAAGGCTTTGGATGAGAGTATAGAACACATTGGGTAGTGTAACAAGCTCTGCAGAACATTCATACTTCATTTATATTGCATATGAAATTTAATTTTCTAGGACTGATATTGGAGGTGCTAGTAACTGCAGGAAGAGGTAATTTTACATCTCTTATATGAACAATGAAGACCTAGATAGGTAAATACTGTGTTCTCAGGCAGGACAAGCTATATTCTGGAGTCAGATGGAAAATATACTTCTGTTGTATGTGAGTTGTTATTCCCCAAACATTACAATAAAATGTCCCATCATGAAATGCTAGTCATTAATGAAATACCACCACGCTTTGTTTACTTGGTCCCCTTGTCATTTTGTGGAGGGGTATCAGTGATTGAGCAGCTGTTAATTTATCTGCTATAATGCATATATTTTAAAGAAGGCCATGTCAATGAAATGCACATAGCAGTTCAAGCAAAAGACGGGAAGATTTGTGAGGAACTGAGTTCCAGGGAGAATTTCACACTGCAGATTTGTTTCTGCTCCCATATGACTTCTTTTGGCATGGCTGTATTTTCCTTGTTGTAATGCCATGACATTCTGCAAAGGGGCTGAGAAGATTCCAGGATCTGGGAAAATTATGGAGCCCACAAAGATTAGGACCAACACCTTGAACTCAACTGAAGAGCTGCAGGAGATAAGCATTAACACTCAAATTCTGCCTCCTGTACTTTCAGGTGAGAACGCCAGTCTTCAGTGCCTATGAAGTTTTTTCAGTTGCAGGATCTAGCCTTTATCTGCGTGCAGCCACATGCAGATTCTATTCTCCTGTCAAAACTACCCAGCTTCCCCACCTACTTACAAAGTATGACATTGAGCATTATTTCTCTGGAGCTAAAGTAGGTTGGCCAGATTTGTTCCATGCCAGTCGGTGCACTGTAATGGCTGGGTGAATGAAGGTTGATGCAAGATGTTGTTCTGTATCATTTCTGGCCTCAGTTCCTAGTATTATTCTGTTTTCTTGCAGTACGGATACTGCAACTGGGAGCCTTTCCATTAATGTTTGCACTAATACAGCAGAAAATAAAGCATTTTCTTTTCTTTGCAACAGTATTTCTTAAACTGCTGTTAGCATGACCCATTGCCATGGTTTAAGCCCAGTCAGAAACTAGGACCACGCAGCCATTCACTCACTCCATGACCCGCCCCTGCCCCGTAGACTAGAGAGAAGGAGCATAAAAAGCGAAGGAAGGAAAGGGGAAAAAAGCCAAAAAACAACTCATGGGTTGAGATAGAGACAGTTTAATAGAACAATAACTAAAGAGAAAAAAATAATAATTATAATAATGGTAAAAGAATATACAAAATAAAGTTATGCAACACAAATTGCCCTCACCACCCGATGATCGGTTGCCCAGCCTGTCCCAGGCAGCCATCACCAATCCCTGTCCCCAGGCTAATTCCCATTTATATACTGAGCTTGAAGTCTCTGGTATGGAATATTCCATTGGCCAGCTTGTCTTGTCTAAGCTCCCTCTCACCTTCTGTATTGTACTAAAACTGCATGTGTTATCAACATTATTCTCATACTAAATCCAAAGCACAGCAGCTATTAGGAAGGCTATTAACTCTATCTCAGCTGAAACCAGGATACCCATTTATGGGCTCCAGTCTCTCCTCATAACTCTCCTTTCCTCTCCCTCTTTTCTGCTCTGAAAACTCCAGCAGCACCTGCACGTTTTATTCCTTGCAGCAACTCTATTCATCTAGGGCAGAGGGATGAGAACTAATTAAAATTACTGAGGCTGGTTGTAGAAGGACAGAGCTGTGCCCAGCAAGTCTAAGCTGGTGTGATTTTTGTGACTCATTTATAACCACTAAAGGGCTGCATGCCACAGTTTGAGAAACATTGTCTAGGAACTCAGCTCTGGTCATTTACTCCAGAAACTAAGGAAAGTTATACTTTAAAATCCAGTATAAATAAGCTCAGACTTGGACCCAAGTCTTGAAAAATCTTTATTCAATACATTTTTAAGCTAAAATGCCAGTAAATGTCACTAAAATGTTAGACTGAAATGTCACCTGTTCTTTCATTACCATTACGATATCGTATCAGGTTGTGTTGACTTCATATCTCAGCAACAATGCAGATACCGTTCTCATTTGTTTCTGAGGCAAGAGAAAAAAACAGGTAGAATAAAAACAGAAAAAGCATTTTCCCTGCATAGAACAGGGTACAAAGACAACCAGAAAACACACATTTTTTAAATGAATATTTACATTTGATTGGAAAAGTCTGACCTTTATTGCACAGGCATGTGTTTTTCCTAATATGCAAGAAACTAGAACAGTGACTGCCAATAGAAAAATCTAGTGTGTCAGAGAATTTACATATAATTTGCATATAATGGGGACTATTGTTTATTTTTCTTGCTTCTGTTTTGGAACCTGCAATTCATTTCATTTCATCTTTCTGAATTCTGTCTGATGAGCCAGAATTTGAGTTACTGAGTAATTTTCAGATAATCTACTGCTTAGTGCATCAGAGATGTTTCATGGAAGAAACTTGAGTATAGTAAGACATAAAACAATTGCAGATGGTTTGGGGAGATAAAGGAAAGCACAAGATCTAGTTCTTCTTGCTTCTTCAGTAGTTTAATCCTGTTTTCTTGTAGCAAGTGAATTGTTTAACATTAAACTGTATGTATTCGTTTCCTCTAAAATTAAATGAGTGTTAATAAGAATTAAAATTAAAATATCAAAGTACAAATTCTAATATGTGTATATGCCCATTTTGTGTTCATGCATCCACCTATGTACAAGGGGGTGCTAATGTGTGCCTTTTTATCAAGCAAGTTAAAGCAACATGTACCAGAAGCTCTTTCTTGGGGAAATAGGAATCAGAAACTGAAAGATAAAATTTCTTTTACAAAAAAAAAAAAAAAGAAACACCCAAATCTCTCAACTCTGTGTCTTGGCACTTTGTCCAGATTACTTTTGAAAGATGAAGAGCTGGACAAATTACTTCAACAATATCTTTGAGGTAAGAACGGCAATTCATCATAATAAGTCACAGATGACTCCTGTGCTCCCTTCAATCTGTATCCATCTGTAGTTTCTTTCCTTATACTGAAATCATAAGCTCTACTGGGGCATGAAGTAGGTTTTGTTCTCTGGTTGTGGTGTATTCCCCACAGTGGATTTCTAATCTGCATCTAGAACTGTTATTGTGATATTATACTGCGCACAGTAAAATACTTTACTGTGATAACAAGGCAAAGACGTGCTCTTCCTCCTTTACCCAACACTACCCAGTCACCAGTAGTCTACTCCCTAAATCTGTGGAAGCAAAGACATTTCTGGAGTAGCCTTCCCTGCTCAAGTGAAAATCGGAAGACAGATAGAGACAGATAGACAGTAGCAATACTCCCAAGGGAGAGAAAAAACGTCCCCCCAGCTGAATGAATAGATCTCAAAACTGAATGTAATGACTTAGAAGGGAAGACATCCTCCCTCAAGCTACCCATATGCAAAAGCATAAGTAAAGGAAGTTCCCAGTGGATTGTGTAATTCGCAGGGTATCAGAACTCCTGCAAACCCAGGAGAAAGCAATTGAATTTCAATGATAAGATTAAATATAAAGTTATTAAAATAAAGAGCAGACATGACCAGCTCATCAAAGTATTTATTCTGAAAGAAGTCTACAGGCCCATATGGGCATTAAATCTCAAGAGACTTATTAATGAATTCTTTTCCTTCGATATTTTAGCCTAATTGGTTGCATATTTTTCAGGCTACGCAGTCCAACATTATGCTCCATGGGATTCACGTTCTGAGACTGTCTGCTTAAAAAAAGTAAAGGACGACATCTTCACATGACCAAACTTACAGTGAGCAATCACTCTGAGAGCAGGTCAATCACATTTAATCTCCCAAAAATATTACAATGGTGCCGTCTAAGTCTGATTGTTATTAAAATACAGAGAGGGAAATGCTTTTCTCTGTTATTTTTTTAGGCAGCTGAAACTGTTTTAGCCTTGTTTTTCAGTGACCCTGAGACTAGGGAGCCTGATGCAATCAAAACACTGCAATTGGGAACGCGTGATTAAAAAGAGGCAAAAGAGTACATGAGGGCAATGAGGATACAGAGTGCCAATAGGGACAGCGTTACTTCACCCTTGGGAATAATAGAACAATAAAAACATGATAAACATGATAGAGAAAATGGATTGATTTTGAATTTAACTGTGGATGGCACAGAGTAGCAAATAGCCATTAAGATGATTAAGGGATTGGTGCATCTGTCATAGAAGGAGAGACTGAGAGAGGTGGGACTGTTCAGCCTGGAGAAGAGGAGGCTCACGGGGATCTTCTCCATGTGTATAAATATCTGATGGAGGGAGAAAAGAAGATGTAGCCAGACTTTTCAGTGCTGACCAGTGAGAGGACAAGAGGCAATGGGCACAAACTGAGACACAGGAAATTCCATTTAAAGATAAGAAAACACTTTCTCGCTGTGAGGATCCTCACACAGTGGAACAGGTTGCCCAGAGATGCTGTGGAGTCTCTGCTCTTGGAGACATTGAGAACCCACCTGGGCTTGTTTCTGGGCAGCCCGTTCTAGCTCCTCCTGCTTTGAGCAGGGCTTGGACTGGATGGTCTTCAGAAGGGCCTTCTCACATCAGGCCATCCTGTGATTCTCTGAGCTGACTCATTTGCCTAAAATCAATGAGTTTTGCAGCATTGTTTGGCAATGATGTAAGCTGGTTGATTTTTCTACAGCTGCATTTGCATGAGTTGAATCATAAGCAGGGAAACGACTCATAAAACCTTATAGCTACCACACAAGTTTTTCTGATCCATCTTTTAGGACCATTACTGTGGTAAAGCTATCGAAAGATTGACAACAGTAAGGTAGGTTTTGTTTATTTTTGGATGATTCTTCCTGGAAGTTGTAGCTAAGCCTGCTTCTGACCCTCCTTTAATTTTAGGACAATTTCAAATTCAGTTGTTGTCTAATAAAAACGTATTCTTCATTTTAAAAAAAATAGATTTTAGAAAACAGTTTTCCTTTGAGAGTATTTCTGACAGATCATTTTTAGCCTGCCATTAGTACATTTTTCTGCTTTTTGCACTGTGCTTACCTATTTTCTCTCACCTTACACTATAAAGTCTGAAACAAACTTTCTTCGCATATGTTCATCCACTGTCTAGCGTGAAGTGCCCAGTACCCCTACCCGCTTTCAGAGAGGAAATTAATAGTGGAAGCAGTGATACAGCTGATTAAAAGGTACATTTTCCAAAATACCAACATTTACTTGCCAGAGCTTTTTTGTAAACAAGTAGTTTTACTTGCCATATCTGCTGTCTTGTTCTATATCCTTGGGTGTTTAATGCAGGTTCTCCTGAATATAAACCTAAGTAATTATTTCTAATGTCTTATTAAGGAAAGCTATAAAATTTTACTTGTGGAGGATCTTAGAAATAGGAGCAAGTCTTCATTATTGTAATTCATGGGAGAGGGGAAACAGCTCCTATTGTTCCTACCGTTCCCCGTCTGGGAGGATGCACGGGCCTTTTCAGGAGCTTTCCTTTGCTATTTTCATTGCTAGCCTGCCTTCCATGTACTTTACTGGTTTTCCTTCAACATTTCTCCTTCTCCTTGTGTGTTACGTGAATATAACCTGCAATCAGGTTAATGGGAGGTTACCTTACCCCCATGTAAAATGTAGTAGACCCAGCCACTTTTCATCGCAGTGCTTGCAAGTATGTGTCATTAGTTGTTGCTTACAGACTCACAAACACAACAGGAAAGTGGGAGATTGTAAAGCAGAGATTGTGAGCTTGGATTACTGTAATATTACAGTATGATCAGCACATGTATACTGCTTCCATGCATAATCTGGAGTAAAAAGTAAAGCTCATCTTTATTCCTACCTGAGGGGATGGGTGGGTAGGAAAAAGTAAACAAAAAAAGACGGGGTAGGAAAAATACAGTTAAAATATAGTTAATATGTGAAGTGGATTGTATAAAAGAGATGGAGACATAAAAAACATATTTAAAAGTCACAGTGCTTAAGTTTTTAATAAACTGGCCTATTTTTAAAGTATTTTTTTGCTGGATTCAGCATTGTCTACCTTTGCTTCCAGGGATCTGCAATAATCTTCAAGAAAAAATAATTCAGAAACACCCACAGCACATGCTAAAATACATACTAAAAACTAACAACTTGACATTTATATGGCTTATTTGACTTCTACAGATGTCCCTGAAATCGCAGCAACCTGGGGTGAAATTCAGCTTTATTAATCAGGCCTCTTTAAGTCCTTTTTCACCTTGACTGGCTGATAAATTTTTGTTAGGTTCCCTGAAGGTGGATGAATTTTGTTCGTAATGATTAAAAATCAGGAAGACTATGAAACTTCCATGTGTACTTTGCCAATGCAAGGCAAGCATTGCAGTGAAATTATCTTTGGGATTTTCAGTCCTGTTAGCAGAATGTAATAAGGATACCTGATCAATTGTACTCTACTACATATCTATGAAAACAGTAACATTCTCATCAATTTGATAGAGCACTGAATTATACCACCTTCTATCTGAGACATCCTGGGTACCACAGAAAATTAAATACTGTATTTGTATGTGAATCAATACTTAAACCATCACTGTCATTGGTATTAAGTGCTAACTAATGTGAATCAGAAAACTGATGGCCGAAGGTAGCTGAGCACTTGAGGTTAGGACATGTGCTATCTGTTCTGTCTTGAAACGTACAGCACACTTAAATCAGACTTAAAGTTCCCTTAAGGGAGAGCAGAGAAGAGCTCATTAGCATGAACTGTCTATTTCCAATAGGCTTTCTGCAGCAAGCATCCATGGCTGTGAATATCAATACCATCCAAGCATGCTTCCAGTTGTATTACCCAGTTAGGTACCAGTGAGCTCCCCAGAGTACCATGAATCACTTCTGACACAATGATCTCTAGGAACATAAAGAGCTGTAAGTTTCTGAGAAGGCGTACGGATGAAGGAACAGGAGCCTAGATACTTTCTACTGCTTTCATAGTCACAGTGGAGTCCATGGGCACTCGTTATTTATGTTTGTTTGAGTGATTTTCTTTATGCTAGAAAAATATTGCACTTGGAGATTTTAAAATGCCAAGAAGGAAGCAAACTGAACAACTAGGAGAACAGAATTAGTATCTGGGCACTACTTTTTCATCCTCTAGAAGATCTATGCTTGGCTGACATCTACAGGATTTAAATAGTGCAGGTTTCAATCTTCAGTAAAAAATTAAAATGGGTGGATTTGTGTCCTGGCACAAGCGCATGTGTTCTCCCTTTGATCCATTGTCCTCCACCAAGCGTATGATGAACATGAATCCTAAAGGCCCACAGAAAATAAGATCAATGCTGCTAAGTGATGATAAGTTTTTTGGATGGAATGCAATGTTTGCAATTCTGAGTAATAGTAGCTTCGATACTAAGGCTAGGCTAGCAGAAACTATGAAAGGTGCTTGCGTACAATAGGTGTAAGGACCTGATTTTGTTTTTGTTTGCAGAATAATGACTAACATGTGGCTCTTGGAGCACATATCATTCACAAATAGATGAACTGTGGCTCTCAAGCTTAGCCTCTGAATTTTCCAAGAGTTCAGTTGTCCTTCAGGTATGTGATACGTAGTGGGTATTTCACTATATCAAGCATGCAGTCTGCACCATCAAGATTATTGGACGTCTTTGCATTAACTAAGTACTTTGGCCCTGTAATTTTTGTGATGCAGTCTCCCATGTAGTAGCCATGTAGCCTGAGTCCAGAGAAACTAAAATACGCCATCCTCCCTGAGAATTACAGGCAGAACACAATTCTCTGGCTGGTAGCAGTTTTTACATCTGTCTGTGGTAGTTTCCAATGAACTGGAATTTGTAGGTGATAGGACCATCTTACACATAGATTCCACTTGAATGCCCTTGAAATGGGAGAAGAGTTTTGTTCAGTCACGCAATAGCTTTAAGACCAAAGACCTAAACTACTCATAAATTATTTATCCAATGAAAACATAACTTAGTTTTGATTGCTAATCCCTCTGTAGAAAATAAAGCAGCTCATCTCTGGAATCAGAGCAGAAAACAGAGGTGAGCTGCACCTTGAACCTGATTGTTACGTTCCTTGCTTTTAATAATTTTTGTTTTCCAATAAAACAAATCTGTTAGAAAAGGATTGGACAGGCACCCCACTGCTTGCCTAGAGTAGCTTATAACAATGTAAGGGTTTGCATGAAGATGATCTTCCCTTCAAGAGCTAATTTGCCAGTGGGGCTCAGTGTGATAGATGACATGTGCACTGGCAAGAATGGCTCAGGAGCAAGCCTTTGTATTACCACATTTGTTTCACATGATGAATAAATTTTTATTAGGAATGGGAGCTATAGATTATGCCTAGTACTAGTAGTTCATCATAGAGATGTGTTTTGTGCTGCTTTTCAATGTCCCTGATGATTTCAGAGACACTGAATACTGCTCCTTGTTTTTATCAGATGTGATCTGTTTTTTTTCTGGTTACTTTTTACTGAGAACTCAGGGGTGAAGAAGCTGGATACTTCCATCTTACAGAGAATAGGGCTGAGCCTTCAAAAATATATGCATTTTAATATTAATATTATTACTAGTTCCTAATCTACCTTTCCTGTAAAAAGGTGAATTTTTTAAATAACTGATTCTGAGGCTTAGGGACCAAGGAATTTGGTTAAGATTTTGCTTTAATTTATGGTTGCTTCCTCCCTGATTACCCCAAAGTATAACCCCTTGTGAAAGAGCATCAATTTTATATCTGATCCAATGACTTTTATGCAACTGTCAGTTTAATGACAAGAATAGCGTTGTACTGATTTGGGCAAGATGTTAAAACCTTGTTACAGGTGTAAAGGCATTCAGACAGAAAAAGTGGAGGGCCTCTATTCTATGTATATTTACACAGTTAATCATGACCTCAGTTCAAGAAAGCACGTATACAAGACAGAATATAAGAATGTGCTTAACATTAACCATTTTTTTGAAATCATACTAACACCAGAGCTTCTTCCAACAGAAGCAGCTAATTGCTTCATTTTCAGAAGTTGCAGGGAGTAGAAGTTTCTGCACTTCCATAATTTTTTTTTTTATTCAAGCTAGCGTTAGCACTATGAGCTCAAATATTTGGCTTTCATCTTTTAACACCAAAGAATGTCCATTATGCCTAAAAAAACCTGAAATGGCTCTTTAACATCTGTGCACCCTTGTATGATGGCAGGGGTTTTATATCACCTATTGTACCAGAACAAGTAACCTCATCAGTGATCTAAGACAATTATATATTGTTTAATTTTCATCTAAAAAAGTGAAAAGTAAAATTATATGTGATAATGACTATACCTGGTAGATATTGTGGAAGGTGGCTTAATTCAATCTATCATTATAGCAGCTAAGCTATAATGAAATGTGGGGGAAATTGAATTTGCCAATTTTGGTTACATTCAGCTTAATTATAATTGATTTAGTGCTAATGCTGTATACCTCATGCAGAAGGCTGACTGGGTAAAGGAATTCTTAAAATCCACTAAAGCTCTTTTTCTCCTCCAGTTTTATATTGCATATAGCATACTTCTAAATGCAGATACTTTGATTATTATAGCTGTACTGTGAGTGTTGTCCAAGTACCACATGAAATGTTTTCTTACGTCTGCAGAACTCCCTTTCTCCCTCTCTTCATCAGATCTGACTGTCAAAACTGGCCAAGTAATTGGGACAATTAAGGTGCCCCTGAGATATAATTATCCTTTATAATTTCTCTATATGTTTAAGAAAAATGATGATTGGCTCACAAAAACAGGTTCCCTACGGTACAATGAGAAAGAGGATACTGGAAATGAACAAATCAGTTTTAATCTCTTGCACTTAAATAGTCCCTAAAATAATTTAAGCTCAAACTCTTCCTTCTCTGACAGTAACTTACCCCACAAAGCAACACTTTAAGTATGTGTAGACAAATAAATGAGGATCATCTCTGTTCAAAGTATCCTTTGGTGTATTAGGATCCTGGTAATGACTCCCAGTTGCTAGCGTGAAGAAGATAAATATGACAGCCATTTTTCCATGCCCCACTGACTCACTATTCATCTAGCTAAGTACATAGACAGTCCTCCGAGTACCCCTGCAGCCTCACAGCTCTTCTATGGCTGAGCAGTCCTATTCCCACTTTCATAGAGTAAGAACTGATTTAGACAGACAGAATGTCTTATCCTCATTATTCGGGCAGTTTATAGGGGAGAGGCTGGGTGCTTACTCCACCATGCCAGACCAGTACCACTTGCAAGGCCAGGGGTCAGGACCATGCCTACCATGAAATCACCAGCATTTGCAACAATTCACTGAACTGGCCCTTGACTACAAATGTCTGGGGCTCCTCAGGCATGTAATTGTCCAGCCCAGAAATTTTATTCTTCCTCCCCTTGCATCTCCAGCTAATTATAAATTACAAAACCGAAGTAATTTTTACTTACTTTTCTGAAGAAAATTCAGATTAATAAGCTGTAGCATTATTTTTGCTTTGATTGAATGAAGAGCAGGTTGTAAAATGTTTTTAAACACCAGTGTACTAACCCAGCACTCTCTTATCTCCAGACTTCAAAATACAAATAGAATGCTAAGGAGTTAATATTGCCCTCAGGAAAATGAGGTGCACCATTTACTTCAGTTTCCAAAGAATGCATGTGTTTAAAAGGATAAATATGACACAATGGTACAGGAATAGGTGTATTCATGAGAAAAATGTTTACACCGCATCTATTCCCCTAGGCAAGAACATACTTTTTCCCACCTCCACACCTCAACTGTATGTTTCTACAAATCCACATTTATGCAATTACATTCCTGAGGAAAAATGAGCTGCGATTGCTTTAAATTCATCTCCTTTCAGCTCAGAAACAGTTCTTACACTTTCTTTGCAATGGCTATGAAATCACTGAAGTCTCTGACATGAAATAAATTCTTATTTAAAACACATAGCCCTACAGAAAAGGTCAGTCTTTAAAGTCAAAATATGGCACTATGCTCTCGTAGGGGATTGGTTGGAAAGAATCAATGAAATAGAAATCAGAATTTGGTGAGATTGTTATTTGCAGTCTCTACCCAGATCTAATTTGCCTTCTATATACCCTAAATACTATATCTGTGCAGATTAAAAATTTCAGGAAGAATTAACTGTTGCTTAGCACCTTGCATACTCACGGACATTCAGCAAAGTCTATGAACGTACAGTTCACACTCTCTCAGCTGAACGAGATGGTGTTTTACATTTGCTTTGCATTCTCCTTGGCTGACTGACAACACATATCAGAAGGCAATTTAAAATCCAGCACCCCAGCATATATGTTATCTTATAATAAGCAAGCAGAGCAAATAGCAGCTACTTCTTTCACCCCTTTCTCACCTGGAAGATGTGCATGCCTGAGTCTGTTGAGTGAGGTTGAAGATCAATTGACTGTACCAGCAGAAAAGACAAAAGCAGTCTCCCGACAGCAAAAAAAGACAATGTGTCTTAGATACTGAAGAGGCGTTATGTCCAGATTCAGCCAGCCTGAATTATACCTGTCTTTGTTCCACATGGCTCTTGGACACATAGGTCTAGAATCATCTGGTTGAAACCACGAGGGCCAAATTGTCTGACATGAACCTTTCCCAGCTCTATCAGCCCATAAGCACATGAAGGGCCAAGAGTTCACCCCAGTTTTCTGTGGCAACGTTGGGCTTGAAACTCCTTGTCACCACCTATGTACATCTACTTGCTTCCAGAAAGCCTCAGGGAATTCTGAAGTTTAGTTCTGAAAGAAAGAAAAGAATATGTGTTTCTCCTTCATATTTTCATTTTCTCTGTGCACTTTTCTGGTTGATTCTCATTCACTTGGTGCCCCTGGATTGAACTGGCTGCAAATATAAAAGGGAAAAGAAATGTAGCTGACTATGGGTGAGAATGTGAACGATGGTTGCTTGTGCAGTCAGTAAGGCTCAGATTCTTCAAACTTTGCTTGTCATTGTACCTACATTAAATGTGTCATACAATCCATAGCTGATTTTGCCATTTGCTTACCCAGATTAAACATTAAAATATTAAAGGTGGCTCTGAGATATGTTTACTTCCTCTGGAGAAGCCATTCCCTTAGTTCCCGTTTATTCAACGTATTTACTTTGCTCTGAGCCTGTCACAGCCCTGCTATTGCTGTCACCATCAACTCCCCTTGGGCAAATTTGACTCATCATGCTGGTAATACAATGATGCTTAAATTGTAAAAAATACATTAAGCTGCATCACAGGACTTTGCTCATCTTCATATAAAATATTAACTCGCCATTTGCCTGCGGGAAGGGAAATACCTCAGATCAATTTCTTGGGCCTCATAGTAAAATAGCAGGAAAAAAGCCAGAATGATATTTCCCCTGAGAAATGTTCCAAGTTGATGAAAAAAGTGTCCCCCAATGGCTAACTCAACAGGATTTCTATAGCCACATGAAAAAAATTGTACTAAGGTATGTGCCCAGTTCACTTCAACTCTGTTTTTGTGACGAATATTATTCAGAAGGGTTTCTGAAGTCTTTCCTATTAACTGGCTTTTGGCAGAGGTGATGTCAGTCAGTATAAGATGTGCCAATGTGTTGGCAGAGCAGGGATTTTGAGATGCTTATGGTTCCATTTTTAAAACATATATATATATATATAAAGAATTTTACATTAGCATGGACAGGATTTGTTGTATTCCTGTTTTCATTCCCTTGGCAGAGGCTGAAGGTGAGCTGAAATAGAAATTGCAGTCAGTTCTCCTGGTTTAAAAGAAATAAATGGCAGCTTGCAGAGTTCTCAGGGCTCATTGAGATGTGGCTAGAGAACAGGCAAGGACAAGAACTGGTGCTATACCCAGCAGCAAGACTGATGGAAACCCATAGCCTCCCTTCCTCTCTTTGGCGTTTCTAGTTCTTTTGCTCCCCACTTACAATTAGAAAAAAAAAAAGTAGGGCTTATTATAAAAAAAGTTATTCCTTTCTTTCTTTTTTATGTGAAATCCCATTTTTAGCCTTTATAAGTGGTTTGCGAAATATACAAGCAATTTTGGTGAAAAGAAAATACAAATTCATGGTTTTAATTTATTTTCAGTTTTATCACTTTTCCCTTTGTGTGTCTGCTCCTCCTCTCTTCTGATTTATCTCTGGAAAAAGAAAGAGAGCAAGGGAGGGAATTATATGCATTTTAAAGGCTTATTTTCAAACAGTTTTAATGAAAACTTCAGTTTTACCAAGAGTTTGAGCTTTCAAGTGATCTTTTCAAATGCCTAAATACAAACCAAGTGTTTGGACATAAGCATTAGTGACATAGTAGTCACAGTATATAGCATAGAGTGGTGGTACCTAGGCCTATTGTTTTTCCTAAATGTCTAAAATTCTCATCAATTCAGTGCAACACAGTTGAAATATTACTTTTTTTTATATCTTGAGATATTTCAAATATTATGGTATTTTTGAGTTGCAGGAGTGAAAAGAAAAGATAAAATTACCTTACTGTTATCTATCTTGAACTGAAAGTATTTCCTTAGAACTAGCCTGGTAATTGTCTTCAGTAATTGCGAGGCAGCTAGGTACTTGCTGTATTATTTAAAATCCTGGGTCATCTTTCTGTAATTCTGATCACCATGGTTTTCACTCTGATACAGTTTTCACATCCTACGTATTACGTGGTCAGTGCTGCAAAGCACAAAAGGTAGCACATTGTATTATCTGAGTGCTTTTAAAACGTATCATGAAAAAGTTGTGCATTAACAAATCATATCTTACAAATAAATTTTTTAAGCCACACCCTGGGCTTCAATGCCCCACAAATATTGTATTACAGATTCCAACTCTGCCTTAATTTGGTCTGTGCAGTTAAAGAGGAAATACAAGAGATTAATATAAGATTTTTCTAATTTAGTGAGATGTAATCCATGTAATGCATGGGTTTCTGGGTGTAGGTACAATTATTTTGTTTCCTGCTTTATAGAGGATTTAATTCTGAAATGTCAATTATCTACTGAATCAGATGTATAGTATGGGAAACTAATAAACATACCACTGAGGGGTTTTCTCCCCTACAGATTTTGCCATTTTGGGAAACCTGGGCTAGTTTTCAAGATATCTTGGCTATTAAGGTGAATGACAACTAATTCCATTGTTTACATTGAGTATTTTTTATGTAATTAATTTCTACACTGATGATTAATAAGAGTGGAGTCTCAAGTATGCATAAAAAAACCTACATCAGATGCATATTTCTACCCCAGTAAAAGTCTCTGCAGTTGAAAATAGACTAGTGCCTCACCTCTGCTCTTCAGGACTGAACAGCCTGTGCAATAATAGGTAATCTAAGCTTGTAAAACTTTTAAGCAAGTGTTTGGTTGTACATGCTTTGAGTCTTACAAACTTCAGTAACTAGCATAGTGCAAAGCAAATATGATGATCTTTGCCAAATTGAGGAGCAAATACAATGTCCAACAGATGCGTAAAAATAACATTAGTACTAGTTCAGCAACTGCTAGAAACCACCTTAAATATAGGGCTATTTGGTCTTAACTTAGCCTGTTTGAGTTGATTCCGAAGACCTGGCTTAAGTCTAGGCTTTTCATGCTTTTGTATTTGATAGTCCTTGTAACATGGGCAAGGACATTCCAGTCCATTTCTCTGGGATATGCAAAAGGTAGCAGGCTGTATCTTCACTTGGCTTCATGAGTTAATTTGAAAACTAATAATGGAAGTGTCAGTCAGGCAGAAGTGTCTTTCAGGAGTTTGGGAGCTCTTCAGCAGATTACTGGGAAGCATGGGATGCGATTATACTCACTTTCAGAGAGGCCTTCTCAAGGCCTGCACAGCCTTTAAATGTATAAATCCTCACTTTCTTGGAAGGTTAGTTTATATATCAACAAAGTCTCTTGTCTGTTTTCCCCGACTTGTTCAATAAATGAACAAACCATTGAAAAGCCTGTAGGTGATAAAAACATTCCTTGAAATCATCTCAAACAGAATGTAGCCACAAGGTAAAACTCTTCCAAGAGCAAAAATTGGTCATGCACGATTACTTTCTGACACACAAAATAGCTAGCTCAGAGTTTATATCGTCATTAAATAAATGGGAACTAACAAAAAGTCCTTTTTTCATTCTCTGTCCTTATTACTGCAGAATATGTTTTAACAATGTTTTCTGAGTTGATTTGGACCTCACTCAACCTTGCTCTTATTCTGTCTAACGATTTACAATAATGCAAAGAGGCTATGTAGTGCTGCATTTTAGATTTCGTTGTTTTTTATTCTCCCTTTGGTAGGCAAGTACAGGACAAGTGAAGGGGATGGGAGGTAAGTCTCAATGATGACCAAGAGGACATGCAGTAACATGGAAGGAATGCTTTATTGTAGTGTGGCTTACCCTGGCTGCTAGATCTGTCATTGATGGACCAGATAAACTTGACACAAACTCTAGACACGTCTTTACTCCTTATTATTAAAACAAGTAGACTGCCATCTGATTTACTATGGGCAACATTCTGCTAACATGGACCTCATTGAGTAATACCTTCCTCTCACATAAAGTCAGTGAAGCTCATTGCAGAGTGGTATCTGATATGACTGAGGATTTCTGAATTGTCTCCTTTTCAGGAAGCCATTTCTGAGGGGAGGGAGCGTGAGCTGTTGCTTACCAGAATATACACAAAGTCTTTGGAAACAATAGCACCTAATGATAGCCTGTAGTGCTACTGGTTTTCCTTTCAGTCCTGGCACCGTGATCCATTATATTGTTGTGTGAGTAAGAGCAAGTAAGTGCATGTTAAAAAAAGAAAAATGTCAATAAAGGCATTGCTCTTTACTCATCTTACTCAGGTCATCAGCACAGATTTACTAAGTGGTTCAGCGAGTGTTAGTCCCTCCTGCCTGTTATCAGCAGTCAATTCAGCTTTCCTGCCTACATCATATCACAGCCTCATGGCCCTGCTGCTCTCCCTGTCTCCATACCAGCTACATTCTCCCCCTTCCCGGACAGTCAGTCACTGCTCTCCACAGTCAGTCCCTTTGAAGTTAATTACCCCAATTCTGAAAGAAGATTCTACTGAAATAAAATTTAAAAAACCCGTACGAACTTCAAAAAAAAAAAAAAAAAAAAGCTGTATGACTCAGTGGTCAAAGGGAATGGAGATAAATGCTGATCTGTAAACGTTTAACAACCAGAGCATTAATCAAATGATGTAAGGTCATCTTTCTCCTCTAAGACTGACCACAGAGCAATGAATAACAAACGCAACGTCTTCGATGTATAAAAATGAAGAAATAAGACTGAAATCCATAGTCTGATTTGACTCTCACCCTTTTGATCAGAGATTAGTAGTCCTACACTTCACTAAAGTCTCTGAAAATGCCAGATGAACTCTAAAAATGAAGTAGAGCACTTTAGAGATAAAACAGTTACCAACCTTGCCCTTCTGTGCATTCAGTACTTTTAAAAGAGTATCTTCACCCCCCAAATAAGAACAAATAACCATTCAGATAATAATTCCTACAACCACTTGGTATTTATTTTGGGTTGTGTTGTTATAACCCATTTGGCAGAACAAAGAGTGGTTATGGGAGAGAAATTGCCTTTCCTTAGGCTGCTGCTCAGCCACGTGATCACGGAGCCCACGGATGCTCAGAGAGGAGGCAGGTCAAAGGAGCAAAGAGTTGGATAATTCCTTCTTTCTACCCATGTCAGGGAGCAAGCTATTTAACAAGCAGGTGTGAAGCTACTTGTTCCTTATGCAAGAAAGGAGCAGCAAAAAACCACTGACCGAGTCACAATTTGTACCCTGGTCTGACTATTGACTATTTCACGGCGCACTCGGGATCAAAGCAGCCAGATGTCAGCCAGCAGCTAGCTTAACTGCACGGGCAGGGGAAACACGGAAATGCATCACATCCACTTTTCCTTCTGACTGCGAGATGAACTGTAATCTTGAGAGTAACACTAGCTACGAGGCTCTGGTTCAAAGGCGAGTTATAAAACCCAGAAACATATTCCATTCTCAGCATGACACTAATGGAGTATCTCGGTGGTGAGTGGTTGTTTGAGAGCTGGTATATGAAAGAGCACAGATATAAGTGATACTTATGTGCTGCAAACTTCAAGAAAAATGATAAATGCACTGTAGTTCCCATTATGATGATCAGCTATGAGTGGAACACGCAGGTCAGTTTGGATATTTTTGCTTGTTGAAAATACTCATGACATTACGGGGGGGTGGGGTGGGAGCAGGAAGGTGTCCCACATTTCCTTCTTTGTGTTTTCCTGTAAACCTCAAGATACCACAACACGAGAAGTCATCTGAGACAGTAAGTTGCTTGGGTTAGACCCCGTCGCTAGCGTGCTTGTACAGAACACGGCAGGGCTCCTGGGTCTGGGGCTCTGTTCTCCCAGCCACCACCTAGCATATACCTTCTTTCCGGGGGACTGCGGTGCCACGCGTGTGGTTGCCTGATTCTTGGTCGAAGAACTATGAACTCTGTTTAAGGCAACCAGCTCTATTCAAGACAACGTCTGTAGTGGCTCACGAGCTTCTTTAAAGATGAAGTCTCTGACTGTTGAGCCAAGCCTTTCATCTGACCCTTGACTTGTTTCCAGTCTCCTGTCTCTGGGTGCTAACACATGGGTAACAGCCGTTCCAGAGGCCGAGTTACCAGTCCTGGACCTCTCTACCATACCTGGATAGACTCATCTGAGGTATTACAACACAACTGAACTAAAATCAAAGGCTTGCATTAATTTACTAGAAAGAAATTCTAGATGAATGTGTTTGGCACTCTTGGTATAAAGCCGCATGGTTTTTCTGTACAGAATGCAGTGTTCCAACATACTTTTTTCATAAGGTCACTGACAGTCTTTCCCTCCAGACTATGAAATAAAAGTACCGGTAAAGCTTACTAGATTTCAATGTGATCTAAGATATTCCACATTATAAAATTAGAGTGCCTGTGCATTAATTTTGGTAAGTAAATTGGCTGTGGGATAAAGGCAATATTCTTTTCTATAGTGAATTATCACAAACCTGATTTTTCACTTCTTTCTTGGAAGATCACCATAGCAGATCAAACAATATTATGATCCAGTAAAAAACATTTCTTCTCTATCTCTCCCCACCCCCTTCCCTTCATGAGAAGAATGTATATACAATTGTGCTATCCTGTAGTTTGCTGTATTTTTCTTCACCTTTGGGTAAAGATGGATTTTTTCCCCCCAAGGAGGAACCCAGTCGCTTCATGGCCATGACTTCTATTTTCTTCTTGCCTGGAGAGCTTAGATCTATTCAACTGTGAAATAGCTTGTCCCAATATTATGCAGCCTTGATAATTGTCTGCTTGGTATTACTCACAGGTGCTCAGGGTGGAAGCATCACCTCCAGGAAAAGAAGGTAGGAAGCTGAATGTGCCACCATAACTTATAAATGGCGGGGGGAGGATCATGTATCTTAGGAAGGTGCAAAATAAGAAAACTGAAAAATTATCATTAAAAAGTGACAACAAAGTGTCATTGAATGGAGTGTGGGATATTTTGAAGAGCAAATACCAGCTGGTTTTGGAATTTTTTGTTATGTAACAGAGCATTTCATGCCAGCAGAGAATTTTTTTTCCACTGTCAGTAATCTAGTTTGTGTATACACTTATACACATGCTCACACACCATAGAGATGTCAGAAATGATGTCACAGTTAAATATGGTCGCTTGAAACGTACAGTTAAAGCAGTACTAAAATCCTTTTTCTTCATACTTCAGTGACTAAATTTGGTATCTAACTTTGACAATCTAACTCTCTAGAAGAAAATTTAATTCTGCCTTTGGTTTTGGTAAATAACTTACTGCCTTGCAGAGGAAATCTCCTCCTCCTTCTCTTGCTTGTTCTATGTTTCCAGGTTGGGTTAAAACTTTCAAAATGTTTGGGTTTAATTTTCATTTAAGACATTTGTAGGAGAAACACTGTCCTTTCCACAGCCAAAGGCAACTGTAGGGTATCACAAAAATTTCAGTATTCTGTGCTTCAGGATTTCTTGTGTGTATTGCACTGTTTGGGGAAGGGGCATGTGTGAATGTGCCTGTGTGGATGACAGGCTGCTCACGTGGAAGAGTGAGGCAGCAGATGTTTTTGTACAGCCTGAGCAACACCTGGGTTTGATTTTGACAGCAGATTAAAGTAGGCTTTTAAGGTAAGGTGGCAGCTGAACAAAGTTTTGAGCTATAAACATAAAAACCACCCTCACTTGATTCTCTGTATGCTCAAGAAGGCATGATTTTCTACATTTTTATAAAACAACAGAAATGAAAGAGTTCCACCCTTTTTTCCCCCTGCTTAACCAGAATACTCCCCAAAATATTACGTATCAATTTTGCTACTTGGGTCAAAAGAGATACTACAGCCCATAGTAGGCATTCTCTAGCTAAAATAGTATCTTCCCCTCCTGCTCTGCTGTTGATACAATACCCATAGTCTAATTATACCTTGAACATAGTCCAATTCTGACATTTAAAATGTGAACAGATTTAGATTGTTTTTCAGAACACTTTATAGTGAACCACACAGAGATTAATCAGTAAGGCTGTTCCAATCTCCAGCTACTTTTATTTTACCTTACTTTAAACCAACTTTTTAGGCCAGGACACAGGGTAAGCAGCAAAGAGAATATATGTTAGTGATTACAATGACTGGAAGGTGAAAAGAGGGCATGGTTTTGTATGGGTTGATGAAATTTTGTGGAAGAAAAGTTACATAGGAGAGACTTTATGAGGTGTGTGAAGCAAAGGCAAATTGGTATTTGTGTGGAACCTGCAGCTAAGGTAGATTCCACTTTTTTGAGGAGAAATATCTATGTGATTCCTTCCCCACCTCCTCCCCAGATGTCAGCTGGGCATTCCTTGGTGCAAAAACGCCAGGGGATGTATCCAGAGCTCCAAGTCCTTTCTGATTTTCATCCTGTTCTTTTTGAAGAGCAATAATATATTATTTAAAATTTTTTGAATGTCAGATGATGTTGTCTCAGGTGGTTCTGTAGAAAATAATTTTATTATCTACAATATTTTTTCATTCCCTCAATAATTCAGTTACAGATTGTTTTGACTGTCTTTCTGCTAAAATACTGAGAACATTATAGCAGGTAAAATGAAAATTTGACAGGCAAAAACATTTTAAAAAAATACAGTTCACCTCTGCTGCATCACACAATACTGTTAGCAATTATAAACATCAACTCCGAACACTCTGAAAGGTTTTCAAGGAATTTGATGGTTTAGAAATGTTCATCCACATAAAAGAAGCATAATTTTTTGAAATGACTGGTTCAGAATGATATGGAAATACCTGGTCCTGATTATTTTTGTCAATTAACTTTTGGACTGTGATAGATGCACTCGACTCCTTAGCCAAACTAGCAGTAGTTTGGTATGGTCTCCAAAGGAGGTAAAGGTCTAAGCTGTAACTGGGCCAAGAACTTCTCTAGTTCCAATCTGTTCTCTGAAAACCCACAAAGGAGCGGAGTGACACAGTGAGCATCAGTGCATATGAGCTTGGAACACTGATCATGCAATTAACACATCAACAGCAGATGGCTTTTCCAAGACTCATTTATCAAGGAACAAAGAAAATTGTGGGTCAAGGAGCCTCATGCATACCTTTTCTATTGCATGTAATTAGAGTACAATTCAATTGCTTTATTCCATAAATATGACAGCCTAAGTGAGCTTTCTTTGAGCTCTCCTTGCTAAGCAGCCTGGCTATGTGGCGTTGATCTGCCCTTGAGCTGGGACACCTCTCAAGGGTGCTCCTCAAGGCAGAGAGACCTTTCAACAATGACACATCTTTGGTAAGCAAGCAACCTGTATTGCGTGTGACCTTGTGTCTTGGTAACTTTGATTTTTGTCTTGGTAACTTTGACTCTGCCTTGGTAGTTTTGAATCATTGTTCAAATGATTATGCAGTACAGTAATAGAGTGAACCTTGCCATCAAACTTTGTTAAGTCACATTTTTACATCACATTTCAATAAAACCACTTTTGCTAATACCTTTGACAGTGGTTCTTAAGTGGTCTAAATCACCCATTCCAACAGGGACAATTGGAAGCTTATTTCCTCAGTTTAGTGCTGTTGAGACCTTAGTTCGAAGTGCCTGCTGAGGGAAGCCCATCTCCTGAACCATTTGCCTTTGTGGAATCACCTGAACTGTGCTGCTGAGAGCGTGTGCTTAAACATCTTACTGAATGATGGCCCCTAGGCTACGGAGGGTTTTTTAAACAGTATTTAAGGTGTTAACTTCCACTGCTTAATCATCAAGGTCATTAATTGTTTTATGAGTAGATTAGATTTGCTCTAAAAAAGAATAAACCACAAATGCATATGCTAAATAGCAGTAGTGATATCATACTTGATTAGGTGTTAGTTTGGTGAATACTAAGCGGGAGTGAAAAGAAGCAGTTGTCTCGTGGGAGAGGACTTCCACTTCACATGACAAATAAATACTTCTACATCAATCCTCCCCATCATCAGGGAGAAGATTGTGACCCAACACAAACATCCTTAGCTTAATTTCATTTTAGAGCTAAAGTCCTGAGGGACAAAGTAAATGATGTGGTGGAAAAGGTGCAAGTATTGTGTCATCTTCCCCCAAGACAAATCAGGTACTGAGGTACTTCAACATGGAAAACGGACTTTGTGCCTTCTGCAAAGTCATAATCTTACTCTTAATGCTTTGGTAGTCTAATTAATGTAAATACACAAGTCTGAATAATTGCTTTGGGGTCATCTTAATTAGAACTTCCATCTTTTAATTGGCAGAGAGATTAATTAAGATATACCCTCAACCGTCCACTAAATCCCATCCCTTGTATTTTATGAAGAATTATTCCATCTCTACTCAAATGCAGGCCAAGAATACTAATCCTACTTCACTCTTCTGCTCTGCCAGCGGTAGCACTACCAAGAAAAAAAATCCCGTGCACATATATACTAAATCACATAGAAACCCTGGCGTCTGGCTGTCTGCACTTCCCATGTATGGCTGGGCTGTGGAAGACATGGCTGTCACCACTGGAAGTCCAGAGGAAACGAAAGGGCAGAGCAGAGGGAGCACCGCCCCAAGCTGGAAGGACCAAAACAGAGACCAGCCCTCTCAGAGGCGCACTGGACATGTCCAAGCTGTGTCAGCTGCTTGGCAGCATGAGGAAAAGGAGCTGCAGGCCTGTAGCCATGGTAGGATGCCTGGAAATTCCTAGGGCAGGAAAGGATGAGGAAAGACCTTAAAAAATGTGTACTGTGAGGGTTTTTAATGCACAACTTTCTGTTATCCAGAACACATGAATTCTCATATAAACTAGGTTAAGTACATCTGCACTGAGTTTTCAGGTGAAATTAAGTGACAAGTGGAAAGAAATTGGAAGGTGGCATTTCCAGCCAAGTGCCTCTGACAGGTGTAAAAATTTCTGCGACTATTTACAGCCAACTCTTGGTGCTGCTGCTCAGTTTCTGTTGATGTCTCATCAGATGGGGGTCCGATAGACCTCTTAGGACAAACTAAAGCCAGGCTGCTCTTGAGTATGCCCTGCATCTGTCCAGTCTGGGAAGAGGCATGCCTCTGCAATATTGAGATTACTTGATGAAAAACGAAATCTTAACTACCAACCTATGGCAAATCAATTCCTTCTGTACTACCAATCATGTCAAGACCACTCAGGATAGTCTGGTGTCAGAGTGATTAAATTTAGTTGAAGTGCTTGTGAAGAGACTAGTTAGCAGATTTATTGCCAAATCAGATACTTCTTGATTAAATATTTGAACGAAAAGTCAACATTTCCTCCTTCAAATAGGGATTCTGTCTTGTTCATTCAATGTCAGAGGAAAAGCGTGCCTGGGGGTGCCGAGTTATACTTTATTTAACAAACGGTCCATTTACACAGGAGTTAGACCTGGAGCTGAGATCCCACCAGAACTCCACTGCCTTAGAGAAAGCCAGGAAAGCAGATGAGTTGAGATTACCACTAGAAGTTACAGTTTCTTTCAGTGTTTTCCTCATAGAACAACATATAAATAGCTGTCCCATGGACTCATACAATCTGTTGGGAGGGCAGTAGTGATATAAATATGTTCCTCCCATTTCTCTCTCACCAAAAAGAACCCGTCTCTATCACAGCTGCATATAAAAATTTACATAAGCTAGAAAGCAGGATTGAGGGGATTTTTGTGTAACAGATTCGGACTTCTGCATAACAGCTCAGAAACTGGAAGTGTAAATAGTCTTTTGTTTCTGACAAAATTGCCCATGCCCTGCCATGAACAGAAACACCTCTTTCTAGTGTTTTCTTCAAACATAGATTTAGAAACAAAACCCCTACCACACCACCAGCTAAAACTATTGTACAACCCCCCCACCATATTAATAAAAATATAATTGCCTTCAAAATTATTTTGGTGATCTAGTGAAGTGACCAGTAGCCATGTACCTTCATTACTGTACCAAAGTCACATTAGAATGTGCAGAACTTTTATTAGTTTTGTATTAAAACCAAAACATATATTATCTCACACTCAGCTAATTGGAAGGGACAAGGGGGTTCAATGTGAGGGATATGACCCAGCTGGCTTTTCCTTTTTTTTCATAATGAAATGCTGCTAAATTTTTAGATGTTAACAAAAAAAAGTAACTGCGGGAAGAAACTGTCTTGAAGAAACTCCTGCCAGTTGAAGGAAATGGTCAGGCTGCAAACCATGCATGCATGTAATGGGCAAAAAGGCTGGACCTCCTCAGTTCCACAGCTTGGGGGTCTTTCAACAGGTTTGCAACCAGTGGCCCAGGGCAGTTCCTGTAATAACTATTACAAGAGCTTTGTGGTAAAACTGGAGAGCATAAGCACTATGAATGACGAAAGGTGCTAGAGTAACCTGTCAGCACATTTCCTGCCCAAAGCAAAACCCCACATGAGAGTCACGCTAGACCGTTATGAACAGAAGCAGTGGATGTTGTTATTGTGGAAGCCATGTGCTTGTGTACCTACATGTGCAGGGGAGAGAGGGAGTCCCGAGAAGTAGACTTGAGAAAAGCTGGAGAGAGAGAAAAGGTGTGTGAGAGGACTTTTCAGCCCGGCAGACCAGCATGTAAAGGCAAAAGCTGTGAGCAAAGACGCTGCTGCTTCTTGTTTGATTCCTCCAGCATTCAGGGACACAGGTCTGTGTTCTCTGAAAAAAAAAAATCATAGGTCTGCTTCAAAGAGCCACTGGCCTTCATCACGTACTTCTTCTTCTAAGCAGAACACCCTGCAAAATCCTGAATGTGTGGCCGAATGCTCAGGTCAAAGGAGCAATTGTTCCTTCCAAGTTGTCGTGTCATCTAAGTGACATCTCTGAGACCAAAGACTCTGAAGGATCCTGGTATCAGGGGACCTCCCACAGGTCCTGTGAAGAAATCAAAGAAGTTGTCCAATGAGGAGTGTAATCATATTTTCCTTTCTGAAATTAAGACCTCCCTCCTGAACTCCTGGCTGCTCAGAATAATTCCAGCATTGTTCTAACACATTCATTTGCCCGCAGGTGAAAGAAGGTACCTTTACCGGAACATTTCCACCCAGGGACATTAAAGACTAGTGGATTGGGGTTGTGAGTACAAGCCATGCGTTAGAAACCTCCTCATCTGAAACCTTCCCACTGCTCTGGGCATAAATATCCCTTCTCAGACAGGGTCCTCGAAGCACTAAATCCTGCAGGGCTGTGTCAGAGCTTTGCGGTGATGAGCTACAGCCAAGTGTGTGACACACACCAGGGTGATCCAGCGCGGGGCTGTGGAATTGCTCGGCTGCAACCTAGCTGTCCTGAAATGATATAACGCGTAATAAAACCAAGACAGGTACTGAAGAAAAGTTACTCGTAGGAAATATGTACAGGACTTTTTTTGGAACTTCTTCCTTACCAAATGGAAAATATGCCGAAACTAGAAGAGAAAAAAGTAGAAATTTCAAAATCACAATTTTTCTATTTAAAGACAGTTATTGACAATCTCTAATTTTGGATGGATGGATGGATCTATACTTTTATGTAGACTTTTGTGTATCTTACAGGACCTGGATAAATAAATGACAGATATGCAACAATGGAATATAAAATGGACATCTTCATATAGATTACTTTCTTCGATATCACATAAATCACAGACTTTGGGGTGGATGAGTCATCTCCTGCCCAGTCTTCATTAAGCATAATCCTGGATATTATTCTACTGTCTTGCCTAAGGGAGAAGCAGAGCAAAGCTAGAACTAGTCTGAAGCTTTCCTTTGGTACCAGGCAGGAGGCAACAAAACTGGCACTTTTGTGGGTACGTCCCTGCTCAGTGATGACTTCTGAGCTATTTGTCAAGGAATTTGGGAAAACAGAGTGAAAATGGCTCTCACTCTATGCCAGCCAGGACAGCAGAGCAGGTTGGAACGGCTTCTTCCCTGCCCTTAGGGGCTCCAAGCAATAAGCTCCACCTGCTCAGGAGCTACTTAGCACCTTGTAAACCATACACAGCTGAGCTCTAGCCAGCCTGTTTAGATCTTCTGGTTAAGAAGCTGCAATGAATCAACCATAAAAATCTCTTCATGCACAGTTTGAGGAGGTTGCAAGTTCTGAGCCCACCCACCTCTCCTTTTTTCAGTTTTTGCTAAGCATATAATGGTGTGTTGAAGCAGAAATTCAGATTCTTCTTCTACCAGGACTGGTTTTCTTTATTTTGGTCAAAACTGAAGCAGACTGGAAGGTAATTATTTCCTGCTTCAAGTGTAATAGAGTCTTTATTGGAATGTTCCCTATAATCCTATCAGAAGTGTTATAGACCTCAGTAATAAATGAGCTTCCAATTAATGAAATGCAGCTCTCTATATAGACAGATCACTCCAAAACTGTTTCTTCTTTTCCTCCTCCTGCACGAACATCAGTTATTACAAAGCAGGAGGAAGGTATTCACTAGACTTTAATAGAAAACATCGTGATTGCAGACTGTTTCACTTATAGTGAAATTCATCCTAGTGAATTAATGTTAAAAACTAAGTAGAAATATTATTTGCTCCACTGTTAAAATGTAGTTTATTAGGGTACAGTTTTTTGTACTTGCACTTTTTTTATTTAAGCGTTCTAAAATTGGTAATGTAAAATTGGAACTTCCGTCATTTTTAATAGGATTTTTAATAGCATTTCTCTCTAATTGCATTTAAATTACATTTTAGAGAGTAACATTCATTCTTGATTAGGACAATGTGAAATACAACAACAGGTATTTGTCAGAAGGGAAAAGAGGATTTTGTTTTGTTTTGTTTTGTTTTGCAGATGTTAGTAGTGGGATTAAAGGGCTAGTTTCAAACCACCCTGGTATTTTGAGCCACTTCACTACAGGTGTTTTGATGTCAGGAGAGTTGCTCTGAAAAAAAATCAAAGCAGCCACTTTTCTGCTTTACTTGGCTAAATACCCCATGCATTTACAAGGCACAAGAATTAGGCTGCAGGACACTCCACAGAAAAGTGGCCTAAGTGCATTCATTCAGCTCCAGGGCTGAGGAGTTGCTAAGGAGCAAGCTCATGGCATATCAACGGCTGCAGGAAGATGCCCCTTTGGTGGCGGTAGGTAGACAGTGGGGAAGGTGGGAAAGAGAAGAGAACTCCTTGGGTTTACTCTGGGACGCTGGCTGCAGAGTAGCAGCTGTGCTATGTGGCCATATCTCAGCTACCCCCTATGCTCGGAAAGGCACTTTATTATAATATAGATGCGTGGGCGCTAATAGGTAAAAAGAGTGGACTCAGGCAGACATTTCTGAATCATCTGTGCTTGTGGCCTCTCAGTTTCTAGGAAATAGTGGTTTATGTATCTATATGCAGTGTAGAAGCCTGATAAGGTCTACTGAGTTTCTCATGAATAGAGGCACAAGCACCTTAGGAATGGTGAAAGGAAAGAATGTTCCTTTGCTCCCTAAGAACGTATTTTGTACAGAACAAAGACAAAAGGAAGGATAGGTGTTAAGGGGGGTGATGAGAGAACAGACTGACACTAGTGAAACAGCTGTCACCAACTGATTCCCAAGTCCCGCCACAGCATAGGCAGGTAGCAAAGTTGCCTTTTAGAATAAGACCCATTCCAAGAGCGTCAAGGAAGCAACACTGAACAGCCATGGAAGCAAAAATCCATTCCTTTTGCGTTCATGCTACAGGCTTTCCTGAGCCAGTGGAGTACTGAGAGAATGGCAGCCTGAGACCCTCGAGCTCAGAGGAGACTGGACAGAAAGGCTGACAACGTGGCAGGACAAGTAAACGCTCTCCTGGGCTGCTCTGCTCTCCCCGATGGCCTGTGGAGCCAGAGGGCTGCAAGAGGTAGGTGCTTCTTACCCTCGCCCAGGGGAAGAGCGATGCTGAACAGATCCAGCGTTCTAGGTAGAACAGCTAAACCCCATGCACCAGCATCTGTGTTTTATCCTCACAGTTATCTAGGTGTGTGTGTGACTTTTAAGCTGAAGTTCCTGCATGGAAAGTCACTCTTAAAGCATTTTCATC
Source organism: Chionis minor (assembly GCA_013398295.1). Lineage (NCBI taxonomy): Eukaryota > Metazoa > Chordata > Aves > Charadriiformes > Chionidae > Chionis > Chionis minor. The sequence goes on from VZSF01007156.1 coordinate 232,024, forward strand.
CTGGACCTGTGTCGGTGCCTGCTTTGACATGGAAAGCTACAAAGGCTGTGCAGGGCTGCTTAAAAACTTTGGTCTGTCTACCGTTGTCTCCATTCATAGCAAACCCACCTTGAGCTCCAGTCTCAGCAGCTGGTAGATTTTTGTTCTTTCCAAAAAGTGTCAGTTTCTTCACCTGAAACAGCATGCACAGCCCTTGCTTTGAAGCTTATCCCTGCTAAGAAATCACTCTTATTGAAATCTCTCACCAGGGCACCGACTTGCCTCATCCAATGTTCTTTAGGAGTATTCTTTATGATTTTCTTCCCCTATAATTTATACTGGAGAATGAACATCATTCAGAACAAAAATTAATAACAGCCCCCGAAGACTGCGTGGTCAACTTGATCCGTATTTTTGTTAATGGCCCTTGCATTTGCCTTACCATTGTGCCTGACTGGCTTCCCGTCATTTATGTGTGTACTCTCTGCTGCTTGTACAGCTGGGAAATCTCCTATTTGTTTAGAGTGGCACAGATGGAAGAACAAATCTCTAGGTCAAATACACAGAGAACAAAACTTTGTAGAAAACCCAAGAACTGGATTTAAAATTTAAGCCGGGGGTTTAAGTACATACTCTGTCTACAGTTTGGTACAAGTGACAGGTGTTGATTGCCTGAACTTCTACTAATGTTGCAGTAACATGGGATGAAAATGGAGTTGTTTGTGGGCATGTTCATGTTCTTACTACATTTGCTTTCTGTGACCATGCCAGGTAAAAATAGGAAGGTATAAATATTTATGCAGAGTAGAGCTTAGGGAGGCACAGCCAGAGCATTACACAGGCATTCGTACCTACATAGGTTTGGGGCATATTCATCCCATAAAAGGCTGATGCTCGTGAGCCACAAGAGATTTAGCCTCAGCAGTTCTTCAGGTTCCCATTAGCCAGGTGTTTCTTCAATTCAAAACCCACAGTTAGCAGGAATTATTGTACTGTTGCCACAGAAGTTATTAGCCATACATGGCTATTAGTCATACACATAAAATACAAAGCCCTTTATCAAATCAGTTAGTGAGCAACTAAGTTTGGGGGAGTTTATCAGATTTTTTTTTTTTTTTAAATAAAGGGGTAATTGAAATGGCTGCTGCTTTTAGAGGTTATGGCTCAATTGTGATGCAGTCCTGTCAGCCAGGCCATAATGTACAATGACGTTTTGGGTTACAGCAGAGCTGGTACTGCAGTAATTGTTCACCCATATAGATTTTCATTGAATCAGTTCCATTTTAGTGTCTATATATATTTGCCACAACTATTTTGATTTTAAATGTTCTGTCCACAAGATTGCAAATGTTGATGATATTTAACATGGCACTGTAACGACAAAAGGCACCCATGTTAGGGAGAAGTGATGGATTAAGAGAATGACACCAGAGTGACACCAATTAGTTAAAGGTTATGAAATAAGAGCTACTTTGTAATGTGTAGAACAACAAGGATACTTGTTACCTTCTGAATTACCGGGTTCATAGATTATACAACTAGATTATAAAGTCTGATCTAAGGCATAAACCAGAGGGATTTGCTGAATTGATTTTTGTTCAGAAAACAAAAAAGAAAAAAAAAATCCCAACTTTATTCTTACATTGTCCTGAAGCCCTTAAGAAATTCGGGAAAGGCTGCCAGTAATATGAGATGTGAAAGATATTATCTCTTTTCCTCTCTCTCTCTCTCTCCTGTGTCCGTCCCTCTTCCCCCCACTTAGATATATGGAAGAGACACCATGTCTGAGAGTCTGCAATTCTCTCACAGGTATCAAAGGGGAGATACACCAACTGAAAATTTGTAAACTAGTGGTAAGCAAGATTCAGCTGGGAAGGAACTATCCTCTGTAACATCACCAAATGATAAAAGCTGTGGGCTCTGGATTTTACTAGCCTCTGAATCTCCTGCTTTTAATTGTTTTGAGGGAAAGGCTTCATATGTTTGCAAACCCAGAGGTGTGTCCTTTTAAACTGTAAAGACTGTAGAAGACTTTCGCACTGCATGAATTATGTCACTTTAATTCGCTCCCATGAATGTGTGGGGAGAGCATGCCTGGGACTAGAGATAAAACTGATACAAAGGGACCAGCTAGATAATAACTGTGTAGGGCTCCAAACCTCCAGAGAGGGCAGTAGTTAGAAGTATCTTACAATGGACCGTAATTTTTTTAAATCACTTTCACTAAGCCCCCTCTGCAGCCTTACAATTAAAAAGTAGGTTATTATATCTTTCAAGAACCTATCAGGATGTTAAAGAAGAGTCTGGGAAGACCCTCCTGCTGAGTCATGAGGGTCAGACGGGACCTCTTGCTTTCTAAACTCCTTCTCAGCGAGGCGTCTAGCTGTGGCTGCATCCACTGTAGTCTCTGACTGTAAAGAAGAGTTTGCACCCTAGGTTCTGTCAGAGTTGGTTTAATACAGCTCAGGCTGGATGCCTCCAAGAAGAGGGACCCCTCAGTTATTTTCCTGTGCTGTTTAAAGCCTCACAGTCTGTGACATAAGCTGTTCATGCTCCTGTTCACTTGACAAGTGCACGTCTTTTGTCCAATCAAATTGTTCAACGGTTACATGTCCTCTTCAATGACTGGAGTTTTTGTGCAGGCGCCTTTACCTTCTTACAGTTTCGTGATCCCTTTGTCCCATCCGCACCTGGATCTCATCCATCTTCTGCTGACTCTGGGTAGAATGATGCCTTTCTTCACTATCTGCACCTGAAATTCATCTGCCTTCTGCTGACTCCAGGTAGAATGGTCCCTTTCTTCATTTCCAAGAATTATAGTTCCCTTTCCTTCAATCATAATGGTCACTCCAATTCATATTGTTCAAGCATATAATCTTCATTAATATTACTTACACAATTTCATTACGTTAAGTTACGATGTATCAAAGTCATAGAAGAGTACTAGCCATTCTTCTTGGACTAAGTTCACTGATGTTGCTAGGTTACAAGTTGCCCCCTAAGGAAGGCTTCACCAATCTAGCTACTTCTGCTAAGCCAAACTTCAGTTTCCAAATCAGAGGTAGCAGGAAAAGATACGATTACTTAGTAGACTGAGTGGATACAGTAAGAAAAAACAGACACATGTCTCAAAGCTGCTCTTCAGGTCTTAATGAATGTGAATAGAGATTTTGGTGACTTTGCAGAACTGAGTTCTGAAGGTCAGTATACAAACTATTAGGTGATCTTTCTGTTTTAATTCATTTGGGTATTTTCTAGATCTGATGTAGTACTGAAGCTAAAAGAAGCAGAAATATTAAAAAAAAAAAAACAACCCCAAACAAAACCCAACAGCATACAATTTAAAGCTGTGCAACAATGATTGGCTCTTTCCTAGGTCCACCCAGCTGCGTTAGCTCTACCGCTGCCTTCCTTGCTTCTAAACCATTTCAGTGACACTGAGAAGACCAACAGGAAGGTCTGATTTGTACTGCAGTAAAGTTGCATTAATCAAAGTTCTTTTTCATTACTAGAAACTAACCCTGGGAACGTCTAGAAATAACTATTAACATTCCATTTAATTTTGTGGTGTGAAATTCATTGTAGGTATTTGAAAAACTAGTGTGTTGATTACATATATTAAAGTGTGGATTGCTGAGAAAGCAGATGTAAAAGCTACTTCATTATTTTCTTAAGCCTTGGTAATGCAAAGTTAACAGTGAATGCAAATAAGCCCAAGTAAAAGCACAGGTGTCCTTATCAAAAGACTGAAACCTCCAAAACTATGGCATCAAAGCAGTCCCTGCTCAGTGGCGACCCAATGTCAATGATTCCGCCCTTTGAAGATAAAATGCAGAGTACATGGGATTGAAAACAACTGGGCACTGAAAGCACACAACAGGTAAAGGTGAGGATACCCATGACCCAGTGAAGATGTACATGCATGAAAGTGCAGCCCATAGTATTTCTGTACAGGTCTTTGCAGGTGTTACACTCCTGTTTCATTGACACATTGACAAAGGACAAAACCCCCTAAGATTTGTGATCATGGGTTTTAAAACATTTCAGACCTGAAACGCTTTCATTTGAAGGGGCACAATGCTGCAACACTCTCATTTTTTGATACTTCACCCAGTGTTATTTGGACATCATCATTTCAATTTATATTCTCAAAATATTTTTCAGAGATCCAGCTTGAAACTGCAAGAAGATGTTCAGATATTTTTTTTCCTCTAGCATGTGGCAATTAGGATGAATCAGAGTTTATTCTGTGTTCTGTCGATCACCATAGTAACCTGTACTCTCTGTATTTAATAGGAAACAAAAAGTTATTTACTTGACAGGAATGGAGTTCTGGCAAGCATTGGTTTATAAACGTTGGCAAAATATTTTAATGGGACTATTTGCTTCTCAGATTGTTACATGTACCAGTAATTTGATCCTCATCTGTCATGCAGACTTCACAAGAAGATATTGATTGTTGTCAAAACGTATTCATTATGATTACAGCTATTTTCTATTCTTATCGGTTGTTATATAAAGCAAGACAGTGCCCTATTCAGTCCAGATTGTTTATGTATATGTAAAGCATAGTAAAGGTACCTTGCTAGCCGTTGGGCTTGGTTTGTATTCTCAGGAACCAAAGGGATTCCGAAACTGCAACCAAGAGATAGCAATTGCTTAGTGTTATTTACTGAAATCATTGCTGTTTAGTATCAGACCTCTTAAGGTCAATTTTTTTCAAGCCTGAGTTGTGAGATTGCCCATCAGATTTTAATAGTTCCTTTGGTGGTGCAAATTGATTTATTTTATTTTATGAAATGACATACTTTCAGTGTGTTAACTGATCTTTCTGACTGCTTACTCTTAACAGGGATCAATCCATTGATCTGCCTCATAAAAGTGGCCCCACAAAAGGCAGAGACGGCACCGGGGCAATAACTGGTATCCAGTGTGGGGCAGAGGGGACTGTGGGAAGCCACGGAGCTCTTTCTGCCCAGCCTCTTGCTCTGTGGGACTCAGACACCAAATCTGCCTTCATATTGAACTTTTCCTTAAGCAAATTATAGTCCTAGAGGGAAAGCTGTAGGGAAACCAGGGTGACCGCCCAAACAGTTTTTCTTTATGAAGAGAGCTTCTGCACTTTCAGTACCCTGGTGGAAACATCCCATGATATGACATACTCTCAGAAACGTTTATAAAGTTTCCATCAGGAAAAGATGTGGTCATTACATTTCTGACCTCCTCTACCTGCACTGAATGCTTCATTATTGAACCTCATTATTATATATCTATAAACCACTTAATTTTTTTCTATCTTTACAATTTTCCTAAACCATAATTACAAGCACACATTACTGAAGTAGGCTCCAGTCCCTCAGGTATTTGTGTATTTTACCTATCTTTCGTTAAATTTTATTATGCTGCAGTGAACCATATTTTACAATGAATACAAATTTAAAGCTTAAATTTCACCAGTTCTATAGGGAATGTTTTACCCAGAAGGGTGAATTGATTTCTTCTAACTCGGGAAGAATTTTGATGTTAACTCTGAGACATGAAAATGAACCAAAAAATAATGGAACACACATCTGTTAATTCAGAAATTTTATTGGAAACACAGGGCTAGTATTTAACACACTTACTTTATGCACTTAAATATACATTATCTCCTGTAGAAGCAGATGCAATTAATACCAAGCATCAAACACTATGTGTATATTGATGGTACAAAACCCCCCTTTCAAGCTCATGTTATCAAATAGGTTTTCTAACCTCTATTCTTAGGAACGCAATTTGGAGGACGTGCGTATGTATGTGCAAAATGAACTATTATTATCCGTTCAGCTGTGTGTGTGTGTTGGCACTGCAGGATACCAGTTTTTGCTGAAGTAATAATTTGGTCATATCAAGGGATAGAAATCGGATCGTCAAAGCACTATTCAGAAGGAATTGCTGAGTAAGTGCATTGTGTTTTTTCTTTCCTGCTAGGAGATTAAACATCATACCTGGATATTATCTCATAAATACCACACACAGAGTACTTATGAGATAGATAAGGTAAGACTGGTAGCGAAAATCAGAGGCATTAGGAGTTAGGAAATGTTACCTGTGACAGATGCATTTTTCCAGCATAATGAGCTTACTGAGAATACAGTGGTTTTGCTCTACAAAACAGTTAATCACAATATTAGCAATGCTTTTTCATTCTAAAACCCTGCAGAAGATGGGCACCTCGGGATGGTGTGCTTGATGGTTTAACTGTGGAGAGCAGGTTCAGATTTTTGAGTGGCTGTATAGCAAGCTAACACTGCATCATCTCTACTCTAAATGTTCAAAGATACAGAAGGGCCATTTTCAAATTTAAGGCAAGTCTCTATAAGCACAAAGAGACAGGCTTTCACTAGGCACACTCTGAAATGGCCAAAAACCCTAGTTCTGAACATGAACCATATAACTACATCTAAGCTATTAAGCCCCACTGAGCTTTCCTAATAGTCCGGATGAGCTATCTCCGAGCACTGACAAGTAAAATTTGCATTTGCTCTTGCAACTTTATGTGCAAAATGGGTATACAAACATCTATCTTTCACAAAGATGTGTTATGTTTAAATAACGTAATACTGGATATACTGCATACAGTAAGATCATCTTGAATGGGAAACTGCATAAAGGCAAAGCATCAGATCATTAATGCCCACAGTTTATGCTTTCATATTCTGATTATCGGTGCATGCTTGTACCCTTTTCCCAGAAAATAAAAGAATTATTTCTGAGGTAATGGTGAACAGTTTGTAGAGAACTTATATATACCCGAGTTGTACAGCATTTATGCATTGAAGACTTTGCACCGATATTTCCTTTGTAAATGTCATAAGTAGGGAGATATCACATACAATCCACCTTTTGTTAATTTACATAGAGCCACAGTACACAGGTCACACATACCAAATAGAAGACTTTAGCTCAAGAAAAGAAATGTAATTGTAGAATGGGTTTGCTTGCAGAAATGCATGCAAGATTTCAAATAAAGGAAGTAAGCAATATTGATTTTTATGTAACCACCCCTAAAAATACAGGCTTTACAGAGTCAATACTGTCTTGATTTAGGTTCTAACCCAACCCAAAAATCTCAGATTCAGCTCTGTCCACTTACTGTTGATTTGTCAGGCATGCTGGGTTGTTTTTTTTCCAGAAATGCTTTTCTGCTCTCAAATTTTAGCTAGCTCTCCCAAAAGAATGTCTAATACAGTCACAAAGAGCAATTATATTCCTTACAACTGAGCTATTGACTATCGTAATAAAAAGGAAAGACAGAAGTCGTGTCAGCTTAGCTTCTGACAGGACCTTACAGTGCTCCTTCATTCAAAAACACTTATGTAATCAACAAGCAACAAGTTCCAAAATATCAGCAGCCCTTAATTTTCTATGAGGTGTGATAAAAACTTTATAAAGCTGTGCTATTTTTAACGAACAAATGACCTTATAACTATCACCAAGACATCAGCTCTTTGCTATTTTCCTATAATACCTCTTCTTTGGTTTGTTTTGTGGGTTTTTTTTTTTCCTTTCCTGCTACTTGACATCTAAATGCCTATAATTTTAGACATCAGGACCACATACCGGCAAAAAATACCCACAGGCAGAGAGCTGAAAGATATTATTTTTGCCATTTGTAGACAGTAGTTTCACCTGATGTGCATCTTCAGCACCTTCTTCATCTTTTCATGGGGAGGGGGGCAAGATGAAGGAGCACAAAGAGACAGCACAGCTTCTTTAATAAGCCTTAACAATTCTGCTTTGATTAAATTTGTACAGTAAAATTAAAATCATGTGGGTAGGGGCAAAGAAGCCCTGTTGATGAATCATAGAGGAAATTAAGAGGAATTACAGTCATGCTTAAAAGAGATTAAACAAGCCATAAAGTTTTCAATAAAAGTAGGATCTAGGAAATGGAAAGAGACACAAGTGATTGATTGAGGTGCAAATGTATGTGTGTGGGGAGGAGGAAAGGGAGGAGTAAATTTGTCTGGGGAGTAAATCCGTTTAGGTCATTATAGTTCAATATGGCCATGATCCAGAAAAACACTTGAGCATATGTTTGGTTTTAACATGTGGGTTGTTTTCACAAAATCTGAGCTCTGCTCACTTGCTCGGGCTCAGGTTTTAGGGATTTCATCATAGCTGGGATCCTCTCTTGAGTTGTATTGCCCCACTCCAAAGCTCATAAGCCGACTAAATGAAAGATCGAATGGCTTCGGATTGCGTCCACACTTGAAGAACCCTTTTTCTGGACACAGAAAAGTGCACACTCTGCTTTCCATTATGGCATGGGCTTAGAAATGGAAACCTATTTTCCATTTGGAAACATATGCCTGTGGACGAGGCAGAGCAGCTCCTCCTCTCACCCTGGGAGCACAAGCGAGGCTTTTCAAAGTGTCTCTGTGAAGACACTTTATGTTGCAGTCATTAACTGTTGATAACAAGAAATGGATTCCTTGATTGTTCTTCCTACCCCAAGTTTTTTCACTTATAGAAGCAATTTGCAGAATAGAGGGACCTGTTTATCTAATATGCCACAGATGACTTTTTCTCCTAGGAAAGCATGACGATGCAGAAGAGCAAACATCTATATTTTTATACGACCAAAATATTCGCAAGGTATTTTTTTAATTGCTGAATTTTATTAATAAGCTAGTAGTTAAAAGGTTTCTTTGAAACAATTCAGAAGTCGAAATGGAAAACTGTGTGTCTTTTTCAGAATCTTTATATTTCGTTTATTGTCAACCTCTCAGTCAGGAAGATGAGGTGGCTGATAATTATTCAGGGTTGCCAATTAACCTACTTAGCAGGTCACATAGGTAACTGGCATAGATTGTGTCAAACCTCATTATTGGGATAATAATTTAATCATCCACTGCATTGACTGAAGGCCAGAGAATCTACAGAATAAATTAAACAGGAAAATAAAATCAGTACCTAGACAGACATTAGATTTAAATACATGAAAACAGTTTGTCACACAAAATTATAAAGCACACTACTCAGTAATAAAAACACGGTAAAGTCTGGGGGCAGGGCGGGGGCGGGAGTTGGTGGTGCTTTTGCAATCGTAATATCCAGCTTGAGTATAAAAAAATGTTCTATGTTGCCTTGCTTTGATGAATGATAGCTTTACATATGAAGAAGTCATCAGCATGTGTGTTATTCCCTAGCATTTAGACGGATGTGCAATGCGATTGTCTTTAATGCAGCGTAACAGACCAGAACTTCCCAGACACATCTGCTTCATCACCTACGCGTAACAATCCTGGCCTCTCCTTTACCATATATCCCAGCCTTTTCAGTTCTTCATGCCTGGCATTAGAGCAAAGACAGAGGAATGTCAAGTAAGAAGGTCACATAATGGGTAAAATAATATTGCTGGGTCTTTCAAGATGGACAGAAGAAAAATTACAGTCAGTGCAATTGTCAAAGTCATAGTGAAAAAGCTGTGCTTTCTCTGTACAGTAATGCTCTACATTTACAAGGTGACTGAGTAAATAGGAGGTAGGAAGAGTAGAGTCTTTCTGGAAGAAGAAAAACATTTTCTGGGCAGATTGAGAAAGAAATATGAGGCAGAACAATAACATCTTTAAAAATGGGTTTGAGTATGAAATACATATTTATATTTGCTTTGAAGAGAGGCACGAACATTACCAGAAATTATCAGAGTTTTAATATTCAAAATATAGATTGGAAAAAAATACCACTATTAATGACAGGACATAACTGGTCCTGAATGTGTGAGGAGTCCCACAGCACAGACAGAAGTACATGCAAGACTCGGGAAAAGACCAGAATATGGTGAACATGCCCTTGTCTTCATAGTCTATATCAATGGTTTATGGACTACAAGAACCAGAGGGCTATAAAAGAAGCCGTCACTACTCCGAGTAGTGGATCACTCAGTTCAAACACATCTCATAGGTCTTATGGCCAAGAATTACAGCGTACTGAGCGCTGCTGCAGGACTTTTTTTTATTCACTCGGTAGGGAAAAAACTGACTACTGTATCAGCTCATGATAGGCCTGTAAAATACAAACAGCAGGCCAGGAATGAATGCTGAGCTCTTAATTAGCTTTGGGGTTTTTTTAATAACAATGAGCAAGAACAATGCTTAAGTTACTAGATGTGACCTAGACCACTCACTTATGTTGTCAAATGTATTATTTTGAATCATAAATTGTCTTGCTACTGAAACAGCATACATTATAGCAGAAAGGCTGAGCTATTCCAATTCTGGAATTACAGAAAAAACGTGCGGCTCTTAAGTGTCTATTTTAACTGTGCCCACAGAATATAAATTCTATAGTAGCCAATAACTACTTAAACTTTTTTTTAAAAAAGACTAAAGCAGGATAGCACTATTCATGGATGCTGCCCACTAGTTCAGGAGTGCCAGATAACAGAAACTGCTTGCAGAGTAAACACTGTCACCTAATTAGTAGAAAACTTACCACTGATGAGTTAAACTTTCTTATTAAAACTTTCTCTGATAAAAAACCAAGAAGCTTAAAGATAATAACTTTTTTTTTTTTAACATAAAGTAAGAACTCAAAAGTACTGGATAAATTCAGTGTAAGAGCCTCTCAGGAGGTGTCAGCTGATGTAAATGACATTATTCTTTGCTAGAAGCTTGGAGGCTAGTCTCCAATGCCAGCAGTTACTAATTTCTGTGGACAGAAGGCCCACATCTCCCAGTCTGTTTTTCTGGTTCTTGTGAATGTTTCCAGGGCTTTCAGCTCACTGGTAATTTTTTTATATGTGCTGGTTTTGGCTGGGATACAGTTAATTTTCTTCATATAGTAGCTAGTGTGGGGCTGTGTTTCGGATTTGTGTTGAAAACAGTGTTGATAATGCAGAGATGTTCTCCTTATTGCCGAGCAGTGCTTGCACAGCGTCAAGGCCTTTTCCGTTCATCTCACAACCCTGCCAGCATTGGGGATGCACAAGAAGTTGGGAAGGGACACAGCTGGGACAGCTGACCAAAGGGATATTCCGGACCATGTGAAATCATGCTCAGCATATAAAGCTGGGGGAGGAAGGAGGAAGAGGGAGAACGTTTGGTGTTTGTCCTCCCAAGTAACTATTATGTGGGATGGAGCCCTGCTTTCCTGGAGATGGCTGAACACCTGCCTGCCCATGGCAAGCCGTGAATGAATTCCTTGTCTTGCTTTGCTTATGTGCACAGCTTTTGCTTTACCTATTCAACTGTCTTTATCTCAACCCACAAGTTTTCTCACTTTTACTCTTCTGACTCTCTCCCCCATCCCACTGGTGAGTGAGCAGCTGGGTGGTGCTTTGTTGCTGGCTGGGGTTAAACCATGACAATATATTATGTACTAAAGTTATAAATGGCTAATCAAATTACATAGGCTACAATCACAGTAAAAAGTGGCAGCAGATTAAGAAACTCCATTAGAATACTATCTAGCTATCTAGATAAATGTGATTTTATAAATGCTGTGATAACGCAAAAGCATTATCAACTCACTCCCACGACGGTCTAGAAAGCCATCATTTCGGAGGTTAGCTTAAGGCAACAATAAAGGCTAGGCAGCACGATTCCCATACTGTGAAGCCAGGACATTTTCTAAGTTAGGTTTCAAGCCTGGATGGAGATAAGCCCAAGAGCGAGCAACAATATGGATCTGCAGACGTATACTCTGCTGTAGCTGTGAGGGACTGTTGCAGAGCCTGAACATATGCTAATTGCATCTTCATCAAAGACAGGCTGTTCTGCATGAGATCTACTCTGAGTGATCTCTGGGAAAAGGATCAGTTCGAAACTTTTTGCTCCCCTTTCATTTATCACATTTTCCATATTTTTAAAAAAATTTTATTTTCCATTTTTCTCTCATTTATAACTCACAGTCTGTAATTGTCATTAACAGTAACCCCATTATATTGTTGTCATAGCACCACTTTACAACTCTTCATTTTAAAAAAGCGCTTTCCAATGACACCATTATTTCTTCAGGTTGACAACAATCACCTGTGTATTTCTTAACTGCAAATTTAATGAGAAGTACTAGCTGATTATAAAATACCGTAATACAATGTGATAGTGTTTTGGGCAGATTCAGACCAGTTAAAATTTTATTCACACTCCCCCCAGTAGTGTCCAAGCTTGAATATTCCTGTTCAGTGCCATTATTTTTCATTCTTCTCCTTATTCAGACTAACAATGACTTATTCCCCTATATAGGTAAAGCGAATTGCTAGCATGCTTGCAGCAAATTGAACCATATACTCCTCCCGGGACAGTTTGGGGTGGGGAACAACTTTTCCCTCTGGTGAAAATTATGACTGCTCACAGCTGTTAATTTCCACTGAAAGGAAAAAAGCAGACAGGTTTTAATCAGAAGAAGGGCAGATGAGGGAAGGCGGCAGGCTCTGAGTCTTCCCAGGGTTATAGCGACTCCTCCACAAGGCAGGCACTGCAATGCTTTCCAGGATCTACCTCCCTTAACCCCAAGACAGAGCTAAGCATGCTGCAGTGTGGCTGCTTTGCCCTGCTCCCCCTCCCGGCTCTCTCCCTCATTCCTTGCTCGCAGAGTGCTGTCTCATGGGAGAGGTTAGTTACAACCTACTGGCACCCTTATCCAAGCATCCACCTAAATGCCGGGGCTGGAAGAGCAAAGGGTAGACGGCATTTTTTTCCCCCACCATGATTGACTGTTTTTCTGGACAGCAGAAGTGGTTTTAAATCACTGCAAGCTGTGAAGAGCCCAGACCACTCTATCTCACTCTCTAGGCAAGCATTTTATCACTAGGCGGTATTTTTTACAAATAGATACTATATATTATACTCAACGCAGAGCACAGTAATCCCACTTCAAGCCCTGGTGAGAAGAGCAGTGTTGGAAACTTGGTGTAGGACACAAATTAGTCACATATAACTTCCCATGCAGAAGGTTCCACTGGCTGCCTGCGTCTGCGCTGGGCAATTCTGGCTCAGGAAGCGACGGTCTTTTAGTTTAGGACCACAGAATACGGATGATTCTTGTTTGCCTCTGTGGCTTTCCCACTGCTCACAGAAGCAAGCCTTTATCTTTCAGTAAATGCACAGCTGAACTAATAGATTGTCAGGGATTCATTGCAAAAGGACAGTTTACTGTTCAAGATAACTAAGGATTTGCCAAGTGTAAGAATCTGCAACAAAATGTAAACCATTTTAAATGTAATGTAGTGATTAACCATGGGCTTTCCATAATAATCATCGTTTAGCGAACATATAAATAGAATAAAAGCAATATTGAAGCAAACAAATGACCTCTGACACAAAAAATGGCTTGCATTTCATATTACTTTACTTAACTGCCCCCTCCTTCCCCCACCAAACAGAAGCTTTATTGACAAAATGTGCTCTGGTAATTTAGTCTGTAGACTTAAAGAATGTGCAGCTCTGGGAAAAACTGAATTATGGGTTCTATTTGTGAGATGAGGAATGGCATGTAATAACTTAATGAACTGGAAGTTTATTAGTTGTAAAAGAGAGAACTAATGGAATGTGTTGTCTATCAGTCTTTTTTTTTTTTAACTTGAAAATGTTCAGGTGGGTTAAGTGTCTCATCCATTACGCATTTATTATCTTATTAATACAAATATCTGCTAGAATCTCAAGGAGCAACAAAAATATATCTCAGCTTCTAATTTAATGTGTATTTTATTAGTCAATTCTGGAGGATCTATTCTAAACCCAAGTCATTAGAATTTCTACTCAGATTATTTGGCCAGCAAAACATTCACTTGAAGACAGGAGCTAGCAACTTACATGATCTAAGGTTACAGCCCTCTGCTCCTTGTACACACTGTATTTGTCAAAATTGTGGAGTAAAATAAATGCAGACCCAATTGTGATGACAGCCTCATTTTAATAGCTATTTATTGCTCTGTAGACATATAAATACAAGAGGACAGTAAGATAACACTGTCAACAACAAACACGTAGAGAAACCAGTCTAACATAAAAGGTAAGAATCAAATCCTTGGCTGTTAAATAAGATTTCTCCACTGTGTAAAGAATAGGGGTTTACCTCAGCTACACTTTCACACGGACTTATTTATTTTGCACAATTAAATGATTTGCCTCAAAATGTTTTGGATCATGATATGCCTGTGTGAATATGCAGAATAATAACAATAATAAAGTAGTCTAAAATCCGTTAGGATGACTCTCTTAGTTTTAGCTGATACTATGTCTTAAAACCACAATGCAACAAATAGAATTTAACCCTAAATAAATACATAAAACGTGCAAGTATAAAAAAATGACAGAGTAGGAAATTCAAGTCAATGCCCGTGAAGGGCTGTAAGTAGAACAAAGCAGTCAGGTTCTACTCTATCAGCCCAAATATTTCATGTGCTGCATATGTCCTTGGGTAATTTTAATTTTAACCCTGCAACAGATTGATCTGTTTGCTTTGATTTTCCATTCCAGAGGTAAAAATAAGCAAGGAAGGAAAACCTGCATTAATTTATGCTTCTAGTAGTCTCCTGTGGGTTGCTCTTTTTTTTGGGGGGGTGGAGGTGGGGGGAGGGGGTTGGTTCACGTGGCCAGTCTAGCAGCAGATGTCTTACATGTATTTAGCTGTTTAGAAGACCAGTCATAGCCATCCCACTTAATCAGGTAGTAACATATTATTGACATACTAGACCAATTCAATACATTTGTTTTCTTTATCAATTTACGTTTCATCTCAGAGGTCCAATACAACAGGATTTTGAACCGTTTGTGCTGAGCACAATCGAAGGGCCGGTAATCCAATTATTTGATTTTCTTCCTGAAGAGAACAGAAGAGAGGGAAAGCCATCTTTCCCTCGCTCCAGCGAGTAAGCTGCAGGCCTGCATTAGCCTGTAAGCTTCCTGTGTAAAACATACCCCAAGGGCAGCAGAAGGCCACTTAAATACAGCTTGGAGGGCATAAGTGGAACATGGCTGTGGCACGTTGGCTTTCTGCCCAGGAATAAATTCCAACCATTAGCATCAAACGCTCATCCTGAAGCTCTCATCCTGAAATTAAATGCTATCTATCAAATGGATAAACAATAATAAATTAAAGTAGCACAAGTAAATTAAAAAAATAAATTGCAGTAATTTATACCGTGGATCATCTGTTCTGGATTGCTTTTCCAGACTGCACACCTCAGATTATCTTTCAGCCTGGTTTTCTTCATGCAAAATGAGTTTATTCGTGGTCTACTCTACATGTTAATAAACGTATAGTTTTAAAGAGTGCTTGCTTTTCCTGTGCAAATAGTTTTGTTTACTCCTGCTAGTCAGCAGCATCTGACCTTTTTGGAAAACAGTTGAGTCTAGATGAATTGTATCTAACCAAGAATTCAGACAGCAAACAATTAAGCATGTAAAAATGTAGCTTTAGATACCTCAGGTAGAACTGCATATTCCGGCTTAGGCAGTCAAGGATAATTTCAGCAGACTTCAGAATTCGGCTAGCTGTGAAGTTAAAATGAATCAGTCCTTTTAAAGTGCTCACAGGAAAAGCAGATTGTATTCTGGGACAGATTTTAAAAGGGGCATTTTCAGTAAGCAGAATTTAATTACCTAACTGGAATTTTGCCATGATGCCCTGGCTAAACTTTCAGTTTTTGTGAAGAAGCAAAAAAAAATCAGGGAAACTATTATGCTCTATGTGAACCATACCTATTACAGCAATAAATTCAGCCTTGTGCTGGGATGGGACAGTATTAAGAAGAAGAGCAAAGGGAAACATCTCACCTACTGAATATTAGTCTCGTTTCCTGAAACAAATTGACTCTTCCCAGGAACTTCTTTCCCAAAACTTCCTGAGGGTATGAAATAATTGGCTATTAACCAGTGTGTTCTTGACCCAGAGAATGGAGCAGAAAACATGGAAGACTTGTATGGATTACGAGGAGAGATAAAAGAGAAATTAGAGCTGATACGCACTGACCGTGGCGCTCTCGAATTTGCTCGTTGAGATTCAGAGGGTTTTACCCGCATTTGTACTGGGGAAAAGACCTGGGAAAAGAGCAGGAAGCAAATGGGGGAAGGGAAAACAGAATGACACCACTTTCTCCCTTTTCAGTTGTTTTTCTTTCCTGCCTGTTTGCCCTGCATTTAGTGTGGGGCTGTGAAAAAGAAAGGCTGCCAGCTCCATAGCATCATATTGCCAGTGTAGTGGACAGCCTGTCTCGCCTCAAGGCAAAAGAGAAGTTATGACAAAGACATCTGCACACTAAGGAAAAAAAAAAAAAAAAAGACAAAATCTTACTTATCACCAGTCCTGAACACAGTCTTCTGATCGAGTGATGACTTCCTTTTGGTCCCCTCTGGTAAATGAGATCACCTGTAAGCTACCCCAACCTCTGCATGTCCCTTGAGGGCCGCCCCGGAGCGCCGAGCACTGCAGCCCGCATGTCGGGCGAAGCTGCGGCAGTGCAGGCTCCAAACGCCACACGAGGAATGGCTGAGGACGCTGGCACGCGCGGAGGCTGTTCCCATGCCCTGGAACGAAGAAAACAAGTAGTTAGTATGCACCACGCAGCACCGAAGGCTGAGCCCGCTGCTAATGAGCGCTATGCAGAAGGCACAGGTCATGGTCTTGTTAAATTCTGTGGACACGGTGCACCTGTGAAACACACCATCAAAATGCAGCTCGGCTCACACGGCCATCCGTGTGCAGCACCTCGCAACCGAGGCGCCAGGGCAGGTGTCTCAGAGCCATCGGTGAGGTATCGGCCCCTCAATGTCAAGTGGTTTGTTAGGACTGGAAAGCGCTACGCAAGTTAAGAAAAAAAAAAATGGGGCTGGTAGGTCTCCATTGCACCTGCACTGCTGGGGCAAGAGTCTCTGGGCAGGATGCAGTGCCTTAGTGCTGGGTCGTATTGGTTCATAACGGTTCCCAGGAAGTGCCTGTACACTACGGCACACAGCATGGGGACAAACAGGAGGCATCAGAGCTCCTGGGCTGGGCTGAGATGTCGCTGGATCACAGCAATGCGGTGCACTAGCTCTGCTGGGGTGAGGGGACGGTCAGCTGCCATGGATGGATCCAGCCCTTCAGGAAGGACAGGCTGTGATGGCAGAGAGGGAGAGCTGCCCTTGATGAGAAAGAGTAGCTGGGGTGCACGGGGCTGTGCCTTGGGATGGATGACGAGCCAGCTGACACCTTACGGGTCAGGAAGAAGCAGTTGAGCCAAACAACTGGAAGAAGCCTCATGCTTACAGGCCATCAAGCATCAGAGCACTGAGGCTACACTGAGTATTTCTAATGAAGCAGAACATACATACACACACACGCACCCCCCCTGCAAAATGCTCTTCATAGATCCTAGCTTGGCTCTATCCACCTGTCCTGGTTTGGCTTCAGCCAGCGACAAAGAACCAGGCAGCTGCTCACTCAGCCCTCAAAGCAGTGAGGGAGAGTCAGAAGAAAAAGGCAAAACTCGTGGGGTGAGATAAAAACAGAACAGCAGAGGGAATGGAAAAACAACAGCAATACCACTGGTGGAGGGATGGACAAACAGGGTCACCTCCCACCGCGCACTGACCCGCCCCGGGAAGCGGGAAGCTGAAGCTGCAGCCAGCTCCCAAGCTCAACTTCCAAATTTCCCCCAGCTATGACATGGAATACCTGTGTCTGGGACAGGCATTAACCCTATCCCCACCGGAACTAGGACACCAGCTTAAAAGGTGGCTCTCATCCTCTGTGAAAGCACACTGCTGCCTTTCAGAAGATGGCACGTGCCATCTGTATAGTGTAGACACCTCAGCAGTCTCCAAGAGGTTTTCTTTGTTGTCTTATATCCTGCCAGGATGTTCCACAGCAGAAAGCAACAGTTTCTGGCCTCTCTGGCCTTATCCTGCTGATCGCAGTTTGACATCCTGACTGTGTAACGCACGCAAACAGGATGCACTGGCTGCAAATTCTAGGAAAGGGTGTCTTCATACGGCCAAAAAGAAGGTTGTATGTGTAGGAGGTGTGTGTGCATACACCTGTTTTAAATAAAACTCCCCCATGTTTCCAGGTTAGACTGCAGTCTATTTCAAAAGCCTTCACCTGCCATACATCCCAAAGCGTCTGAATAGAAAGAAAGGGGACTGGAAAAACTGTGCTGACTACTGTAAAAGGAAAAATTACTCTAACAGAGGTGTTTGAGCAGCTTTTACATGATTCATAAGTTCTCACCCTTATTGAGCAAAGGAGGCCTTCTGCATAGACATAAGCAGTACTCAGCTGTAAGACAACAAATTTTCACCAGTGATGAAAGACAAGGCTGAAGCTTAATGGGGAAGAGTCGTATCCCCAACACTGTGCTTTCCCTACTCCTACCTCTGTGGCAGGAATTTCTCTGATTTTGTTACAGCCAGAGTCCTCTATATCACAGAAGATGGCAGGCAGAGCCAGTTTTGCCTCAGTATAGGAATAGTCTTTACATGATATTATGGTGATGTTCTTATTCCCTCAGGATCTCTGAAAAGATCACGCAGCAATCAGAAAGTCCCGTGCTATGTTCTAGGGACATGAGACCATTTCTAGAGAATCTGAGGGAGGAATTTTAATATATTTGGCATAGCTAGCAAGGATGTGATTTAGCTGCAGGAGTCTTCCCTCCTCTGCTCTTTATAGCCTATAACTTCAAACAGGTATTAGGACCCTTAATTTTCTTTAAACTGTATGGCAAAGTGTTCAGATTCAGTGAATGCCTCAGGATCTTCCCTCGCTACACTCTTACACACACCTACATAATATCAATGCTTTGCTTATTGCGTATTTCCGTAACTGTTAATTACACGATGAATTCTCTCACGCTGCAAATTTATGTTCATTGAGCTAACTTTTGATTTTGGGCATTAACTCTGATCAGCGCTAAGGCAGAGACAGTCTATCCAATTAGCAGGTGGCAGCCCCAGAAGCTCAGGACACAGCACCTCTCTTACTCTGCCTTCCAGGAGCTTTGACCTCAACAAACACACTCGATGAACCTGGTTGTGGTATTTTGGCTGCCTACCGCAGCTCATCTGCTTGGATGGCATTTTGCCTGTTAGTAAGGTAATAAACTACATTCAGGAGATGCCAGAAAATGATGGGTTTACATCCGTAACTTGCTAAGGTCTGTTAAAATAGCTTTCTTCTGACACTGAGCAATTACATAAAGCCTCTTGACTTTCTCTGTATAAAAGTGACTCATTATCAGACACTTCCACGTATGGAATCCAAACAATTTGTTTTCCAAGATCAGCAAAAACAAGTATGTATTACAGAGGAGATTGGTTTTGTGCTCTTTGGAGGCTGTTTTGATACTAATCATATCAAGGAGCCTGTTTCACTCAATAGTTATACTTGGGGCAATGACCGTCTTATTCTGTGTTTTCCCATGGCTAGAGCAAGGGGCATCTGAGCCATGTCAAGGCTCCTGGGCACTGCACTGATACCAACCGTAGTACAGCATTAAGTGTCAAATGAGCCCAGCACTTTGCTTTGTTGGCAGTTTCAAAGCCACAGGGGAAATCCATGACTCAGCTTCCATTAAAAGCTACTAGTTAATTGTGAACATCCCTACCTCCCTCCTTTCTACCTCCAGGTAATCTGTTTGTATCTGTGACAACTGATGCCTGTTTGCCTTGACACAGAAGAACCCCAAAGCTATGCAAACAAGAATGACAAGATTTGAGAGTGTGCTGTAAGTTGGCTGAAATCAATAACTTCCTCAATGCTCCTGGATGCCTGAGGATGTGTCAAATGAGGCAGCGCTGAAGAACTCTTAGATGACATCAGGTGTGAAATGCTTAAGTGTGAAGGAAGCACTGCAGCAGAACCACGCATTGACCCTGTTTGCAAGCTCTTCATAGCTACTTGGCATTTGACTAAGGATCCAAAGCAAAGCTGATCAAAACCCAGTATAGGGGACTGGAGTCTTAGATGCTCAGAAGAGCCTGCCTCTTTGGCACACCAAAGCTATGCTTGCAAAACATAGGCTAGAATGGAAAAGTAAAACTCCCAGCTCTAGTAGTGGGCATGATAATTCCCGAAGCTAAGCCTGATTAATTCAGCATCTCCAGTATGTTATTAGCTCTAAAACCTAAGGGTGATCATGTAAATAGAGCACTAGAATATCAATAAAAATGCAGGGACCTGCGCTTTTACATGAGCTTCCATTTGCTTGCCTTTGCCCAGTTGGGAATCACCACATTGTGGTTTTGAGGGTTTTTAGCAGGTGAGTATACGGGGCTTAGTCGTGGTGGAAGATTGGGTCACACTGCCACTAGGGCCAGATGAGTAGGAAAAAAGAAGCATTGGTATTTCTCGGTTTTCAAGAGTCCAGTATATACAAAAGAGAGAGCAATTCTGTGACTGCCCTTTTGCCGTACGCTGCAGAGATCCTCAACCTATTCCAAGAAACAAAGCAAAGTGCAGCATGCACTAGCTCATAAACACTATGGAGATACCCACTCACCTCAGCTTCACACCAGGACAATTAACTTCAGCACTGTTTTACACTGACATGTCTTCCAGTTCCATCATTTGATTATTTCAGACAACCCTGGGATCTCCAAACTGCGCCTTTAAAATGGAGTTCACCCATTTTTCTTTTGCATTCCCACAGCAGTCCCTCCTCTGTGCCTCTTCCAGTTTGACTACTTTCTCTTGGTAACATGATTGATCGGAAGTCTATCTTGTCAGTCTCTGTTCAGTCCTGCTCTTGCCAGGCATTTTATATTCAGTACAACAAATCTAAAACCTAGAGCTGAGATGAGAA
Source organism: Chionis minor (assembly GCA_013398295.1). NCBI lineage: Eukaryota > Metazoa > Chordata > Aves > Charadriiformes > Chionidae > Chionis > Chionis minor. Next base: position 252,773 of record VZSF01007156.1, read on the forward strand.
GAAAGAGATCATAGGAACAGAAAAAAAGGATCAAGAAGAAAATCCTGCAATCCATCGAGAACATTGCTCTTTCATGACTGAAGTGTGTTGTACAGCAACAGTAAAGAAGCCAGAGAAAACTGCTTTAATCTAACATGGAGCAAGGAACTTAATTAGAATAAGAAGTGCCATATGATTGCTGAAATTACAGTACCTTTCTTGAACTTGCTCAAGCCACCTCATGCCTGGATTATCGGTAAGGGCTAAGAACTGAATCCCTCTTTAAAGGGATGTGGGGGAAAGGGCTGGAAGTGAACGTAACACAAGGAAACCTGGAATGGGGAGGAGGGTTATGAAGGCAACTTTCCTCATCGGCAAAATCCATTCAACTAAAATTGAGTAAAAGAACAAGATGATGCCTCCCTCCTACATTACATTCTATTCTTCAAGCATACCGACATCAGAAAGGTAAGCATGAAAAATAGCTCTATTTTCAACCATGCAAAGATGAAAGAAGGCTGCGGGTATACGCAAAGGAAGTTACAGGGCTGACTCCAGCCAACAGTTTTCTGCTGCCTCAAACCTTGTGTGGTCTCCTGCAAGGGGACTGGCTCTGCTGCCAGCGTCAGACAGGCTTTGAGAGCCCTCTTCGGGGGCATAGAAGTGATTTTTCTATCGGCACATGGGCAGGCTGCTTAACTATTGTTCCTGTATTGATACAAGATGCATGTTTTCATGCAGACAAAGGCAACCTTCCAAACAGAGTTGAAAAGAAAATTATTTACCTTTCAGAATCAACAACAGGGTTCACAGCAGGTACATAACAGGACCCTGAAAAAAAATGTTGTTGTTGAAACCACCACCCGCACCAAAGGATTTTTGAATGGTCATGCCTTAAACTATTCCTTCCTTTATTTTCCAAACAAGTAGCCATCTGAAAATCAAATTCTCATTTAGTGTCTAAGCTGTGAATAATATTAATGCTCAGTTAAACATAAATAAAGATTAACTGCCTGACTCCTATTAATATATGGGAAGATCTGACACTTAAATTTTAACAGTGTACCAGCACTGTGTTCGTTTTAGTTTAAAACAAGAATTAGTGGAATCTTTATGTCAAAAAGGTTTCTAATAAACTCAAAAGTACATAGTATTTTTGCTATAAAGGGAAAAGTGTATATGAACACACCAATAGAGATGAAGGTAATTAAAAAGGCTCTTAAAAATAGGAAAAAAGATAGGGAAAACAACTTCAGTTAATTTTCTTTTTCAGAATCTAATTAACCTTAAAACCTATGAGGCTCCAGCCTTTCCCAGGCATTTCAATGCAAGGGAGAATGTCCCTTGCTACAAACTACAGGTCTGATTTAATGGAGTTTTGATTGAGGATAAAGACAGAGGAGTCAGCCTGTGGTACCCTCTCTTCACACTGAAAAGTGTCCAATTCCAAAGGCAAATGCACTCAACTCAGTCATCCCAATTAAAGTGTCAGCTGCTATTCAGCATAAGCAAAACAGCACAAAGAATCCAAAAGAATCAGCCATTACGGCATATTTACAAAGGCAGCACAGAAATTCATGTTGGCTAGGGACAGCAAAGGAAAACACATGTTATTTAAACAAACACATATACATACATATATGTATATATTTACACATACAGAGTTCCCACACCCACAAGCATAGCACATAATAAAATTATATAAAAAGGAGGAAAAAACCCGTTTGCGCTCTAGGTCATTCTCTTGAATCTTTTGTCTGTATGAAAACAAGCAGAACTACAGCTGAAGCTGCAGCATTTGGCTGTTGAAACAGCATCTTCTTGCTGGAAGTAAAAAGTGTTAAGTATAAATAAATTTTCAAAGACCATTTTTATCAGGGGTGTCTATCACAACTCATCTAATATGCACAGCACACACAGAAACCCTGATGTCAGCCTGGAGTAACCTCTCTTGCCTCTAAAGGAATTTCTGTGCTGAGCTCAGGATCCAGCCCGATGCCGACCGGGTCATTCCCTGCAGTGGTGCCAGGCACAGATCTCCTACTGACATCTCTGGAGGTTTTGCATCAGTGCTAGTGGCAGTCCGTTAAATTCAGGTCAAGTCACCTGAAATGCTCCAGCTTCCTTGTCTCCCAAATGCCTACCAGTTACTATATTTTTATCAGAAAGAACGAGAGAGACAGAGAGAGTTCCCTGCCAAAGGTTATCTCCAAGTTCATACTGCGTGGCCTTACGCTGCCACATCCAATAAATCGTTAACGCCATCTGTTCCAAGCCGGCTTCCCCGGGACCGGTTTTGCGGGGCCAGGACGAATTTGTGCAGGCTGCTGCAATATGGAGGGCAAGCTGGGCTGGCACCACAGCTCTTTACGGACATGGCCAGCCTTCAAATGTTTGTGCAATGATCTTTCAAAGTTCAGCTTTCAACTGCTACTGTTGTTTTCAAGAACAAAAGAGACGCAGGCGATCGGCGTCTGCTCAGCAAGAACAAAGCTCACCCGGTGGGCACCTCACCAACCTCCTCTCTGCTGGCTTGAAGCGCCTCAGAGAAGGCGAGGTACGCTCTGCTCCTCTCAGCTTCCCCAAAAAGCACCAGTACTGGTGCTGGGCCCCTTGGAAGGAACCATCCCAGGGCTTCTGGACTAGTTGGACGTTCACGCACGCGTGGTCTGCCCACCCACGTGGATCAAAATTACTGGGGGGGGGGGCGCTGCACTGTAACGCTGTGGCCTCCCAGTAGTGGGGGTGAAGGTCATTTCTGACTCCTTCTTTGAAATGAAATCCACTCCCAAAAACTAGCACAAGACATTGATAAAGTCCTTCTTAAGCCCTCAAAGGTCCATCTCAATTTCCCGTGCAACAGCTGGCATGGGATTACAACACATGGGAATAAGCTGGTACATAGCCCACGCTCTCGTGCTTGGCGCGGCGACGGAGTTTGCACCCTTTAACTCACTGTAAAGCCAGATGACCCAGGCTAGCAGCAGCAGGATGCCACCTCAAAGCGTAATTATTTTATAGCTTCTATTTATTTTTTGGAATATCAAAATTTATGACAATCACTAAAGCAGATCGATTAAACTGTAAGCATAAACACACCACGATAGAGAAGTTGTTTTGCTGTCATCCCAAGGAAGCATCTATTTGCAAAGTACACGGCAATATCAAAGAGCTCTCTATTGATTAAACTTTGAAAATAAAATTGCACCACTTATCATATGCTGTTTGCAAAAATGCCAATCATTATAATACTCACATAAGCATACTGTGTCTTCCCCCTGAACTCGTTAAATTTATTACTGCGACTCTATCCTGGGCTGCCTACATGTGGAAAAAATATCTTTCAGATAACACATTAACATTCATAACCAGTATTTAAAGCTGTGCATGGTGCCATCTCAAAAGATAAGGGTCTTGTCAGCATTTCCAGTGTAAGCCTTATTTCAGGGGATGGAGGGAGGAAGTGGCAACACTCTATTTCAGCTATTTTAAATGACACCAGCAAGAAGCCTGACATACAAGTTGTCAATCTAATTGCATCTATCTTTCAGAGATACGTGCATCTTTCACCTCCACATTCAGTTTAAAAAATAGTGAAATTCTCAGTACATTATTGTAAACTACCTGGCAAATGCTCTCGTTCTGCTTGTGCACACTGCATCCCACACAATTATAATTCTAGATCTAAACCTTGAAATTACAAAAGCTTTTAAGGTATGGAACAAAAATGATATGACCGCTTTCCCACAGGTATACTCACACTCTGCTGAAGAAAGAAACAGATAAGCAAAACACCAGGTAACAATACAACAATGAGGGCTTGGTCCATGACTCATATTATTAGATGTTCCCGCCGTACAAAACACTAATAATACCCAATACAAAAGTTAATGATAAAAAGGGTAAAAAGTAACAACTAAAAAAGCTTTTTGGGGGGAGAAATTTGTAGGTGCAATGCATCGGCCTTTGAGCACAATTCTGCTACAGACACAGTGTAAGTTGTGATTCGTGAAATAAGACCCATAGGCTGTTGATGTTGAAGCATTCTGTCAAAAGAACAGATATATGTATTAGTAATAAAAAATATATTATCAAAAACAAACAAGAAGTTGCCATAAGGAAGGAGAGGCTTCAGAAAGAAAGTATTGCAGTGCTTATACTTGAGACGATCAGAACCACTGACCAGTTCACAGCCAAATAGCTATAAAGCAATGTTCTCATCCCTATACAATTCCAGCTAGAAATAATAAAGCCAAACACTTCTATATGCAAAAGCAACAACAAGATTTCTAGTTAGAAAGCTCAAATGCTAAGCAGTTAAGTGGTTGCAAAGCAAAAACACTCTGGAGCAAGCATGTGCGCAAATAACTGGTTTTGCCCACAGTTTTCAAGATTCCAAGCCAGACTTGATTACCAAAACTGACCTGTCCTTTTCTCCTACCAGCTTTACTTGCTGCTCAGTTGTGAAGCAGACATTAAAATCTCCTGCTTCGCAAAGGATTTTATTGCTGTACAGGAAGAAGACTACTAGATGGTAAAAAAACATGCCATATAGAGGATGGGCAGTTATTAATAAATTATATGCTTTGTAACGGAAAGAAATGCCACAAGCATTATGGAATACATACACACACTTTAGATCAAGGCCAAATGCTGACTCCCTCTTGCCAAAGCTGTTCCGCTCTGCATGGAATCTAATGGACTAGAAAGACACACACAAGAAACAAGATCCCCCATGTGTATCAGTTAGGACACATACTTATCCACTGACTGTTCAACAGATTCGGATGTCCCCTGGCATCCCCTGGCCTTTAGGCTAGAAGGGAGACAACTAAGTATCTTCAGCATCCTGGACCACAATGACTTTAATATAAAGCAGAAGTATTATGGTAGCTTCTTCCCTTCCTGTTGTCCTTTCAGTTAACGTGCCATGTCTGGCACATCCCTGCTTTGCTTTAAAATGAGTCTATCAAGACAGAGATGGCTCTGGGGATGCCAAGGAAAACAACTGCAAGCCCAGGCAAACGGTGATGTTAAAAATTGAGATACGTAGCCATTTTTAGCACCATCAGAATTTGATCACTGTCAATAGGGGAGGAAATTCTGAGTATGCATGCCTATTTTCTACCCAAGCATCTGAATCTCACCATAAAATGTCATATTAGATACTTGAGATTTGTGTGCGTTTGTGTGTAATTCCCCATTGTAGAAGTCAGCTGAAATCCTGGCCCCATGAAGTCCAAGAGAGATATGTCAGAGTCTGAAGTCTAGGTCAGGATTTTATGTATGTTTGTATTGTGCTTTGTGCAATAACAACTCAGGGAGCTACTTCAGATGCCAAATAAATTTTAAGGTTTCCCTGGAGTTTGGAATTCTTTATTCTAAGTGATTCTCCCCAACATATTAATGCAACTGCTGTTCTCATAAGTTCTAATTGTCTCATCCATTTCTTTTCATGCCACTTTGAGTTATACATCATGCTTCAAAGTCATTATTTGTAACCGACCAGCCTCCACAAAGAGGAATATTATAGAGTATTTTTCAGGTAAATGATTACTGCTCAGAGACAGCAAAGTTTCTGTCTAAAGTGATGTGGGAAAGATTGCAGGAAAACAGGGAGTATTTTTCTTTAGTCGAAAAAATAAGTCCTTATTTCTCAGACACTTAACTTTTCTATCCTTGGAAAACCAGAACAGAAACTATTTCTTCCTGAAAGCTACATCACTGCTCTTTTTTGTTTTCTTCTGGTTGGTGGTTTTTTTGTTGTTGTTCTGATTTATTATACCCCTTTTCAGAGATAAACTGCTTGCTTTTTCAGTGTAATTTCTTTTTTCCTATCGACTCAAGGTGGCTTCTTGGCCTGCACTGTGAAGAGTGACCAGCCATAAACTAGCTTCACCTCTGACACCAGAAACCACCATCTCAGCCCCGCAACCTCTTTTGCACCTATGTAACTTTACAGAGTGAAGTACTCACATAGAGTCTATGCAGAAACAAGACCTTGAAACAGCCCTAAAAATAATGGTGAGCGTCTGATCTGAAATGAAAACATTTTCAAACCATGAGGTTATTCCAATCCATTACTACCTGATATTGCAGGACCCTGCAAAAACCAAGTCAAATCCTTAAGAACACATCCTCCTCCCTGCTCCTGCCAGGCAGCTGGGTGAGCAGCCAAAACATGAAATTTTCAGTTTTGAGGCAAACCCTGATGCGCATTTTTCTCATAGATAATAGTGGATGAGGCCAGGCTGCAAACTTTCTTCTGGCTGAGGCAATTCTCAGTCACTTACTTTCGCTGAAGAAGTGGACAACTAAAATCTGTAATAGCCACTGCCTTTTCTTCAAATCTGGTTCAAAATAGCTGTGAAGGGAGGGGTCCTTGACTGACAGCCAGACATACACACATACTGTGCGCACACACAAAGCATGATTACATTTCTGTTAGAAACCAGATGAAAAACACGAATGACTGCTGACATTTTTCTTTAGTCCCCCAACGGTTCAAAAACATCTTATGGAATTTTTGGGAACACACGGAGTCTGAAAAAACACTGATTTTTTTTTTTTCCTACTCATCTCATTTTTTTCTGGAGCAAATGCAGAGATATGTGACCTCTGTGCATAATGACAACTCAATGACACGGCTCTCAATCTGAATGTGGAATGTGAAATGCTCACCGTGAACTGCTCAAAAATAATCCTCAGGCCATGATTATTCATAGAAATTATTTGGTGAGTAATTTCAATTAAATAAATTCAAGGAATCAAGAAAAAGAGGCTAAACTAATAGAATGTTTTATTTATGATGAATAATTCATTTGGAGGAACTTCCTCCCCCATCCCCGCACCATTGCAGAAAGCCAGCTCAAGGCATAGTGCGCTGGAGCCCCACTTAAGCCCTGTTTTGAGGTCTTAATTGGGGGCTTTCATGATGAATCACTCTGGGCTGGCCCTCTGCCCAGGACTGAATTTCACCCATTGCTCCTACTCCTCACATGCTGCTAGATATGTCATTAGCACAGTGGGATTTGGATTCTTTCAACTTTACTGCCATAAAAATAGTGATATGGAGAGGTTTCATTATGTTTCTTTTACGACTAATAAATAAAGGGAAGAAACTTCTCACACCAACCCACTAGACTTCCAGGAGTGAACATTCATCTTACCTATATCTCAACTGCATTATGCAAATATGAGCCCCATTACTAAGGCATGTCTATTCAGTAAAGCAAGAAGACCTGATAATTTCAACAAGGCTCTCTGAATGACTAAAAACACTTGTGTGCACTTGTGCTTGCATGATGGGACGTTTCCAGTTAAAACATTCACAGTACATAACATGTAGATTATGACTCTGAGGGAATTTGAAAAATAGCGCTTATAAATAAATGGCAGTGGCAGATATTACTGTAGACATTCACTCATTTGAAATGAAAGGAACTATAAATCCTTTGCTGTTTTAAGGATAGAAAAAATATATTTTTTGTTCTTGATGCTCAGCAATGTCATCACAGAATATCTATCATCAGGAAGATCATTTCGCTGTTCCTATCCAGAAAAAGATCCATTGACATGATGAAACAAAGCACTTCCAAAAATATTTAACCCACTCAATAAGACCTAAGTGCATGCTTTTAAGTTAAACATTTGCTCAAAGATCTGATCCAAATCCCACTGAAATCAGTCCTTCCACTGACACCGAAGGACTTTTGGATGAGACATACTGCTTTGCTGAATAGGATCAACACATCCATAAATATCAACTGTCTGACAGTACTTTGCTGGGTCCCATGCTAAAAGGTGTGTGTGTGTACAAGGCGAGTGGAGATTTGTTATTCCATGCAAAAAAGAAAAAATTTGGGCTAAAGCTAAAATAAAGTGCAGTCGTCATCACCTAGTGCTAAATCTGTCATTATCCTCGGTGCACTTGCTACCTGGGATGCTTTCTGACAGACAGCTTCTATGTCACATTTCCTGCTGAAACCAATATTACTGGTATTATAACTCAAAAAATTCACTTCTTATTTTTAAGAAAGTTAGGATTCCACATTAATGATAACAAAAATCGGAAACTGATAGTTTTACTGCTGCATTTTGCACCACCAGCATAAAATCCCACTGTGCCGTTACAAAACAGATTACCCCAGATATACTGAAACGAATCGTGGGGAAGTGTCTCTGCAAAAAATTATCTTCAAATTAAATGATGTGTCTCAACAATGTGTATTGTTGGCCAGGATCTGAGTCCTTGCAGGAAGCAGCAACTGAGAGAAGAATCACAAAGCATGTTGACTTTAACTCATAGTTCATTAAATTCTTTTATTTATACAGTGGTGTCAGTGTGTCATGAAGTGTCAGTCAGTAAATGATATTCTGAAGTAGCCCATAGCTCTCCAGATGCTTGAATGGTTGGGGGAAATGGAGCTAAAAAATGCTTCTGGGAACCAAGGAAATTCATTACGGGTAATAGCAAAGGCCATCACCGACTGCCAGAAGACAGCAACTCAGTAGACACGACGCATTCAGAAGCCACTGTCACTCAGGAATGCCCCTCTGCCCACAGACTGGCGCATTCACCAGCTCTCCTTCCATGGAGACTTCGTCACAAACATCTCTCTCCTCTGCCTCCCCCTCAGACATGCACCGCACCAGTTCGCTGTTGCTGGGCAGCACCGGTGAGCGGGGATGGATGCCAGGGCCATGGAGAGCAGAGCCTGCCAGTTCCTTCCTCCCTGTCTTTCATGCTCCCCCTCCTCCTTTACTCATCCCTTGCCCATCCCTTGCCCAAAGAAAGAAAGTGAAAGCCAGAGCCTCCTCTTCCACCCTCTCCTTTACAGCATACTTTCCAGTGCTGCTGCATGAGATAAAACCTTGGATTACAAGTAGCAATTATTTTGCATACTGCTCACTGCTAAATCTGGAAACTGTTTATTTCCTTAATAATTACTTTTAAGTGAGGCACAAAAATATCCTGCTTACAGTACAGGAAAGATTCCAAAAATGTACATACTGATGGTGGGAGAATGTCTCCAGTGACAAACAGGCACACACACGGGCATACAGAGAAATATCCCCTTGGAAAACAAGAATATAGGGAACTTGTTGAATGGCAATGGTGATTATCTGAGAACCCTAAGAGCCAACACGGAGTAGACATCTCACATTAAGCAGTTCAGGATCACAGGATGGAGGAACACATGAGATCACTAAACACCTAAGTTTACAAATTCCCATTGTTTCACTACATCAGTCATCATGTTTTGTTCACAAAAATCAATACTGACATCTATTTATCCTACATGAATAAATCCCTCCTTACACACCACCAGCACCCAGGCTATCTTCATAGTTTCTAATGATCAGTAAAACTTAAATCCTGCCCTCCATCCAATTTGAAAAGATTCTTGCCTAGTTCATTGCTGCATTCCTTTCTTTATCCCATGCCACTTGGTGGGTATGTTTGTTCCTTCTTCTTTTATATATAGAGAAACAGAAACCGATAAACTGATAGGTAAAGATGTGTAAGCAATGTTTAGCATCCATCTGCAGATTCAACGGGGAGAAAGAAAATGATCTCCGCATTTCCAGAGTTATTCTGCTCCTTGATATTTACTCTCACAGAAGGACAACAGTATGACGTGCACTAAGCAGGAAGGGTAATGATCTGTGCCAAATTTTATGTGCTTATGCTTCATGCCATGGTCTGACTTTTATATTTTCTTGCCAGCAGATAGATAAAGTGGTGGCTCTAGGACCACGCGGGAGCCAAGAGCTGTTCTGCTACATGCACCAGCACCGAGCTAACACAGACTGTTTGAAGTTGGTTAAGGCTGGTATCAGGCAAGTATTTAGTTCACGCTTGCTCTGCAGCAGCCTGGGAGTGTTCCCATGGGAAACAGGTATGGGATAATTAAGGGCTCTTAAGCCAGCAGACAAGGATATCGCAAGGATAAAAATTTCAAACTGAAGGTAGCCAGATGCGGAGTTGTAGAGAAAGCACAATTTTTTACCTGTGGGAGATGAAAGCTACTGGAACAATTTACCAAACGTTATGGTGGATTTTCATCATGGGCAATGGCTAAAATACGTCTGGATATGTTATTGTTTTTTCAGGTTTTTGTTTTTATTTTTCCTAGGAAGTACGATCTAGTTTAAACAGGAATTAATTCCAACTTAGCTGATGGCCTGGGTTATGCAAGATCCAAAAGCCACAATGGTTCCATTAAGCCTTATCATCTATGTTTAGATTAAGTTTATGAATCTGTACTCAGTCTTCGTAAGTTTGCTCCAAAAAGGAGGATGAGGGAACACAACAAAGTATTTGGGAAAAAAAGAAAGCGTAACAGTGCTTACAAATCAGGCGTAACACTGAGTTTTCCCAAACCCTCACAGGCTGCGGTATCAACCTGCCTCCTGGCCTTCCATTCCTGGAGGCTCCCAGATAGTCACAGCCTGAAAATGTTCCCACATTCAACATGCAAAATAAAAAGGCAGTAAAACAGGTGGGGGAAAAAAAAGCTGTTCTTTTATACTCTGTGTTTGTAATTGAAGGGATCATAAAACACTTCGGGCATGCTGAGAAATCATGACTTTGTTCCTAAATAAAAAGCTGTAGCTGTTTTTTCTTTTTTAAATCCTTGTTCCTCCTCCTCCAGCAGTGGTTATTATATGCATGCATTTGCAGTGTAATAGAATCAGTATCATCTCTGTGTCGTATTACTGTTGCAATCCCCTAACATGCTGTTCCTTCCATCCCACATGAATCTGGTAATTACTGCTGAGGCATGCCATGCGTACACGTTCCCTTCCCTGGCAGCATCAGCACTTACCACAAACACATTTCCTACGTATTAGTAAACACAGGCAAGCGGGACAGTGTATGTTGCCCCATGAGCCCATTCCAGGACACGATCCTTGCTCTCCAGCAACTGAACACACCACTGAAACTCACAGATGTGAAACAAATGTACGCTGCGAGATGAGAGAAAGAACGCGTTGGACTTACTTCTGCCTCCAGCTTTTGCTGCGTGTCGGAGCGAGCCCCATGAGCGCTGGCAACGCTGCGCAGGGCTGCCCAGGTGGGACGCGCTGAAGCCCGGCTACAGGAACGTGTGTCTGTGCGTCAGCGTGGGCAGGCGTGGGCAGGAACGTGCCCCCTTCAAAAAAGCAAAACAAAAAATCAACCTGGGTCTACTTTTACCTTCTCTTTTCAGGCTCGTGCCCCTAGACCGTGTTAGAAAGATGTAAAAACAAGATTTGCTGTGTTCTGTAACTAGCCCAGTTTTGCTCCCCAAACACCACATTCTAATGTTTAAAGCAGAAAACGTGCAAAAAAATCTTGCAGAAAAATAATCTGGCTGCTGTTGTATTGGTGTTGTAAAACCTCAGATCTGCTACATACATCTTTCCTGATCTTAGCAATTCTTGCTGAATTCAGCGGGATAAAGACAGTTAGAAATGGAGCAGCTCTGAGTGCATTTCAGAATCCCAATCTTGCTGAAATTCACGCGGCACCAAAAGCACGCTCCAGTTTGGGACGCTCCTGCCTTTCCCACAGCCTCTCCCAATTTTAGGCAGGGAAGTCGCAGCTGCTCTAATCTCGAACGCAAACTCCAGCGCTATTCCCGCCCCGCAGCACCGCAAAGGAACGGTGCTGCCTGCGGGAGTTTGCTGCCTTCACCGGCTCAAGCCCTTCAGAACAGACCACGCAAGTTTCGGCTGCTCCTGGCATGGGGACTTTGATGCTTAATGGCTAAAGAATAACGCAAAATAACGGTACCGCTTTTGCCAAGTCCAGCACTCTTCTGGCAGCAAACCTGTATGTGCTGAAAACTAAGTGAAGTGCGTAAAGTTCGCTATAAAAATCTGGTAACAACGCGCCCTGCCATGTCAGCGCTTTAAAAAATTCATTGTGAAGTGCCTTTTTTCTTTTTTTTCTTTCTCCTTTTCCCCGCTGCGAACCCAAAGTTTTACCTTCCAGAGAGAGCTCCAGAGCAGCGATCCTTTCCCTCTCCCCGAGGAACTGTGCCCGCTGCCCGGCGCTTAAGCGCGGCCCCAAGGACCCGCACCCGGCACCCCGTTCTGTGCGAGGCCCGCAGCGCGGCACCTCGGCACCGGCCTCGCCGGTGCGAACCCGCACGCTCCCGCCCAGGCCGGAGGTGGAGGCGGCCGCGGGCACCGGGAGCTCCCCGGAGCGCGGGTTGGGGGGGCGGGGCGGGGGCACAGCGCGACCGCCACCTGCCCGCCCCGGCCGGGGGAAGGGCTGAACTTCCCTCAGCCCGCAGAACCAGGCGGCGCGGGGGAAAGAGCTGCTGCTGCGGCCGCGGCCGGAGCGGGGGATCGGTGTGGATGCCAGATCCGGGTTTTGCAGCACCCCTGCTCCCACAGCCAGATTGTGCGTGTGCGGTGCGTGTGTGCGCGGTGTGTGTGTGTGTGTGTGTGTGTGTGTGTGTGTGTGTATGTGTGTGCGGGGGGGTGTTTGTATGGG
>VZSF01007156.1:265506-495136 GCA_013398295.1 Chionis minor
CCTGGCTCCCGGGGCGCGGCGGCGGCGCTCGGCGGCGGCCCCTGCCCCTGCTGCCCCCTCGGGCGCCCCGAGAGCAGGTACGAGCCGAGGAGCCGGGGCGGAGCGGGGGGGACGGGGACGGGGAGCGCGGTTCGGAGGCGCCCCGCTGCCGGGAGCGGGCAGGGCGGGTTGGCGATCGTCTGTTCTCCCGGAGCCGGTCCTAAGTGCTGGGGGTGAGCGGGAGCCGGGCGGCCGGGAACGGGGGCTGCCCCGGGGAGGGGGCCGCTCTGCCGGCCGCCGCCGAGGGCTCGGGCAGCGCTGGCGCCCCCGTTGTCGGAGGGGTCCCCGGTGGGGCTCCCCCCCCCCCCCCCCGCGNCGGCTCCGCAGGCGCTTTCCGAGAGGAAAAGGAGGGGCGGAGGAGGAGGGGGGATTTCGCAGGAGTTTGGCAAGTCGCTGCCTGGCCGCCCCCCAGCCCTGCATCCCGCTTCGCCCTCCCCTCGCAGCCTCCGCGCCTGGCCGTTTTCACTGGGGATTTCTTCTTTCTCTCCTTACCTGTCTGAAAGGTTTGACTGTAGGTACTGAAGCGGGGATCGACGGCGCATAAAGATGCTGAAGGGTGTTTGGTTGCTCAGTTTGTTAACAGTGGCTGGGATCTCGCGGACAGAGAGTCGCAAACCTGCCAAAGACATTTGCAGCAAGAGCCGCTGCCCTTGCGAGGAGAAGGAGAACGTGCTGAACATTAATTGTGAAAACAAAGGATTTACAACCGTCAGCCTCCTCCTGCCGCCACCGTCCAAGATCTACCAGCTGTTCCTCAACGGGAACGCGCTGACCCGCCTGTTCCCCAATGAGTTCGTCAACTACTCCAACGCCGTGACCCTCCACTTGGGCAACAACGACATGCAGGAGATCCGCACAGGGGCCTTCAGCGGCCTCCGCACCCTCAAGAGGCTGCACCTCAATAACAACAAGCTGGAAGTGCTGAAGGAGGACACGTTCCTGGGCTTGGAGAGTCTGGAGTACCTGCAGGCTGATTACAATTACATCAGTGCTATTGAGGCGGGGGCCTTCAGCAAGCTAAACAAGCTCAAGGTGCTGATTCTCAATGACAACCTCCTGCTGTCCCTGCCCAGCAATGTCTTCCGCTTCGTGCTCCTCACTCACCTGGACCTGCGGGGGAACCGGCTGAAGATGATGCCTTTTGCCGGTGTGCTGGAGCACATTGGAGGCATCATGGAAATCCAGCTGGAGGAAAACCCTTGGAACTGCACCTGTGACCTGCTGCCACTCAAGGCCTGGCTAGACACCATCACCGTGTTCGTGGGCGAGATAGTCTGCGAGACCCCCTTCAGGCTTCATGGGAAAGATGTGACCCAGCTCACCAGGCAAGATCTCTGCCCTAGGAAAAGCTCCAGTGATTCAAACCAGAGGGAAAAACACCCTGTCCTCTCAGACCCACACATCTCCAGGCTATCGCCCACAGCCAACTCTGCCATCAATCCCACCAGAGCCCCAAAAGCCAGCCGGCCACCCAAGACCAGAAACCGCCCCACACCCCGTGTCACTGTGTCAAAAGACAGACAAATATTTGGACCTATCATGGTTTACCAGACAAAGTCTCCTGTGCCCATCACCTGCCCAGCTGGCTGCATCTGTACTTCACAGAGCTCAGACAACGGCTTAAATGTGAACTGCCAAGAGAAAAAGATAAGTAACATCTCCGATCTCCACCCTAGGCCAACCAGTCCAAAGAAACTTTACCTTACCAGTAACTATCTGCAAGTCATTTATAGATCCGATCTTGTAGAGTACAGCTCTCTGGATTTATTACATCTAGGAAATAACAGAATTGCAGTGATACAAGAAGGTGCCTTTACAAACCTCACAAGTTTACGTAGACTTTATCTTAATGGCAACTACCTTGAGATTCTGTACCCATCTATGTTCGACGGGCTGCACAGCCTGCAATATCTCTACCTAGAGTACAATGTCATTAAGGAGATCCTGCCACGCACCTTTGATGCTCTGAGTAATCTTCATCTGTTATTTCTCAATAACAACCTGCTCCGATCCTTGCCTGACAACGTCTTTGGTGGCACTTCCCTCACCAGGCTCAACCTTAGAAACAACCATTTCTCACACCTGCCTGTGAGAGGAGTCTTGGACCAGCTCTCGGCTCTAATTCAGATAGACCTCCAGGAGAACCCTTGGGACTGCACGTGTGACATCCTGGGGCTGAGGAACTGGATAGAGCAAGTCACCAGCCAGAACAACCAGCAGTCAAATCCCCCTGTAGTTATCAACGAAGTCATATGCGAGTCTCCCACCAAGCACTCTGGAGAGCATCTGAAATTCCTGAGCAAAGAAGCCATCTGCCCGGAGAACCCCAACTTGTCCGATTCTTCTGTCTTCTCCATGAATCAGAACACAGATACACCCCATCTCCTTGGTGTCTCGCCCAGCTCCTACCCAGAAATACACACTGAAGTTCCGCTGTCTGTCTTAATTTTAGGCTTGTTGGTTGTGTTTATTTTGTCAGTCTGTTTTGGGGCAGGCCTATTTGTCTTTGTCCTTAAGCGCCGGAAGGGGGTGCAAAGCATGCCCAGCAGCGCAAACAACTTAGACATAAGTTCATTTCAGCTCCAGTACGGGTCTTACAACACTGAGACCCACGATAAAACTGAAGGACATGTTTATAACTACATTCCCCCTCCTGTTGGACAGATGTGCCAAAACCCAATCTACATGCAGAAGGAAGGGGATCCAGTTGCCTATTACAGGAATCTCCATGAGTTTAGCTATAGCAATCTTGACCACAAAAAGGAAGACCCCACCAATCTTGCATTTACAATCAGTGCAGCTGAATTACTGGAAAAGCAATCCTCGCCACGGGAACCAGAGCTTCTCTATCAAAATATTGCAGAAAGGGTCAAGGAACTCCCCGCCGGAGGATTAGTTCATTATAACTTTTGCACCTTACCCAAAAGGCAGTTTGCCCCTTCGTACGAGTCAAGACGCCAAAACCAGGACAGGATAAATAAAACTGTTTTATATGGAACTCCCAGGAAATATTTTGCGGAACAGTCTAAACCTGAGCATCCTTTACTCCAAGGAAAGCTACAAACAGAACCAGACTACCTCGAAGTTCTGGAAAAACAAACTGCAATCAGTCAGCTGTGAGGGGGGAGGTGGGAGACAAAATTTTTAAATGAGCTCAGCATCACATTTGATTGAGTCTGAACTCAGTGCTGATGTCATCTGTCGTGTTCCCAACATTTCCACTTTTTAAATTAGACAGGGAGTGAGAGAGAAATGGAACCCCTAGAGCATAGCAGGGATATGGTGTTGCTTTTGCAACGTTCCCTTTAAGTTATTTCTATATCTCTCTCCTATTGACCCCTCTGTAGAAACTGTCACTGCAAATGTATGTTTCTGTAATAGACCTTGCATAATTCTTTTTAATTTGGAAGGAAATAAGGAAGGGGGTCTTTGGGTTTTCTGTTGTTTTTCTTTTCATTTTGAAGTCGAAGCTTAATGTATTATGTAGAAGATCTCCAAAGATCTTTTTTCCTGGACTGTGACTTTCTTTTGTAAATAATAATATACAGTACTGCTGTTTCAATTACCAAGTATAGCCACTGGGCGTCACTTTTTTGTGTTAAAGTGCCTTTGCACTTTAAGTACATTATTACTTAATTGTTGCTCTTAGCTTTGATAAATTGAACCTATTTTAATGTGTTGTATTTTTGAAATTAAAAAAAAATTGTAAAATAGATCTATATGTCAGCTGCATTAAATCAGAAGGTTTCATTTATAGGAAAGCTGCCCCTCTTTAAATGAATCTAGTTCTAGGACCTTACAGACTCAAATGTAAATTATTGGGGTATTTTTTCCCTCTAGGTTTGTTTAGAGCGATTCACTGAGACGATTTAGCAATGGACTAGAGGTTATCAAATGCCTCAGCTGGGAGTAACAGCTCATTAATAAAAGTTGTTTTAACACAATATCATAGTGAACTGAACAATTAATGTCCTTCTTACTACATGGCATTGCAGCTCTAACATAGTAATGTTCAGTGGTTTAAGATTATTTTCATACTTAAGAGAACATTACTCATAATATTTTATGCATTAAGTTAGGTATTTTTATACATTTTATGACAGAGTTTATATTTGTAACTTTTTTGGACTGCAATTAACATACCCTTTTCCTGCCAGATACATATTTTTTTTATAAGCAGGGACACCAGCAGGGGTCATCCCATACCTCATTAAATTTATTAACATACAGGCAAATGAACCAATGCCAAAGGTAAAATTTGAACCTGGGTCTCTTGAGTCCTCCAAATCAAGGTAGTAGAAATCAGTGTGGGCATCACACTAACTTTCAGTAATCTGAACTATGTCAAGTTTTCAGTTTCTAAAGCAAAAGTAATATTGCAATAATTGTAATCTACCAAACCACTATTAAGTTCATTTTCTTAAATTTTATAAAATGTGTTAACTGAATTCCATTCTCAACATTGGTTTTCTTAAGCCCATCATTGAACAAACGCAGTAAGTCGTCTCCTTTCCCATTAACTCAGGCCTGTTTTACTTCAAGCTTTACGTTATCACCTTCAATTTACATCTCCTTCCTGGAGAATATTGAAACCATTTTTATTAACAAGTGTACAGTCAAACTTTATTAAGCCTTATTAGCTTCTAAATAATTTTTAGATGCAAACATTATTGTGCGATTTAAACAAACAGCCCTTATTTACAACAAAAAGAGTTTTGTTTTGTCTATTGTAAATCCTTATGCAACTGGGATGGTGATCTGCATATAAAGTAGGCCAGGCTTTTCAATTCCTTATTAAAGCAATTGATGGAGTCTGAAAGAAGCACACTGTTTCCTTTTCATAAATAGGTTACTGCACATAATAATCCTTTATTATCATGCGGAGATTGAAGTGGCCTCTGCTGACTGATTTTTAGAGCTTTACTACAGTTAATAATACAGTATCTGCAACTTTGAGAAATTTTCAGCAATAGCATTTGAGCTATAAATAACTACAATCAATGTTGTTCTAATCAGGACTTTGCCAAAAGGAAGTTGCTTTATATTTAAGAGCTAAAGAGGTTTTGCATGTACATTGCCAGATATCTGAGTCATTCAGTAAACTGTCTTCTAATGATTTATGTGACATCTGAATACATTATATGCTAACATGTCAATTCTTTATGTTTAGAGTCCATAGCATCTATGGGTGTTCATTAGATCAGGTTTAAAACTGGAGTGCTACAATGAACTACTGAAGAATGAGTCTTCAAAATGGTCTCACTTCAAGAAGGAGGCGAAATGGTATCACGTTAGTTGAACTTGGAACATTTGACTGCAATAGCATCCATCTTTGAGTCAGGTATTTGTCTGAAAGCTTCCAGGAGTGATTGTTTTATTATGGCTCCTTTCCCTGGGTAATTAAAAGCATTTATTACTGAAACCTTAAGAAAAGTATAAGTATTATTTTAAAGTAAAGTAATTAACTCTTCCCAGGTATGATTTTAGTACTGCCTGCAAAACAACTACCATGTTATATCTGGCACTCTAATGGCTAGGATATTATTATTTATTATTCTCTAGTGAACCAGAACCAATTACAGGCTTTTGGCTCAGAAAAATACTGATTTTTCCTACAAAAATGTTTTCAATTTCCTAGTGTTCGCAAACAACAGAGACAGAGAATTGATTCTTTTAGTAATTTTATCTTGCTTATTTTTACTGTTTCAGTCTCAGACTGTCTTAACATGTTTGCTTTGGTTGCACAGCCATATTTTACAGAGGTTGCTGTTGCTTTAGATTTCCTTAGCTTTCCTAGTGGAATTTATTTGGTGACTAGATTTTATTTTGCATCACCAGCACCAACTTAAAAATCATCATTGCTGTAGATCTTTTAGGTTTGTTTTTATATCCTTCAGCTGACATCTATTAAGAAATTCTTTTCATAGTGTGTCTAGGTGAGAGAGAGGGAGATTTTTTTTCAGTTACACTTAAAGAGATTTGTTTAACAGGGAAAGTGTGTCGGCAGCTGCTGTGTACAAGGTCTCTACATTTCTTTAGCTGTGCAGCCCTGGAAGCTGCTGCTTGTTAGGGGAGAGCGGCTTGCCTGAGTTCTAGCTTGATAATGAGTCTGAAAAAAATTTTCCTTCATAGTTTGAAAAGTTGAACTGTGAAAATTACGTAACCAGGCCAGCAAATTATATTTTTCTTCAGGAAAAATGGGATGCAAATAGTTTTCTTTCCTCGTGAGTTTTCTTTTGTGAAAATGGACACAATGACCTTTACAGAAACAGTAACGGTGCAGACTGAAGCACTGTTAAAACTGCAGTTATCTCCAGTGAAAATGAGGGGCAGTACACTTCCAATGCACAAACACATTTTTTAAGAGATCTTTCTGTGTAAGCATGAAGTAAAGTTTAGCGATGATCTTAGAAACCGGCTTTCAGTAAGTAACTTCGATGGCAAAGTGGAGAGAGCTTACACTATTGCCCTACAGTTCCTAGGACATCCTGGGACGATGCTCTGGCTTTGCGAGCAACAGAACACACCCAGCAGAGGAGAGGTGGCCTTTCCTTTTTCTCCCTGTAAAACAAATGCGGCTTTTTACAAAAGGGTCCATACTTTCTATCTAGGGTCTCAAGTCTGCTGCAGAGTCACTGCAAATGCCCACTGGTAGTCCTTCTTTCTGCAGTCTCTCTCTTTCATCAGATGTAATCCTTTTGGGTTCCAGCATTTGCTCAGTTCCTACCTCACCTCCATTATCTGCTTCCCAAGCTCTCACCGCGTAACGCCCCAACTTTCCCCACTTATCTGTCCCCCTAGGCTCTCCTTTTCTTCCCTAGCTAGCTCTAGAGGACCTATTTCAGCCTTGAAGGGAACTGATGTCCCTGCTCCACTGACAGTTCAGTCCGTGCCTCCTCCCGTGACATTGCTGAGTAGCCCCGTGTGAAATGGGACACCCAATCCCAGCGGTATTCCTGGGGGCCATGCCGGAACCTGGTCTGCGTAGCTGTTCCCTCTTCCACTCACTGACTAGCGGGGAGAAGGATCAAATAGCGTTCCCGTTTCCACACAGGGATTTCCCCCGTGCCAACCCTGGCTGTGCAAGCAGCATTTCTGAGTAAGAACAAATGGATGAACTATCTGAAGCTCCTGGCATCACATCACACTTTGCTGTGATTTCAGCAAGTTGTCTTCAGCATGGGTTAATCTCACCAAAATTAGATACTAAAATTTGTATTTTCAAAGGTGAAAATATTTTCAAAGGTGATTTATATTTTCAAAGGCCATTCAAAGGTGATATATTCCCTCCCAAAATATATGGCATGGATTGGGCTACAGATATGCCTGGTTTTTTCCAGTAACTGTAAAGAAGATAGATGATGAGCACTGATTAGATAGCTAATTCCCACATCGCTGCATTCAGCCCAGCCTGGTCATTTTCCAGCATACCCACGTGCAATGTATATGCTCTGCTGAGTATCTGCCAGTTTCTAGCCCAAGATATTTCCATTCTGTCCATGGGAGAAATGTTCCCCGTGGAGTTTATAGCCTGTTTCAGTCAAAGGCACTGGCTTTTTATAACACCTTCTTGTGCTAATAGAGAACTATACAGTAGGGTTTAGTTTGGTTTTCTTTTTCTTCCCATCAACGCTTGAGTTTGTAAAATAAAAATAAAACTTTTTAAAATTAGAGGCTGTAATTAGTAGTGTCAAAATAAGGATACCAACAAGTTAAATTGCCTAAATAAAAGTCTTAAAGAATACTGACCTCGTATAGGAATACAAATGCCGTAATTTTAAACTGCTCATGAGTGAAATGAGATACTGGTAATGTTAATGAAACTTCTTAGGCTCTTCCAGGCTAATCACTGATACAGTTTATGATTTTTCAGATTACTGTTTTTGCAGACAGTAGATGTCATTTAACAAAGAGAGAAGAAAAAACCCCCCTATTTCCTGAAGTCCCTCCCCCAACTGTACAACTCCAAACCAACAGATAAATTAACTTATGCAGATGACGTGACATTTCTTGTATTTTTCCCTTCACTTTTTCAAAGTGTTCTGTCAGAGAAGTACAAAAGTTATTCTTTTGTAAAAGGATCATTAAGTCTGTTTGGATTATTGATCTCATAGCTTTTCTGGGCACAAGGCCAATCATTTTGACTAAGGTTTTTAATCCTAGCTAATGAGGGAGGTGGATTAATGAGAAGTTTTTTGTTGTTTTTTTGTTATTGGAGGGTTGGTTGGATTTTTTGAACCAGTAGATTGACATGTTTATGAATACAGATGAATAGATCATTTTGAATGAAAGAAATGTTGGAGCTGCAATTGGAGATGCAGTCATTCTAAAGACCAAACAGACTCAAGGGTATGAGTGAAGTCTGAAAAACAAGACATCATAAAACTGGTTTTCTTCCTGAGATCATAAACACGGAGGGCTCTCATCTGAGTACAGCAGCGGCTTTTGTTACATGCTGTTAAACATCTGGAGGGATGAAATTAGAGGCCAGATGCAGCTCCATTATCTTTAAGGATGTTCAGGTAACTGAAGTGTTCAGAATTTTGTTCTCATCTCTGATTGTTACCCTATTTCTGCATGCATCTAAATTATCACTGGTAATGCACTATGCTTGAAAAAGTAATCAAGATGGAGTTTGGAAGGCTAGAGCTAGTTGCAGTATTTCTGAATCTTTTTAATGTCTATTTTTAAAAATACAATGAATTAACCGTTTGTGCAATTAACGCCATACTCTTTTAAATTCTAAGTTAAACTCCTTTGTAAAAACTAACTTTTCAGCAAACTGTTCAGGTCAATATATGTGGCTAGTTACAAAACAAGAGCAACGCAAAACACTGTTGCTGATCTTAAAAAGGAAGGTGACAGTACCATTTAGAAATCCAGATAATGTAAATCCCGATTTTGCAGTATAACGGAAATTACACCAAAATTACAAAATGTCCGCAATACGATGTCAGGATTCTTTATGGCGACAGAACAAGTATAGAGTTGCATCTTAGCAACACAGATTCCCTGTGTCGTCTTCTCTCGCCCTGCTTGTGCATTGCTCCCCTGAGCCAAAAGTGTTAGGCACCAATTATCTTCTGAGTAGGAGGCAGCACAGCCATTTTAAGAATGCTGTCTGCATTGGAAAAGGCACAGCTAATGTATATAGAGACTTGTTGCAGTTATCTCCTCTTGAGATAAGACCCATTTCCATACAAAAGCCTGGAAAAAAATCCCCTTGAGATCACTGATAATATGACAGAGTCTATTTTAAGACATCTTGATTTTTGTTCTGAGAGCCTCTCATCTGAGAGGCAGAGGAATTGGAGTTGAGACAGTTTTCTCCCATGCTATAAAGTTTTTTCCTTCTCCCCAGGGATTTGTTACTGACTTGGTACATGCCAGTATCTTAGCTGGACAGCTAAAATGAAGAGAAAATTTAGAGAGAACTGTGAAAAAGTAATGACTACATTATGACTACATGTAATCCTCTTCTAATCATAAAAGAACAAACAATGTAATCCTGAAGCAAAGCTGTCACAGAAACTTTTAAAGGTTTTGGGGCACAGTCAAATCTGAGCGCTCAGGTGTAGATGCAGAGTACCTTTGTCAGCGTTACACCCGAGTGGCTCCAGCGGAGTCCCCCCGGGATTGGCACCAGTGACAAGAATCTCACCAAATACGGGCAGTCACTGAGCTCACCAAAGTGTGAGTGGCAGAGGAGAGAGAAAAACAGTTATGTCCTCTTACCACCACTTAAAATGCCATTTGGGAGTTTTCCAAACTGAATGCTCATTCACATAAATCTGAAAGCAGCACACTCCAAGCTTATACCTGAGTCACGAAGTAACAGATTTTCAGTAATGTTTGAGTACTCCGTGATGTGACCTTTTGGCTTAAAGTGTGGCCAAAATCTTAACTGCCATCACCTCTCCTGCTCCTGGGAGGGTGAGGTTTTGCTTGGAAGCTTAAGTTTATTATATCACTGCTAAATTTTAATTCTTGATTATTCCTGACTTTATTCATACCATGGAATATGGTCAGCTAAGTCTTTGTTTTTCCTTCATCTTCTTTCACGAGTAGCCAAGTTCCTCAAGTACCAGGGCAGCTGAGACTTGAACCACTCAGAAGAGTTTCAGAAACTCAGTGAGCCACTCAAGTGAGCGAGGCTTTACCAAAGCTTTACTGCTCCCATCACATCTGCTGTGTTCTGCTGAGCTGTTGCTTCTAGTCAGACGTATTCCAACTTGAAACGCATACACACGAATGAGTATCTGTGGAAAACCTTACAATATTCAGCATACAGACTAACTTACAATAGAAAAAAGAGAGGGGGTTAGAGGTTGGGAAAAGCCTTCCAAATTTTCTGGGTTTTTTTTTCGGAAGGTTTCAGAGGGACTTATTATGATTATTAGTGAATCAGAAGGAAACCAAACAACACTTGTGTGGGTTTTTTTGCACTTTTATACAAGACAGTGGGGGGGGAGGTAGATTATAATTGTATTAACTGTCAAGATGTTAAAAGGAGGCTACCAGAAAGCACTACTTCAGTGCTCATAATTCAGAGAGTTTACACAAATGCCTATTTTCTGTGGAACTTCTGAAGGGAGGTGACACACAGATAGCTTTCCTAATGGCTAAGGGAACTGGACAGGCACTTCTCTTGGACAGTTTAGAAATCCCAGCCTTAAAGTTATACCAGATTTACCACAATTCAGACATAAGCATGGCTCATGTGAAAAGACAATGATAGTGGGGAAAACGCTTAATGCTACAGCTGATACTTTAATTAGCAGTGTAGTTTTTAGCTTGTGTTTTCAGATACCATATTTACCACCCCATCTAACTCATAAGCTACTTACCAGAACTGAGTGGATAATTCTTATTTATTAGTGTGGCCTTCTTTTCCATAACACAATGTTTACAAATTTGTTTGCTGGTGGCTGATGTTTTGCATGGCTTCTCATGGTTCTCCAAATAATGAGTGGGAATAATTCCTAGGTCCTGTACAGTCCTAATGGATAATTCATACTGAATGCCTAAAATTGAACTACCAAGGACTTTGTTTATACTATTGTATTTATTTATTTATTTGCTCTAGATGGGGTGGCAGTGGGCCTAGGTAAGAGCTCATTTGCTGGCAACTGAGAAATTAGTGTTCTCTTTTTAGTTCTGCCAGCGACCTTGCACAAGGCATACCTGTGTCCCCATGCTTTAATTTCTGCATCATTAAATGAGGAGGATGATACTTTCTGCCTTAGTCTAGTGAGATTTACTGATGAGAAATGTTAAGTATAATTGTTTTTCAAAGCCAGTGCTTATGACTTTATCGCTTCATCCAAATACAGCAATAGTCAACTGCTTCTTTCCCTGGCATATGTTATTCTGATCTAAGAAAGTGGTGTGTACATTTCAGATTTAGTTCGATTTTCTGTTTTTACAGTTAAAAATAGAGCATGAAGATTACCTTGTACAGGGAAAAAATACTATCTCCTTGTAAAAGGAGATGACATAGATGGAATGAAATGGAAAAAACCCAAACCCTACAGTTTGTTTTAAACTGTTGAAAATGCACGGTATCCCATCTCCTAAATTTTCCCTCTCTGGCTGAGTTGGACCACCTTGTCTTCTTCTGCCCTATAGAATCCTTTCAGCAATAGTTCTCAGCATACCGGTTAGTTTTTTATTCACCTTTTTTCTGTGTGAAGTCAGTTTGGTTATTTCAGACAGCTTTTACCTTAGTAAGTGAGCCAAAAGAGGCTCTGAGTGGCAGACGGCTGCTGAAATAAGAACCTGGCACTCTGGGGAGAGAAAACATTCATTCAGCTTTCCTTTTCTAGCTCTTCCTTGTACTCTGTAACCTTTCCTTTTTTCCACTCCATAGTTACTGTAATATACCTCTTGTCCAGAGAATGCAGAGTGTGGGCATATTTTTCCATATTACAGCCTAGCTACAGACTGTAAAATCCAACTATTTGTGTTGGAAAGCCCACCATTTTCCACACTCTTCCAGAACATACATGGACAAGTCATGCCTAGTGATCTGAGGATGCTTCCATGCAACAGGGAGCTGATTTGTAAATGAAGGGCTACATGCTACAAGAATCTGTGGCAGCATATCCATTCAACGCAACGGAACCGCAATTTCACCTCCCCTTTTAAATTGTCTTTTGATTAACTGACTAAAATTGATTCACTGGCAAGGTACATTATTCTGGTTTAGGTTTAGATTTTGCGCCCATCCAAATTTTGAGACTACCAAGACTGATGCTCTCACTTTCCTTGCCGATTCATAAAACGGGACGCATGAACAATTTTTCCTGGTTTCTAGACTGTAAATGACATGGGGGGTTTTTGGCTGGATGTGGTAAGTGCTCTGATCCCATGCACAATTTTATATTTCTAGATAGCTGGCAGTTGTTTAGAGGCTATTTATATAGAACATAAGATACATGGCACACCACAAAATATTTCAAGCAGTGCAGTGTAAACCATCTGTCCTGGACCAGCAGAAGTAAATCAAAAGCAGTAGTTCAAATAGTCCTTCAAAAGACTTGTTCTCTTTAAGTTCTGGGAAAAATCTAGGTCAAGGAATGTAAACACTCCATGATCCTTTTAATGTGTTCATCTTAGAGAT
Source organism: Chionis minor (assembly GCA_013398295.1). Taxonomy (NCBI): domain Eukaryota; kingdom Metazoa; phylum Chordata; class Aves; order Charadriiformes; family Chionidae; genus Chionis; species Chionis minor. The sequence goes on from VZSF01007156.1 coordinate 278,168, forward strand.
TTCAAGTGTTAACTTTTCTACCCTAAGAATAACATAGGTTATTATTTAAGTAAGGGTATCCAGATCCTCAGCTGCTCTAAATAGTGTTTAGCTCCATAAACATCCCTGCAATGGTTTATAGTAGCTGAGGAAGCAGCCACTTTGTTGTGTAGATCTCTAAACCTAAGCAACCAACATTTATACCGATAACAGATCAGCACTATAAGCAATGCAGGGTGTTTTTCACTTTCACTGCTTTAGAACCAATACAATTTCCCACTGTTTTGGAATTTTTAGTCACATTAAGAAAAGAGATCTTTGAAAGTTCACTACCTAATTCATTTTGGGATGCAAATGAATAATTTCTGCAATAAATCTCTTTGGTTGATACATTTATACATTTGGTGCTTTACAAACCCTTTTAATTCTTAAGTCTTCCAGTTAGTAATACGAAGTAGTGAGACAGAAAGGCATATTTTTGTGTTCTCCATTTGGGGCTCGTAACTTATTCTGAAAGATCAAAGCTACTTAACAACTCTTACATACCCATTCTGCCACCTCAGAGTTTGGATGTGAGTCTGTAATCAATGGTAACAGTAAATGTACTTTCAAAGAAAACTAGCTGTAGAGTCTTGGGACATACACAAAGTCACATTCAGAAAGTCATGTTTTCCCAAGAATGGCCACAGCTGTTTCTTCTTCTTTGTGAGCAATACATTGTCTTCATCTAAAATACATAACCTTATTGTCATGCAAATATTTATGCCACATTAGAATCAGGCTTGCTCTTTTCACAATAGATAAGCTTCCTGTATTATTACAGATAACGAAAATCCAATTTCTGAAAATGTTCTGTTATTGTTTCTTTTTTCCTCTGCTTTTTATTAGTGAAGAACTTGTAATTACTTGGTCTTATTCAGACTTTCCAGAGGAAGAACTGAAGTCATATTTCCCACACATTGGGATTCTGATCACTGAGATTCACTTCTTTCTCTTCTTTCTGTTGCCTTTAAATAAAGGAATGTACTAGGGAAAAAGACTCAGCTCAGTCTGGAATGATACAAGTGCAAGTCAGGAATAATTGAAAATAGTTTTGATCACCCTTTGAAATCCTAGATTAAGCAGTTTTGCTAACACTCAAAGAAATTCACTGGAACCTTTTGATTTATTGCACAATAGGTAGAAAGCTTCTTTTCTTCTTCTTCAGGCTCTTACCCTGCCAATGGATATTTGTTCTGTAAGTAGCACTGACATGGAAAGTCTGAAGTTGTCCACTTTTCTCCCTTTGACCAACATTCCCTTAATAAACACAGTACCATGAGGACAGCGATGTTAATCCTCTAAGTTTAGCTTTGTAAAAAAGCCACACTGAAAGCTGTGAAAGCTTTGAGCAAAATTAGCAAAACTTTGCAAGCCTTGCCAGCATCTTTCCAGAGTGCTTGCCATTATATGAAATTCCAATTTAATAACAGCTCCTTCCAAATTAATGAAATATGAATGTGGAAACAGGGGCTATACTCTTAGCTCAAGTAACGCCATTTAGCAACAGGATTGCAATGTTGATTGCAACGCTAGTTGTCTGATCTGTTGACTGTTGCTTATTAATGGAATTAATTGAATTGATAAATTGTATTTTGCTGCCTCTGGGCTGAGCAGTCAGCCTGGATAAGGGCCAAGCTGCTTCTGCAAAGGGGAAGTAAGGGGCAGAAGTGGAACTGCAACAGAGACACAGAAGCACAGTCCCAAAAAGAAGGTAAAGACCACCAAGAAGGAGAGCACTGCCCTCCTAGGAGGGACCCCCTCACTCACACATAGAGACAGGCTCCTCCAGCACAACATGCCATCCCAGATTCCACTTGGCCTTATTGAACTTCATGAGGTTCGCATGCGCCCACCTCTCAAGCCTGCCCAGGACCCTCTGGTGTCAACCACTCCACACAGTCACACTGTCACAGGGTACATACACATATGTGAGGCAAAATCTGTCACTGCCGCCTTCTTAAGGGACCTGACTGGCCAAACAAATAAGACGACCACTTTGCCACAGCATTTGAAAATCCTGGGATGAGGCATGGGGTGAAGTTCTACTGGATGAACAGACATTATTCTGAACACAGTCCCCAACGCCTGTGGAGGAAAACATGTTGTCAGTACCATGCTATTAGCTAAGCACTGTTTCCCAGGGGATGGCAAATGCTGGGCACAACTGCTTTAAATAATTTAACTCTCCTCCCCTGTTAATAGGCCAACACATGGTACTGTATTCCCATCGATTTTGTCTCCTCTATGATGAACAATATCATGTTCAGGAATCAACCTATTTTTAAATAGGGGAGGGGAGGTAGAAAAGATGGGGAATGCCGCAGAACCAGCCTTGTGTTTCTAGACTGAGATAAATTTTCAGCTGTCCCGAATATATGAACAAGACGATCCTGAACAGGAGACTTAGGAAGATGGGACTCCCCGATGACCTCAAAAGGGAAAGAACAGATGAGCCCTGTCTTCTTTATTAACTGACTCTGGCTCCAAGTGCTTTCTGATAGCACGGATGACAGAAAGAACACTGGACTCTCTCTGCCCTTGGAATAAAGTGGGTCACACAGCACCATCAATTTTTAAGCAAAGCTGCTCCCTTGGAATCAGTGCTTGACATGTTCTCAAAAATTGTGCAGTGATCTTTCCTTTTAATGTAGAGAAATTATGATCTGTACACCAAACAGGGCAGTACTGTACTCTAGTCCAGTGCAGCAAGAGATTTAGACTCCAGCGATAATAGGAGTCTTTTGACAGATGAACTATAAGCATTATTGCCTCCACAGATGGTTCTCTATAATAAATGTGGCTTTTTTTGCTGTTTGATTTTGTCATTCATGTGGGATTCATGTCATTTAACAGCAGCTACCTAAGCATGAGGTGTCTTGTCTAGTTTAATCATCTGTGTTCTTTTTATAGTTAACAGAAGAAATCAGCCCCACCACAAGTTGATTCATCTCACCCACCTCAGCAAATTGTCATTGTCTGCACACTATTTATACCTTCATGAGTGAGTTAGTGTTCTCCCCAAGTTAAATTGAGAGCTGAGAGTCCTACTGAACAAGAAACAGATGAAACCTCCAAAGCAGTTCATATTTTCAAGTCACATCCATAGGGAACTTCAAGCTCCTTCTAGAAACAAATGAATTGTCCATGCTTTAAAGGCAAGGTGAAACTCTTGTCAAGTGGAAAAAAAAAAAAAACAAAAAACCCAAAAAACCCAAGGCAAAGAAGAAATAAATGTTCTCCTATAGGAAATCAATTTTATGAGAAGGGCATACAGTTAGTGGTGTGCAGCCCCCCACACCTCTCTTTCGTGACCACAACCACAAATACTCAGGGCTCCCTGAGCCTTTAATCTTTTCCACTCACCACCCTTCTTGAAGACACCTGGCTCAGATAATACGGTAACAAATCTTCTATGCTCAGATTCCTCCTGTGAAAACCATCCTTTTAGCAACAGTTAGCGAATCCTGGAACCCCACATGGATACCTAAGATATGGGTCCTCATCTCCCTCCTAACTTAGTTACAGGCAATAGGGCTTTTTCAGACATGTGACTTGAGATTTGTGGTCCTTTTAAAACACAGGTGCCCAAACCACAAACGAGGTTTTGCAGCAGATAAATCCTTCAGTTGCACTACATGTCACAACAGCAGGAAAATTACACCCTCTCCAGCTATTAAAGGCCACATTTGTGTATTTACACAATGAGAAAGATGCAGCAGAGTAGGAAAGATACTCGTGTATCTCATGTATTGAGCTAGATTTAAGAGAAGGACATGAGAGTGAGAAAGTCATTCGGAAGATGCCTAGGAGTTACTGCCATGAGGGGACCAGGAGTGGTTTTGTACTAAACAGTGAGCAACCAAGAGATTCCACCAAGTGCTGCGAGTCTTCATGTTGATCACTCTGAGGCAGCACCAGCTATATACAGTTGCTGTGAGTATCTAGCAAAATATTTAAAATTATTCTGCTTAGCCAACCATGGCTTTATGATCTGGTATCATAACAGTTGCTGCTTAGAGAGAGTGACCTCACTTTGCTATTACTCACTGAGACAAATCACTCCATCTTTTTTCATGTACTTTTGTAAATGAAAATGCTTGGGAGGAAAAGGTAGCATTTTCAAATTACTGGTGTCTAAGTGTTGAGCTGAACCATAAATTACCTCTTGAACAGCCGGTCATAAAAGAAATGCAAAGTATTCTTACGCAGCTAATGCTCATTCATTTTTGAAGCTCTGAGCAGTTCTAGAAGAACACTAAATGCCCACTTCACTCTAGCAGTGCAAACATGAAGAGCTATTGTCACCCAGACAAGTCATGTGAGTTTATAAAATTTGGTGATTTATCTCCTTTTTCAGTTGGTGGTATTTTGTCACCAATCACATTTGTCCAGATAAACAGTGTCCCAGGCAATTAAGGAACACTCAGTTCTGGAAGGACACATAATCCTCATCATCCTGAGGACCTTCCCAGCTTCCATGGTTAACCCCAAGTCTAAGTAGCTACTGCAGCCTTTCCACGATGCTCACGAAAGGAAAAAGGTGCCCCTGTAGCCATCCCAGTTTGTACTGTATGACTTCTAGCTGTCCCTTTTGCAGAAGGAAAGATAAATGATCAAGTAGCCGGAGATGTCTAGACTCCCCTCCCCAAATAGGCTTGCCTCCATCCACCTCTTGTGAGCCATACTGACAAAATGTGTAATATAATGCATAAAACAAAGACTTTCCTGACTGTGCTTTTTAACATCTTACTCACAGATTCAACACCATTAATCTTCATTTGGAAAGCCACGGATATTACTTTCTATAGCAAGTAAATAATCATTCTTTTTTATTACTTGCTCTCTGTAATAATAAAGATGCATATTTTACTCTTCTGTTTTGTACTAAGGAGACAGAAAGACAATGTAGTCTGTACTCCTGCTTTAGGTGAGCCCTTCTTGTCTCTCAGTTTATACATATCCATACTTCTCTCCCTTTATAAAATAAAACAGCAATAACCACCTCTGTTATTCATTTACATTGGCTCCACTAAAAAAATATTCAGATATCAACTGATCAAATAGGGCAATTTATCCATGCAATAATTGCATTATTGCGGGCTTATCCTGAAGAACTGTAAGGAAGATAAGAATTTCCCCATGGGAAATTCAAACGCAAGTAGAATGTAAATTTGGTAAATGCACAAAAATGCATGTCATTCATTTCCTTCTATAGCAAGAATCTCAAACTGAGAAATCAAGTAACTTAAAACAGTTCTTTGAAAGTCATACAGATGAGTCATACTAATTACAAAATTACGCCCATCTTTGCAAAAAGGGGGTACATATATTTTTCACAAGTCGTTAGATTCCATCAGTTAGTATTTAGAGCTCTATTGAAGTGTAAATATGTATTGTTATTGTTACTCATTGTTATTTGATACACTTCAGTTCCCACTCTAAGGCGTGCCAAGTATAAAAGAAAATGCAGGCGGTAGGGACAACTCTTCTAAAAAAACCATCCCATTATCTACTTTTTTTTCCCTTTGTTATTGAGAAAGGATGAAATGCATCCATCAAAGATATTATAAGCCAGTTGCACCCTTTTGACGCAATCCTGTATTACTGAAGTCCACGTAAATTCAGTAGGAGCGGGATTAAAGACTTTACTGGAACAGCAGCGGTGTATTATAGGAAGCTTTCATATAATTGAAAATCCTCCCAGCAACAAAGTGATTTGTAAGGAGACACTGAGTTTGTGGCTGAAAAGAGAATTTTAAACTATGCACCGTGAGCCAAGCCACTGATTTCTGGTCCTGCATCTTTCCCGCGGAGGAAGTCTGCTCCGCACTGTCATATGTCCCAGCCTGGGAATAACTCTGCCTCACCTCTCCTTCTCGCTATGAATGGCTTCGCAGTGAGATCACATCACACCTGCAAAAACTAGCTATCCTTATGAGTGTCCTAGATATGACGCCTTAGAGCAGCAGAGCTTCCTCTGCTGCTCAGCAAATCTCCACTGCTGAAAGATTTTACTGTTCAGTTCAGTAACGTAAAGGCAGTTGAGTTTACAGCTGCTTTTGAAGAAGCTCCTTAAATCTTAGAGCTTGATTAAGTGAATACACAAAAGTTTCAGGAGTTAGATGCACATTTCCTACTTTTCCAAAGAAAAAATATGTTTAATATGAGCCTACTTTAACGGCAATGTTATAAGTGGAAATTTTGCCATTGGACGCAGCAAGATGGATGTCATCCCCACCACACATAGCTCCCAGAGATTTCCACAGGACTTTAATGCACATGTTACATAGACTGGAAGAGCCCTCAGTACCCCTGTCCTTCTGCCCTCTTTCAAGCAGAGGAATTGCCCCTTCTTCTGTAGAGGCTTGGGGTTGAACAACAGCTTCACCTATACAAAAAAGTGACTTTCTTTTTAATAACCTGTTGCTATCAAATGCTTATATCCATTAATTATCCCATAAGATGATCAACATAAAAGCCACCGCATCTTTTATTACAAAGGAAATTGCTCAAATGACATATAGCTGCTTCTGTATTAGTAGAGACTATACTGCACAATGAAGTTTGAATAATTCCCTGCTGAAATGGAAGCCATAACATCCCATTTTATACCATCGCCAGTCAAGTATCTGCCGTTTGGTGGTCATGTCACCAACTTAGTATCTTGTGTCTGTACTTGTGGGAAATATACAAAGCCTTTTTGGCACTGACTGACTTTGTTGTGGCAAAATAGATATATGAAGTTTCCCAGTCAGCAAGTCCAGTTATTTCCCATTTATTTAGTCTTCTTTTAAAGCCTTTACTCTTCTTACAAGATTTTCATTGAACTAGGAGGTTTAAAAAGTACTGCTGAGCCGATGCAACAAAATTTGTATTAAAGAAAATGATAAGGAAAACAATATCAACATGCCTCTGAGATAATCATCTCTGATCGCAACGCAATTATTTTTATTTTTTAATCATACTTACAGAATGAAGCTGTCTGAACACTGAGAAACAGTTAATTCTGCTTTTTATAATTTTCTCATCATGGTAAAACTACCTAATACACAAGTACACACATTTCAAGCAAATATGACAGAATGAGGGCATTATGGTTATGATACTCTGTGTATATTTGGAACTGTGGGTAAATTTAGTAGGGCTGCTGCACTGACATACGGTCAATGCCATCCTCTGAATAAGAGAGGAAAGAGCAGGAATCACTTGTTAGTTAAAGATAAAAACAGGAGTGAGATACCCTCTAGAAAATGGGTGTACAATTCAGAATCCCGATCAGCTGCAGCGAAAACCCAGGCTTCACCCCGCTGTGCCTTCACAGCGTCGGTGCTCCGTACGCGCCCGATGCCTCATACAGAACAGCGGTTTATACAGCTTATCCAGCTGTGCCACTGGACTCACGCTTTAACACACCCTCTGAACTTCTTACACGTGATGCGTTAAGTGAAACTTAACGTCAGCCTCCTGCATCCTTGAAGCAATATGACAGTTTCCACTCATCTGTACTCTAAGGGCCTTATCCGGCTTTCCTGAGCACCTGCACACTGATGTGGCTGGACTTTGGACCTGGCTGCTATCTCTGAACCTCTGCACAAAAGAGAGATTGGAGATGCAGAGCCGAGTGGCTGTGCCTGAGAAAGGACCCTCTAACGTCACATCTCCCGCCCAGCGCAGGACCAAACAGGATGCTGCGTGTGTCAGCAGCAGGAATGGATGTAAGAGCCGCAACCCTGTGTCCTACGATGGGTCGCAGAGGTTAGCTTGTGCCAATCTGACTCTTTTTCTATGTTTCCCAATAGGGTAAGTTTGAACCTAATTAGTTCTTTTAATTAAGAACCTAATTAGTATGATGTATTTGATAAGGCTTATTCTATGTCCTTAAGGGGGCAACAGTTATTTAATTCATCTGTCCAGACAACAGGTTGGCAGGTACATTCGGGGTTATCAGAATGGCAGCAGCGTTGGCTTGTCTTAGTCCAAAAACATAAAGCAAGCAAAGCAATCCAATACAGGGAATGTGACCAGGGTGAGCTGTCTGCCTGCCTCTCCAAGGGCCCTCCAGGTTTTTCTAAGACTGAAAGTTTGTTTGCTTTTCCCATATATATTAATGATGTTAAAGGAGATTTTTTTTTCTTATAAAGCTTGAATCTTTATAGGTACACAGAAGGAGACTATGACTTCTCGTTAATATATGGGATTATAATAAAGCAGGTAACTGTAAGTTTCCTATGACTGACTTTGATTATACTTACCATATCAAGAACTGCTCTACAGAGAAGTAAGTTTTGTGAAACAAATGTACAACCTTTCCAGAATAAAAGGAGAATCAGGCTTACGGGTTGTTTTTAAAGCATATTTTAAGAAGAAAGCAGACCCGATCAAATGTCAAGAACCAATTTGTTCATGTGAGGTTTGCCACAGGTAGGCTCTAAAAGTCAGTGAGAGCTTAGTTTCTATTTCACAAGTCCTGATCGTATCAGTTAGCTTCATGCTGTTAGATTAACTTGCACACTGAACTTTCCAGAGACAGAGGGAAGAAAAAGATAAGGGAGAAAAAAAGTGAAGAAAAGCCTAAAAGAAAGGCAAAGGAAATAAAAAAAGCTAGAGATGGGATATAATAGCTGTAAAGAATACAGAATTGCTAGGATGTAAAAAAAGAAGGGGGAGGGGGGGCAACACGACACACATGCCAAAAGATGGGAGGGGAAAACAAATGTTCCTGATTAACAAGAAAAGAAAATGAGAATTTACTGAGACTGACAGAGGGAAGGCAAACCACTGAGTATTTCATTGTCTTTAGCTGAAGGGCTAAGACAAACACCAATGCATTATTTTGTCTTCAGAGCTAAGGAGTGATTCTTTCCATTCCAAGCATTTTACAATATCCTTTACTCATTCATGGAGGATTTGATCTTTTACTCCTCTACTGTCCTGTGGAAAATAGTTACAAATGTAGTAGGGTCTGCCCTCTGCTGAGTTGTATTTACTTTCTTTATGAAATTAATACAAAAAATTGTCACAAGGTCAAAGGGAAATTCTACGTTCAAGTTATCTTGGATCAGGTCATTAATGCTGAAATTATTAAGATCCCTATGGAGCTACAGTAATTTCCACCAGCGGGGAATTTGGACTGTGTCCGTTCAAGTACAGCCTAAAGCAGATCCCTAGTAAAACTATTAAAATTAAAAGTGACATAATTTAATCGAAGTGAGCATATTATACTGTACTGAGGTCAGTAGGGTGCAGTTATATTAACCAGGTCCTATATTGCTTTGCACTAATTATTCACTTCAGTATACTTTACTTTTTACACCAAATTTCAAAAATGTTTGTATCTTTCAAAAGAGTTCATGTCTTAATACTGCCCCATGTATAAGTGGTTTAATTTTTACCTAGCACAGGCAAAGGGCAAGAATATAGGAACACTACATTAGCTTGATCCTGTGGTTCACTTAGCCTTATAATCCTATATGTTTCTCTAATAGTGGCCAGCGCAACATTTTTTATAATTTGTGGTATAATCCATTCTCACCATAAATATCTCCCTACTGGGATAAGCATGGAAATGAAACACCCAGTTTATTAACTGTTTCAAAAATAATTTTGAGCATTCTTCTCATTATTATTCTTGTTATTAATTGACGAGACTCCTTATGAATGTCATTAATTTTTGGTCTGAATGGTTGGGGGTTTTTTGCAAAACAAAGGTGTGAGTTTCGTTCAGAGTCATCAAAATTACCTATTGCTGAGGGAACATCTCCCAATCAGGTCTAGTTATAATATTTTACATGTTATTCCCCATCCTATTCCTTATGCTTCATAATGTCTTTTTTGACTTCTGGCCACAGCTAAAGTCTTCATTAAGCTGTCTGTAACAACATCCAAATCTCTCTCTTGAACTGAATAATTAATTCCAAATCTTTCCACTTTCAAAGATGTTTTAATACTTTGCATGTACGGATGGCAAGTCTCATTTGCTGTTGCAATCCTGGTGAAGCTCATCCTTCAGCACACAGGATGGAATAAGATGACGGGGCCGCTAAGTCTGGAAGCACTTCACCACATAACTGATGTTTAAACCAGAAAAAACAGTATGAACATCTTCTTTCCATTCCCACACACCATAAATCAGTCTTCCTTAGTGATGACTAAGCAATATGCCTGTACCCTTTGCAAATTTTGCTGCCTTCCTATTCATCATCTTTTTCTGGAATTACTAAATAAATTAAGCAATGTTGCACCTAATACAAAAAGTTCTCCTTGTCATGAAGAAACTCTTAATTTCCTGTCTCTTCTGATATGGAGACCCAAGCTCAATGTTTACATAATCTAGAAGACACCTTATCAAAATATAAATGCAATGAAAGTCAAGGAAAATGTGTTCTAGGATTTTTATATACATTTTTTTCTTGATTCTCATAAAATATGAATCAGGATCATGAGGAATTTATGAATTCATTTTTTTCCCCAGTAAGAGAATATGTTCCTGTAAAGAATATATTTAGACTAAGGTATTATAAAATGCACTGAAATGCAGTATGGAACAATTCAAATGCTTTCAGAAATAGAAAACAGTGGGTTACAGTGCAGTGTCAAGGTGGTGAGGACTCTCTGTTTCATTGTACTCTGAACCTATTTTAACTGTCCATTGGTTTTCATTTTTTCTGTCTTTAGAAAAAAAAAAAAAAAGATTAAATTGTCATTACCAGTAATAAAGAGAGAATCTGATCTTCAGATATGGGCTTTAATAATTTAGGCTCCTTTTAGCAATCATAACCTGAAGTTAGAAGAGCAGACCAGAGACTCTCCCATAAAAATGTGATAGTTCTTCAGCACGTCTTCACCATTTCTTTCATTCCTAGAAGTCCATTCACTTGACTTGTATCTGTAAAACATCCTGGCATTTTGGCACATGCCGAGGCAAAAAGAGAGACTCAACTCATCCGTATTTCATATGTTACATACTTCTAGGCCCTAGCATTGCAGAATATAATCATTGTTCCTTGCCCTCAGAGCTTCTGAGATCCCTTGCCCAACATTGCTACAAGGAGAAGACAACATGCATCATGCAATTGAGGAAAGGGAATCTCAGGCAGGCTGCATCAAACATGAGAACAGTAATAAGAAGTTTTTTTGTAAATTAGGTTTAAAATCTGGTGAAAAGTCTGAACACCTTCCCAATATTTCAAAACTGTAGCATCTCACTAAGCATGTATATGGAAACCATGAGACTTCCTACAGCTTCTGTGTGCAACTCCCACAGGTGAGATGACATTGGATCAGGAAGAACAATCTTACAGTAAAATATTAATCAATAGAAGGATAAGATTGTCCTTACCATACCTGACAATCCAGGAAATCAAATGTATTCAATTTACAGAGATACCAACAATTTATAGCATTTGAGGAAGATTTATTATCTGGTTTCCATGGAAAAAAGTACAGAATGCATCTGTAAATACGCATAAGGAAATGTTTAATCCAGGTGTCTACCGAGAATGACAATGCTTCCCTGGGAATGATTCACAGGTTTCTGTATTAATTGTGTATATTGGTATTATAGGACTAAGTAAAAATGCAGGGAGACCATTCACAAATAATGCATGATTGCCTGCTATTTACAGCTTGTTGAGTTCATGAGATATGAATAATTAGCAGAGTTCTGGGAACAGTAAAAAACATCCATTTTTTAATATTAAGCCACACTTTCCATTGACCAAATGCCAAGGGCTAAACTGTGCCCCAGTCCCTCCACTGGAAGCCTCCCCACACCCTGCAGTTGAGAGCCACACTTGAGAAGCAGCCATCCGAGACTCAACAGGCCACTCACAAAGGTACTGTGCAGAGCTATATTGGCAGGGGCACCACCAGGCCTTGCTAGAATGACAGGTAATTTACAGCCGAGCATGAATTTTTTTGAAATTTTTAAAAATGACCCTTCACAGTGTGCTGTTAAATGTTCCCTTATTCTTGTCTGACCTCCATGTAGTTGTAACTCTGGTTCATACACAGTCCGAGGAAAATGCACAATGGTGGTGTTTGCAGATAAAAGAATCCATATATAGGCTATAACTTTCCTTAATTTGTAAGAGGATAATTCAAATAAGCTTTATATAAGCTGAGAATGCAGACTTATGGCACATTTGTAAAGTGAAATGTCCTTGTCGATGAATTAAACTCTATAAAGACTGCTAGTAACCCCACGTGTGTATACCTGGTTTTGTTGAGGTGTTGAAGATTCACTTCAGCCTGCAAAACTGAGAATGATGGATAGGAACAGTGCAAACTCAAACCACCTGCAAGTAAATTAAGCCATCCTTTAGAGACAAGTGACCGTTCACAGTGTATTCTTTTTCCTATTTGCACTGAATAGTTTGCCACTATCCATTATCAAGCATCAACTGGTTTTTAAGGCTGAAAATTTTAAAATTCTCTGCCTATCTGCTAAAAACACCCAGCTACAGAATTGCTTTCAAATAAGCACTACTGACTTTCATATAAAAGATTTGTAAATATAGGAAATAAGTGAGTGAAATAGCAATTTTTGACCTAGATTCTGAACTGCCCAGTGGGTGTGCTTCACATTTAAAGAGCTTTCCTTCTGCCAGTAATGCTGAGTCCTCACACATGTTCCACAGCCTCTGTTTTGCTATGCACAATGCTAATTGAAAATGTGAAGATTGGTAGGTGGGCAAAAGACATCTGTTTTAGTTTAGTAGCCAGCAAACCACATTTATTTTGCATATTTAAATTAAACGGCACTAAATCACTAAAAGACAAAAAGTGTGGTGCAAATGAGATATAGGACCAAAGATCAGATTTACCACTAAGCCACAGGAAAGAGACTTGGTTAACATTCAACACTAGCTATCATGTAAGAAAAAGCTGAAAGAAAGATGCATCCCACTAAATGTTGCCATGTTTCTGTGGTGAGATCCTTTGGACAGAGAGAGGATAGAACTCTTTTATAAAAAATAAACCACCATTAACTGTCACCATATATTAACACTATCTATTTACAGCCAGTAAATAACTGCATTATTCAGTTACCTTCCCTTTACGCTAGCTGGTGTGTTAAAAAGAGCAATTACTTAAGAAGCACTTATGCTGACACTAGTTCAGGAAACCTCAACCACAGTCACTGCTAGTTGGCACTAGCTATCCTACCATTTCAAATCTGGGGGACTCAGAAGGGATATCCCTGTTCCTCCTGAATGGCACAAGTACAGACTGAACGCTCTCATTAAGTAGAATTGAAGGGATTCATAGAGGGGAAAAAGATTAGTAAGCATGAAGACTATGGATCTCTGCAGTATCTGCTTAAAAGTAATAAACTTCACAGGTTGAATATATAAAATGGCTTTTTCTATCAGAACAAAGATCTCAATTTCCTTGCATCCTTTCCCTCAGACGGCCAAGAACAGATGTCTAAAAGATCATACAAACAAGTCAACAGTTTGTGATACTTCCTCAGAATATTTCTCAGCCTCCAAACATTTGTATCTCAGACCTTTCCTAAGCCACACATACAGAAAGGTGGTGACTTTCAGAACTAGGTCTGGTAAGAAATGCAGGACAACCCCCCCCCCATAATTTAACAGAGGGTCATTAATGCAAATGTAATAGCAGTGGAGTATGTTACTGAGTTGGTTGTAGAAAATAGAAGCAAAAATCACTGACTCCAATAGGCTGTGCCAGAACGCTACAGGCGGTAATATCAACTGAAACATTGAGGTCAACAGGGACGAGCGAAGGGAACCACAGACTAATAAGCAAAGTTATTTAAGCACAACAGAAAACTCAATGTCAATGCTGCGAAAATGGCATAAGTCAGCTTGGAAACAACAGCTGAATATGTTGGGAGAACTGACATGGGGCAGAAAGCCATGATGTTTACACTAAAGAACTATTAATAACTATTCACCTTATCTCCTAATTACAGTGCCCAAAGTGTGGATTCAAACACCACTGCAAAGGGCCAAAGGTGCTGCATTTTCCCATCAGTTTTATAACCTTTGCTCATTTGAACAAGACCTGTCAGTTGTCACGCATCCAGCTCTGTCACTGAATTGATGTGTATATCTTTTGGAAAAGACCTTATTGCTTCATTTTTCATTTTCACACTTTAAGTTTTTCTCTATTAATTAGACCATGAGAAACAAACAAAAATGTCAGAGAGAGGAATCCATCGAAGGCCCTATGTCAGTTTTCAGAACTTCTAATTTCACACCATCTATAAGGAACATGATTTCTGTTTTCATTATTGTCTCCAGAAACAAGGATCAGCTCCTCTCCATTGCGGTCAGCTGGACTCAGCGTTGTCTGAACATTCGCACCAGTGAAGTGTAACAGCTTTTCTTTCCTGTGCTTACACAGGAATGCTTTTCCAGGGAATGGCTTTATTTACATTTGCTTTCTAAGTGAAAGGTTTAGATTTCCTCTCTACACTATTGCAGGATATCTCATCAGGTCGAGAATTCAGGTCTTAGTATGATTCTGCTTACAAACCAAATTTGAGAAAAACAGTATAGGGCATTTGGATTTTCAGCTCAGACAGACAGATTGATGTTATTTGCATATAATCTCATTTCAGATTTTTATTTTATACAGAGAAGTAATTAAGCCAAAAGGGGGAGAAAAAGCCAAAGAACCTCCTACTCTATGCCACTGACCAGAACTAATCTCTTCACTCTTTCTACTTAAGTTTGGACTTTGGCTTAAATACAAGTACAAACATTTCAAGCACTTCGGGAAACTTATGAGTTGCTACTGTGCTGAAAGCAGCTACAATACCAGCTCCTCTGACCTCCACTTCCTTGCTTTTCGTACTCTGTGTGGAGCCATCTGATTTATCCATAAAGGGTATCAGATTGCTTCTTATTTGGAGGAGTTCCTTTCTATTCTATGTTCCGACAGGCCTACGTATTATCAACATTATAATATTACAAATTGCTATAAAAATCGTGTTGCTTGGAAAAAAAGAAGTTCCACTACAATGCACAAAGGGTGTTTGCTGTTGTGAACAGATTTGATAGGCAGGGCATAGGGAACGGTTAGAAGTGAAGACTCCAACAGTGGGCAAGAGCCATAACTGAGATTTATCTAGTTTGTGCTATTTTCAATTTAGTATTATTAACATAGAAAGTATCATGCACAGCAGGACGTATAATTTGAATGGGAAGGAAATGGATTATTAATATAATATTAAAGGCTTGACAATACAGCATAGTCTTTGTTTTACACTTAGAAAAACAATTTCAGAACAGCATTTTCATGAGGCATATACCGAAAGGAACCGGTCATTTTATTTTTGGCTTAGATTTGCTTTTAAAGCTCAGTATTTTCATCGTAACACATTTTTCTTTGATGCTTTTTGTGCTGAACTTTTCCCCCCATTTAAAATAAAATCCCTGTGTTAGCTTTTGTAATGACTTTGCTCTGTTTTCTTGTTCTTTTTTATTCTTTTAATTTGCTTAGAAACACAGCCTTTTGTTCTAGCCGCTGAATGAGTGGTATCGTTGCAGATGTAAGTTAATTTTTGGTAGGTTTCCAGCTAGATGAGTTTTAAATATGATGTACCTTGTCCAATATAGTACGATACAGCAACACATTTGTAAGGTGTTTCCAGCCCGCTGCAACAGAGCCCCTGAAGTCTAGAAGTACGTACTCTAGACTCAAGATAATTTTTGATTTTGCAACCTGGAGATTTGTCCTTCTACAAGATGAGGCAGAGATTTAACTTTTCCTCCTGGATCACTTTGGTGTCTAGAATCCGGAATCTAGAAGTCAAATGTTTAATATCAATTCTTACGCTCTTGTCCTCACTCAGCTTTTTTAATAGATGTAATACAAATCAGCAGAGAACAACCAATTTCTCTGAAAGCAACAGCAAAGGAACCTCAAAATGCACTATTGGAATAGACTGTGAGGCAAAGGAGAGCTCCTGGATTCTTTTTGTATTGTTTCTGGTTACAGTGCCTAGATGTTTTTTCATATTACATCTGTCCTTCAAAGCCTTCTGCTGGTCTCCTCCAAAGGATCCCTGTAACCTAGTCCTCATGGATTTCTGCTGGCTGTTCACCAAACCACTCAGTTAGACTTTCCCAGTACTTAAAGCAGAAGTCTTCCCGGAAAATAAAAATTTCACCTAACTGTGGATACACTGCAGTGGATGGAAATGATAGTCAGGTAAAGAACAACAACAGATAAACAGCATCGGTTTGAGGAAGAGCTATTCCTGTGACACCAGAGATCCCATGTAAGCACTCCCAAAAGGTATTAAGGAAGGTATTTATCCCAGACAGCAGGCAGTCACACTACCATACTTGGTAGATTTCACTTGGATTTTCCTGAAGGTAGAATAGATTTCCCTGTGAGCATATGTAAATCCAGGTCTTCCTGCTTACACCAGTGATGTTCTGGCCATACAGAACAGGGGTTTTGCTACCACACACTCTACAGACAACATTCCATTTATATTTAGTGTTTCTTAATCCCTCACAGTAAAACACATTATCCCGTAGCAAGTTCATTTTTTTCATGACATTTTAACAACAGATTCTTTAAAGCACGATGATCCATTCCTTTCTTCTTCTAACCTCACTTACCATTCAGAGGAGAGTCAGAATTTTTTTAATTATCCTATTAAAATAATACACACTTAGATATAAGTGCTGCCATGAGAGATCTAGAGCTGGCATGTGGGCTAAATGAAGGATCAGAGAGATTGCCCCTTTCCAGAGGGCAACTGATCATGTTCAAGGACAGAAGCTCACAAGGGCAAATGGGGACAAAGAGGAAGAGAAACAGTTCCAGTTAGGAAGGACCCTTCAGCAAGCAGCGATGAGGAGAAGGCAGAGAAGAGTAGAAATTAGATACACAGCCAGATCTCCAGGTAATGAGGAAAAAGAAGCTTTTCTTGCAGAATCTCATGGATTTTGCTGCCACGCTAGAAAAACTCGTGGGTTATTGGGGTGCAACTCCAAGGACTAAGGGAGACAGATACAGTTTGAAGCTGTGTATGATCAAGGGTGCTGTAACTGGGAGAAAAGGTGGATTAGCACTGCAGGAATGCACTGAAAGCCATTTCTAGAATATTAAAGGAGTAAACTACGTGCATTGTAAAGTCTGAGATGTTTTCCAAGAGATGAGAATATAATCTAGCACAATTTGTAGCTTTCTGGATTTGGCAACTTCATTGTGACCCTAAACAATACGGTAGACACTTTCTAAAAATACCGTCTATTGTGTATATTTAATACTGGCATTAAAAATATTTCCTGGCAGTACACAGTCTTAGAGGGAAGCTATTCTGATTTCTCTTACATGAAGTGTGATTTAATAGTATTTAAATAGCATTTTCTTTCCAGCAAGAGACATAGTTTAGTCACACCAGTAAAGGACTTGTTCTGTTTCCTGACTAGCTCAGCTTTGGCAGAAATGATTGTACAGCACTTAGCTAGTCCCTTGGTAAAGGAAAGAATGAAAGATGTCAAAAAGCTGGTGGTGAGAACTGTTCTTGCTGAAAAGCATCACTCTCCAGCTACAGAGACAGGAAAATGCAGGCTGAGCTTTTCTATTGCCACCCATGCTATGGTTCTGGCTACGTGAGGCATTACACAAAAAATGCAAGCAAAATAGACTGATGTTCTATATACCTGATTTTTCTTTTAAATAAAGAAATCAAGTTCCTTTTAGCAGAGTCACATTTCTCTTCAGGAAAATGGTTGAGTCATTTCAACAGTACCTTGGCCTGGCTTGAAAAAAAAGGGAAAAAAAAAAAAAAAAGAATTCTGCTAATCTCTTGCAGTTGATTCGTAGCAGATTGGCCAGCACAGGGTAAGAGTAAAGAAAACTGGCCAACAATTGCCAATGTGCATAAAAATGGAAATGCTGACAGTTGTGACTTAGAAGAAACAAATAAAAAGGGCTGAAAACCCTCTGGCTTTCAAATCACCGAGCCAACATGGATCTTGTAAGAGGAGGCTAAAATGAACTGAGAAATATCCTTAGAAAGAGAAGAAATTTTTGAGAGAGAATTGTGCTTCTAGTAAAATTCATCCCACCTGCTTCTCCTGGCAAGATGTGTGTTGTAAAATAAAAGTGATGGCACCTGTGGACAGTTGCTTACTCCGAAAAAAAAAATGTTAATGAAATTATAAAGCTCTCTTATCCTTTTTTGATTACATCAGATGGAAATAAGAAATAAAGTATGACTTCCCCTGGTATTCGTTATTCTGTGCTTTTAGTTATCTGTTGTGAACACAGTGATAAGTAAATGCTAAATATCCTATTGATACCTAATAAATCATTCACATTTTTTTATAACCAGTAAGTCAGCATTTATATTTGATCTTCTTCCAGCTAATACTGAATATGATCCATTTGTACTAAACAAAATCTCAAGGACTGGAAGATATTTAGAGTCTGCCGGCAAGGTCACGTTGGCTGAATAATATATTTGATTTACACTGTAATGAAAAATTAGTGTCTCTCTCTCATCTCAGTGAAGCAGGTGAATAAAATGCAGCTTTTAAACAACTGCTTTGTATTCTCCTGTGCACTCAAGTCCTTAGAGAGAACTTGAATACACATAAATACGAAGCAAAATATATACTAACTGTGGTGTCACGCAATCTGTCACTTATATCCTTATCAGCACCTGAGGAATAGAAGGCAGCAAATGCAACCCTAGCCTTTGAGAAGGACTTCACCGGGTATACAAGAAACTATAGATAAGTAATTGTGACTTTCAGGAAAATAGTTAAAAATCAGAATGAAAACTAGAACTGGCAGATACTCAGATAACTATAAAGGAAGACGTCATGCAGCTTCTGTAGGCGGAAGGTATGCCCTTCAAGCCTTTTACAGTCCTTTGAAGGAGTCAACAAGCATGTGGATAGGTGTAGTGTGGTCAATACATTGTTCTTGGATTTTTAAAAGACTTTTTGACAGAGTTCTTGAAGAAGGAAAGCTTTCACAGAGTAACAAAGAACAGTTCTCACGCAGATCAGTAACACGTTAAAAACTAAGAAACAATGATAAAAAGAAATAGCCAGTACGCACAATGGAGGATGGCTGACACTGAGGTCCAGTAGGGTCTGTTTTATAAACATATGTTATTCAGCATATTTATGAATTAATTGGAAAAGAGAGTCAAGAGTGAGATAAAACATTTCCAGGTGATACAAATTATTCAGGATAAAATAGCAGATGAAATGCAATGTCGATTATTGCAATCAATAATAATCCCAGCATTTACAATATGGGATTCAATTTTTTGTACCAGGAGAAAAAATATTTGAGTCATTTCAGTTAGTTCTCTGAAAATACCTGTTATAGGTCCAGAAAGGCATGTAATGTTAAATACCAGAGAAAAAATCCAGAACAAATAAGAAGACATAGTACATCCTTGGTGTTCTCTCTGTTTTGAATGTTGAATGAAATTCTGATAACACCAACTGAAAGAGAAACACGGCAGTACATAGCAGAACTACAAAAGATACAGAAAAAGAATTAGGAAGATGATCAGAAGTATGGAACAGCCTTCACTTTGAGAGAATAAATAGTCTACGACTTCGGGTTTGAAAAAAGATGATATATGACAGGCCACAATAAAATATTGAAAGCCAGAGATTTGCTAGTTTATGTGATACAAGAAGCAGTGCCTACCTATATAAACGATCAGGCAGCAGATTTAAAATAAATGTAAAGAGTGCCACACAGTATTGTGGAGGCCACAAGTACAAATAATTTACATCATTTCTCTTCTAAAACCCCAAAACTTTTAAGATAAAAAACAAAAAAAGAAACAGATTTTTGTACTATCTCCTCAGTTTTCATATGCACATTGACTTTGGCTCCTAAATGACCTTGACATTTCATTAATGAGAAATATAAATTTCAGAAGAGCAAGGAAAAAAGTTTCTCTTAGAGTGCTGGGAGTTACCTTGACCTACAATCACAGCCGTAGTATGGTTCAGAAAGACACTACTAAACTACACTAATTAAGAGGGAACAATTTTTGATCTTTGTATGTTACAACTTTTTTTTCCTTACCTATTAGCAATATTTGTGAGTTGGTCTGTTTTATATTTGAAACATATCAATAATGTTAACACAGAAGCTTGAGGCTGGGTAAAATACAGGCTGCTGAAGTCTTTTAGGCTTGTACTTAGCTTGAGTATTGCTACTGTAGTTTAACCATACCTGCACGTACTGTTTGGTGCTATTTTGTATGGTCATATGTACAGGAAGCACTTGTAACGTGACCATTTTGGGATTCTGCAATAATAGCTTCATGAGGATAGGAATTTTGACTTGATAGTGAAACAGAAATGGGAGACAGTTGTAAAGAAACAATCATTGCTGCCAGTTATTTTAAATTCTCTGACATTTTAAAATCCTCGACCCTAGTTGTATAGCATTTTAGTAATCTTGATGGCAAACTCCATCAAAACAGCTCTCCATTCTAGTGTTGGATAGAGGGTATTAAAATTAACTATAGAGCCAAAATAACGGTGAGATTGTGAATGGTAGCACAAAGGATGCCTAAAAACTGTTTATGTTCTAAATCTGGAAGGACATACTTAGTGGGACTGCTAAGCATAAGCATGTTAGTTGTTTAATCACTGTCACAATGGTAGTTAGGCTAACATCACTAATTAGGATCGCTTTTAGAAATCTCTCTCAATCTTTAAGAAGCTAGGTATCTTTGTAAATTTATTTTGTTACCATTTTTGCAATGCTGGTTTCCCATAGGATCTGAGTTGAGCATCTTGAAATGGCTGTAACGTTAGAAACATACAAATCCTACTCACAAATTTCCAAGCCATGAGGTTTTTATACATACATATTGCCTGCTCATGAAAACAAGGAGAAACAATTATTAGTACACTGACAAATGACTGTTCCATCAGCAAATCTGCTTCTACTACACCTAAAGTCTTAAACTTCCAGGGATTAGGGTAAAACAACTTATCTTCTTGGGTTTGATACCTTGATATTAACTAAAATTTTCTACAGTACTTTGATGGTTTATGTAATATCACCATTCAGAGGCCTGAAAATTAAAAGAAAATCAAAGTAATTAGCAAAATAATTAGGTACACCCGGTATTCAGTAACTACAGGACAACATAAAGCTCTGGACACTGAAAAGTTTTTACATCCTTTATCTAAATTTAAAAAGGGTAGTAAAATGAACATACATACCGGAAAAGATGAATTCTGCAATAGTGAAAGTGGGCCTTTTTACTTCAAAAAAAAGTTAAGTGTTGATCTAGATACCCTCACATTTGTGCTAGACCAAATCCTAGACCTTAAAACAAAGTGTACTTGAACTACTGGAGTTTCATTTGCCTTTGTCTCAACTTTAGGGTAAGGCTCAATTTCTCCAGTGATTCTGTGCAACTCTGTAAACTGTGTCCTTGTTGACTAGAAAGGTTTTATTAGCCTGTCAGCAAACACTGTATGATTTTTCAAGTTTGCAGTGAATTGGAAACTGGGAGAGTTTTCTGAACACTACAATGTAGTCAAAGTCAGGACTCAGATTTTGGCTCTAGGTGCTCATTTACAAATGAGCAATTCATCATGTGAAACAGAAAGGAAATAGCTCCAGGTTTCTGTCATATTGTTGTGATGTGAAGTGCTTCTCATTGACATGACTCTGCTGTAGAGCGAGTACCAGCAAGACTCACAGAGCTGAGAAAGCAGGAGCTGAATTTTGCTCTGACTTGCCATATTGTTCTGGTTAGAATGGAGAGACTGTGAAAAGCATCTAAATGTGTTTAAACCATCCCAAGGAAGAAAAGAGAGGCATGTCACAGGACAAAGAATACTAAGGAGGGAGAAGACTTCTTTATCATGGTACCAAGTAATTGCTGTTCTCAAAAGACACAGCAATAAATGAAGACGAAAGCCTAACCTGAGCCTATTGTGCTGTGCAGATGGCTCTTGTGAGCAGAAACAAAAGTCTCTTTGATCATTTGAGAGTAGGCACAGAAGTCAAATATACTAATACAGCTGTAATCCCATATTGGCAGGTGAAGGTAACCTAGCACGTCTTCTCCATGTAACATCAATATTCTGTGAGAGTATTGAAGATATTACTCTAAGACACCTTGTAACTGGAGCAGATTGTGTTGTTGGTTTTCAGCTGAGACAAACTATTTCTAAATTTATGAAACCCAATGGAGAAGACAAACCTTCAGGGCCTTGCAGAGGTTTCTGGCTGGATTTAGTTTTCTTATATTGAGGCTGTTAATATCTGTAAAAGGGATAAAGCGTATCTCAAAAGAAACTGCCTGAGAATTGAAAAACAAAGCCTATTAAAAACATAAAAAGGTCAAAGAAAGAAGCTGTGTGTCTTGTTTCATAACTATAAAACATTATTTAAAAAATAAGATGAACGAATTATATCTAATTCCTGGCTTGTAGCCCTGCAATAGACATGAATTTAATAATATTAAGAAATAATCAGGGTTCTTTTTAACAAAATCAAAATATTGACTGAATTCAGAGACATTCAAAACACATCTTTGACTTTGTTGGCTATTAATCCATAGTATATGCTGTGCATTGTGACAAAAATGGAATATTCTTTACAATCCTAATATGTCTAGTCTCTTACCATATACACACAAACTACATTTTATAATAAAATTTTTTCTCCCATTATATAGTCAATTACAAAAGATTTCAAATAAGCAGTAACATATCCTAAAATCTAGTTCCTTACAACAGAATTAGTAAATCTAAAGTCTGTTCCCCTCATTTTTTGTGAGCTGGGGCACAAACTTGTGCCTTGGTTCTATCTAGATTAAGTCTGCATAAGTCTTGGCAATAAGGTATACCATTATATAGAATGTGTGACTAAGGATGCACCTCTTTCCCTTATGCTGCACCATGCAATAATCTTCCAATTTTATTTTATTCTATAGTTGCCAGAATAAATTATGTCCCTGATGGCAGTTCAGTAATGCATTCCTATAAAAGCTAATATAAAGTCAATAGAAAACAAAAGAATGACTCTTGCTAATTTCAGCAGGCTTTGGCTCAGACCAGCTCTGATTTTATTTTTTTTAGATAGAAAAAAAGAAATAACTACATGATACTGCCTAGGTACTTATTTTATAATGGTGCATGTATATAGAGGATATATTTTTAAAGTTTGGAAGCAAACACCTAGCATATCAATTTTTCCATTAATGCAAGTTGTGGATATGGATCACTAGAAGCATTATACTTGGGTAGCCGCAGCCAATAGTTTAATTCATCCAAAATAATGGAATGGCCATTCTTGCCCTCTATTACTCCCACTGGCATTAGGTCTAGACAATGTCACATCAAAGAGCAGCAGTTAACACCAGGGCAATCTGACACAAGCCTGGAGCTATTTCCCTTTTCCTTCACATGATGAATTGTTCATTTGCAAATGAACACCTTGAGCCAAAATACTAATGCAAAGTTTGCCTGCGTCCTACTGTTTGGAAGAATTATTATAATGACAATACCTATTGATATTACGTAGATGCCTGATGTGATTTGTCATTAAATGATTCAATTTGATAGTAGTTAATATTCACAGACTACAGTCTTCCAAATTAAATCACATTTCAAGACGCACAAATTCTATTAACCTTTTTGTTTGTTAATATAGGCTGTTACTCAGAAAACCATATATTTTGTCAAGTCGGAGCAAATTTCTGGGAAAGAGGAAGAGATTTGGATGAATAGAAGCAAAGCCAAGCCTATCCCTTTACTGTTCAATAGCAGTCACTTCACACAGAGGAAAATACATTTTAAGATTGAGAATGTCTCAGTGGTTGCCATTTTTGTACCTGTATTTTCTGCTGCAATGGGAAAGACTTGCCATGTCAACACTGTGGCTTCAGACACAAGCGTGGCGCGTGGGTGGGTGCAGAGTTGCAGCTCCCTAGGACTTAGGTAGCAGAGAAAGGGGACATCTGAGACACTGTGCCCCTACTATTGCTCTCCTTTGGAGAGCACCCACCCCTACAGGGTGCTGAACTAATGATCTGTGGTTGACAAAGGCTGCCACCTTCAGAGTGATGGTTAGGAAGGAAGGAAATACACAAAACGTTAATTCCGTTTCTGTAGAGCACAGTCCATGTTACAAAGCAAAAAAGACATTAAACATATCCACAGCAAAGCTGGCTGGAGTGAAATGTTGCAAGGCACAAAAATATCTTCAGCACTCTGAATGTTAATCTTTTGGTTTATTATTCTTGGATATTAAGACAGAATTATCTAAATTAAGGACCCGACCTGAAAATCTTTTCCTCAGCACTGTAATTACACTACCTACCTCCAAAAACTTGCTAACACTTGTAATGCACCTTCATTATCTCAATCAAATACTGCAGCTCCTGAATACTTTTCTTTGTTTTGCCTTTGGTAATCCCCCTCATGCCAGAGCTGATGCTGGTTTTGTCACAGCTAATAAAGCTGTACTTTTGCCTCTTTTGCAGGAATGAATACTTGATTTGGTTTTAACACAGTTTCCAGGCCTAGATGAGCAATAAAAGTGCTTTGAAAAATGACACCCAAACACACAATGCATGAGGTTTAGATTTGGTTACAGGGCACTGTACACATTATTATAACATATGATAACTTTGAAGGTCATGCTTTCATAGTCTGCTAAGTGGAATCTTCTTCAAAGCTATTGCAAAATAAATATTACCTAAGCGTATGCAGGGAAGAACACCTGATGATTATGCTCTTTGTATCACAGGTAAACCCGTTCATTTTTCTCTACGCTACAACAAAAAAAAACCAACCTGTAAGCATCACAGTAACTCCACAGATACTTTAATAAAAAGGCTAAATAAGTATTTTTAATAACTTTAGACCTTCAAAAAGAAAGACCAGGGAATTCTGGGAGCTCTGTTTTATCATGAACTTTGCAAGCAAGAGACAGCATTCTGCAAGCTATAAATTGACATTCCCAAAGGAGTAGGAAAAAACCCTCTTGCAGTATACATAAAACAGGTCAGGGATGCCAATTACAATATTATACAAGTCTTTCCAGTGCTGCAAGGGATTTCTAACTGTCTGAAAATAAAAATCTCCTTCAGAAGGCAACACCTGAGTGTTTTATTGGCACTTTATCTCAAATGGTAATGCTCACTCCATTTCACTTCTTGCATTTTCATTTGAATTTCAGTAGTTGAGGTGCCTCTTTTTTACACCCATGAGAACATTTTGATTATAAGGATAGATAGATTCCTTGGAGCCTGACAGGAGAAATTAAAGAAAAAAAAGCATTCTAATTAAAGATGGCCAGTACAATTTGTATTTGTTAGTTGACTTGGAGTTTTAACAAGATGTTTTATTCTATGCAGTCAAGATACTAAACAATTTCTTTTGATTAAATAATGTTGAAATCAACCAGAACACATAGATGACAGAAATAAGGATAAAAAGCCTTCTCCTTCAGTGAAAATGTGTGCTTTCCTAATAAGTTAATCTATTTAGTGATGCTTCTGGGGGAAGAGATTTCTATGAAACACTTCAGCAAATCACCCCTTGTTCCATTCATTCGAGCCTTTCATGTGTCATTATTGCTTAGTTTTTAAAGATCATATGAATATCTTTGTCCTTTCTTTTTAATAGCATAAGGAACTTTTCAAGTTCATCATCATCACAGCTCATTTTCTATTTTTTCATTATATATTTTTCTAGTAAAAATTACCTAGTTCTTGTCAGGTAAGAAAGAAGTCTACCAATAACTTAGAATTTTCTCCTCTCCATTTCTGAGTTGCTGAAGTATCACTGAAAAAAATTGTCTTTATACTTTGTCAGTACTTTTCCTAGAAGCAAGAATTTGACAGTCAGAGGATATACCAAGGAAACTAATCTTCCTCAAAGTACCACCAAATTCACCCTAACCAAAGATGTTTTTCTAAAAAACAATACCAAAAGGTAGGTGTCATAAAATTTCAATAGTTAAAAAAACAAAGAAACAAACAAACAAACCTTCTCATAGCTGGGATGAGGACCTAAAGATATCTTCTTTGTGACCCAAGGAAGTAAAAAATAGCTTTCATTTCACTACCTTAATCTTTAAAGGCCTAGCCATAGACCTGACCCAACAGCATTAGAAACCAATACCATCAAGGTTCCACTAAGCTCATTGCCAGTAACAACCTTCAGCACAGAACACTACAGAAAATGGGTGTTTCCACATGTCTACATTCGACAGAATTGGAAAAAGTAACCACACACAGTATGAAAACTCCAAGGGTGGGAAAGCAGAGTTTAGAGTCAGCAGTCTGCATTTCTTAATACATCCTGGTCACAGCCACCAGGAATGGTTAGCCCTCAACACTCCAGAATAGTTGGCTTGTTAAATAAGCAGTTTCTGGTGTGCTTTATCTACTCAGAAGGCACAAAATCTATGAAAGAATCAAGCACCTGTCCCTTCTAAAAACTCAGATCATGAGGCTAACTTTCTAATAAAATTAGGTTTATGCAATTGTTTTATTTTGTGCCTGTCCTTCTGTCAGCAGTCACTCTCAACAACATGGCTAATTTCAAGAAAATTGGCAAAGAGAGGAAAGGTCTCAAAGGTACTAAGTTCCTTCAAATCTGAACAACCAGTGGCTGTGCAGGGCAATCAACAGCTCTGACGTTTAGTTACTAACTAACGCTTCCAGCAAACTTCCTTTTCTTCCTCATCTATCAGGCCACAACATTTGAAAATACTCAAAATACAGATTTGCAGCCAGATAACAAGGGCACAGCCCCTTTGTGAAGGCAGGGAGACCTGTTTGGCAGTAGCCTGTAGTTTCACCAGTTCTATGCGTAATCAGAAGTCTACACAATCCTTCACGTTCATTGGAAAGAGCAATGTTAATTACTGATCCTCTTCTCAAAAAGTATCTTCCTTAATGGGCATATGACAAAACAAACATGTCCTCTACCCCCATTGTTATATTATGGCTTTTTCAATATTAATACAGTAATTATGAGGAAGAGACATCATATAAAGCTGCTGGCCAGTGATCATCATTAACTGGAAGGAAAGAGCTCCCCAGCTAGGTAATGGCTTAACAACAGCAAAAAAACCCCCAATCAGCAGCGCATGCTTCCCACATCTGTTAGTTTTGATGGATTGACTTCCATTTCTGGAGAGAACAAAAGGCTTGTAGAAATGTAAAAATCTGAACTTTAATTTTCTTCTGACCCCAAGGAGAAACACCGCTCTTTGTAATAATCCTCAGATTCTGTTGTGTTTTCAATTACAGTACTTTATGCATCAGCCTTAATAGATTGTCTGCTTAGCAGCAACATGAAGAATGACTCAAACCAGCTGTCTGAACACCTAGAAACTACATTTAGACTATTTCTTCACAAATAATATTACATTATATGTAATATTACACTCAGAGAAAGCTTCAATGGTCCTCTAACTATAAAAACATTTGATGTATGATCCTAGAATCTTAGAGGTGCAGACAATGCTTTGAGGAGGTTATGTGCATATCTGCTTTATGCATTCCTTTTTTTTTTTAATAAGTGAAAAAAAAAATTACTATATATCTAAGAATAAAAACGCAAGTAGTCAACACATATTGTGGTCACCCAGTCCCTTAACACTCCTTTTAAGTCCAGGTCCCCAACTTCTGACAGCTTCTCACTTGTACAGGTAACATATTCCTAATGTTCATACTCCTAATTCATAACTGTACATATAGAAATTTTTATGAGTATAAATACATACTCTATTTCTATACCACGTACATAATTGCTTTCCCTAATTGTAGATAGTTTAATAATCCAGCCTGGAGGTACATTTGGGTCTCTCCAGATGTTATTAGCCTTAATTCTCTGTTTTTAGGATTGATTCAAAGCTGAAAAGAGCTCACTTCATTTTTCTGCAGCTTCACCCATCTTCTGCTCTGTGGGTGTCTGAGATGATTCTGTTTCATCTGAGCCTGAGACTGCCTCATGTCAGCAAGCAGAGCTAAACAGTACATCAAATAAAGTTCCTATATAAAATGCCCAAAAGTTGAGTGTGTGAGTGCGGAGGTCTCTTTTAAAGCAGCTACACATTTTACGTGTGGAAAAAGATCTTGAACAAACATACAGTGCAGAGAGCACTGTAACTGATCACTATTAGAAGCCTAAATTCAAAGTAGTGTCCTAAGATGGCCTGACACTCAAACCAGAGACGACCACGTCCTATTACACTGAGACACCTCCTGGAAGGAAAGGCAGGATCTAAGCACACAGCAAAGCTCTAGGAGGGCTCCCCCTTGCCGTCTCACTACCTCTCCTCTGTGACAACAGTCCCAGCACAACGCTACACAGGCACTGTTCAGGTGTCCTTTGTTTATAAATAAATTTATTCCTATTGAAGACAGCAACTGGGAGAAAACAAGCTTTTCAGGAGGCTCCATCACCAGGATAAGAGGTGTGGCAAAGTGCTCCCTGGATTCCTCAAGCCCAGGGTGCGGCAAGGCTCTCGGATTTACCCCCAGGAGCATTGCTGCCCCAGCTGCAGGCAGGAAGGGTGAGGGAAGGCTGCAAGGAACCGCATCAGCAGCCATCTCCCGGAGATTAAAATAATGCATTTACATTACAAGCTGTTGACATACTCTTCTCCCTTTCCCCCATAGTCCATGTTTTTTGCATAACAAGACAGAATTTTCTCCCAGGACCACCTGCACAAGGACCTTCCACAGTCTAAATGCTCCAATACTTGCTCTTTGTGATACTCATACTTGTAAAATATTGTTTTCCACAGGGTCCTGGTGTAAGAGAATCATTACACTCCAGTCCTACGGAGCATGCTTAGCAATCTCTCCAGACTGCATAAGCATCTCTTTGTGTTAGCAAAGATGTTTTGCAGTCAGTTTCATAGGTGACTTTTCTTTCATGCAGTTTACTGAATTAGTTACAGGATTTGTTTGTATTTCTCATTCAAAATCTCATATATTCTGGATGCAGCATGTGAGGCATCTAGATAAGGAGCTTCCATCCTTGAGTGTCAAGGGTGCAAATACTCTCATGACCACAAAGTTGGCCTTTTAAACGTGAAGGCAGGTCTTCTTAATGTGCTTAGAGTTAACTACAGCTGCCACCAGTAAAAGTTAGCCCTGCAATGCACTTTGTGCATTGTGTCCCTGCGTGCCACAAATTACCTCCCCATGGATAAGCAATGTCATAGTGCAAGAATACAACATATGTAATGATAAGCAGCAAGGCAGCTTTGGCATCATAAAACAAAGCAGATTTAATCCCAGTTCCAAAGGGTATGAGATCATAAGTGTCCCATTTACATGAAAAGAATATGGAAGAGAATGAATCCTTTTAGCTGGGAAAGGAAAAGATGAAAAATATATATATTAAGAGAATCCTATCGTAAACTGACACTTCAGCTGGGACTGATAATGTGAGAACCACGCAGAAGACAAAGGATAAGTAGATTAATATATTCTGATTTAGGAAAGACTGCAGAGGGAGAACTGCCCCTGTGATAGCAGCAGAACTTGATAGCAATGGAGGCATTTCACACTCACAAGCTATAAAATACAAACAGATAGCTCAATTGTAGAGACAGAGAAAAAACACACACATCCCTCCCTAGTGGTAAACCATTTCTAGCACACAGTTTTTAATAATGCTAACTTTTACTGATACCCACAATCTTGCCTACAAATAAAAATTGTTGTCTTTTTAACCGCACGACAATAGTTAGACCAATATAACTCCCCCTATTGTCAGCATTTTAGTGATAATAGCATAAAGGAGCTTATACGTGTGTAGATTACACCTTTACTAAAAGGCCAACAAAATAACCTGGCACCCTGATGGCAAAATGTCTGCAACCACTCACGGGACAGTACTAACACAACTACAGCACTAGACAAGGAAACACATCACAACCCTCATCCAAGAACAAAACTGGTGGAACCAGTCCTAAGCCTGTCAAGCACACTAAACATAATTGTTTGCAGAACACAGGAAGTTCATAATACAGAAAGCTCATAAAGCTGAGTTGTGTAAGAACAGAAGGATTTGTAAACTCCACATGGGACATGTCTGTTTGGAGAGATTTGTTCAGAGGGAGACTGTTGCCACAGAATGAAGCATTCATTCATTGAAGGATGTATGCTGAAAGGCTATTGATTGAATCCCCGGGTCTAGATAATAATCGTCCTGTTGGTTATGTCAATTGGCAGGTAAATTATATGAAAAGTAGATGTAAGTCTGAATAACTTCACATAATATGGGCACAGGGCAAAGGCAGAGCAAAACGTAGCAGTTCTAAAAACCTTTTGAGTAACCTTTCTTGAAGGCAAAGGATGTTTACTCATGTAGAGTAACATCACTGTGAACACAAAAAGCTCAGTGTATCGTATGTATGCATGGGTCAGTGGACTCCTTTAAATACTTACATTTGCCTATAAGACTGATAAGCAGCTTTTGAGAAACAAAACACACAAATGGTTTCCACTTCCAGCAGTCTATAGGGTCCTAGGGAGACAGTTGACAGCTCTTTGACCTCAGAAATAAATAACATGAAATACAATAAGGAATGCTCACAGTACTCCTACTTGGAATATGGCTATGAGACACCATTCTTCACTTCAGCATGTTGGGCTAGAAGCAGAAATGTCATGAATGGCAGCAGAAATTATGTCCCATTAAACACATATCAGCCAGAGATGCAAATTAGCTGAAGAACACTCCACAGTTGGCTAGTAGACTATAAACTATTACAGCTGAGAAAGCTGTGAGATAATACTGTACAACACGCAATTACAAAAGGAGATTAGAACCAGTGAACTCAAGGAGCATATGAAATAGATCTTATTGTCTCAATATATTATTTTTTATTATCTCTCATACGTGACTGTTTTGTTGTGTAAGATGTATTGTACAGAAGAATGAAGGGAACACCTAGGTTAGGGACGGGACTGGACTGGGTGATGCAGAAATCCTGCAAGTGGATTTTGCAAGATTTTGGTTCCAAATGGGGAAAATACTATATGATCCTCACAGAATGTGGCAGAGGACAACCTTAAAAAAAGCTCCTTGGTACTTCTGTTTTGCATAAAAAGATACTGTTTGGTGTTTTTATTTATTTTTATTTTAATTTTTGGTTAAAGAATGCATGTCAGCAATAAAAAAAATTCTAGCACATGGGTTATTTTTATTCACTCTCATTTACTGGAATATCATTGCGAACTATTTCAGAGTCATTTTTAAAATCAGCAAAGTAATTAGCTTGAACTTCGTAGAACTTTACAGCCAGCTCTTCCCTCCTCTAGATTTATTCACAGGTGGCAACCACAGTGCTATATTACTAACCATCACCTTACAGATTTGTGACATTGTTTTGTTCATAAATTATTGACTGCTTGGATTAATGAAGCAAAACAGCAAGCTCCTAAAGCAGTTTGTGATCAATTTTCTACCTGCGTAAAAAGTTCTTTGAACAGTACAAAGGATCTAAATCTGTCTAAAAATGTCAATTAGCTTAAGACTTCTCTCAGCTATTTGGAGCTAATCAGTAATATAAAATTTGAGGATCCTCATCCACTGCTATTTATCCCTCCCCCTCACTTCAAGACTGGGGATGCATTAAAGTTGGAGAAAGTGTTGTCGCACTCTGACAGCTCACAATATATACACGGGTTCTTGCAAACAATAGTCAGTCATAAATTAGACCAGTGTATAGGTTGCTCTAAATTACATTTAAAGAAGTTTAATGATGAGAGAATGACAGCCAATTCTTTGGGAGAACCCCCATTCCTGAGCTGAAAAGACCTTGGCACCAGAGAGAATCTCTCTCTTTTTCAGTGCTCTACACTATTTTTAGGAGTCATCATTCTTCCATGCTGAGAGATCATTTCCTAAGTCCTCTGTGTTGCCATAGCAAAAGCCAGATTTTTTTCCCCAATGCCTGACAAAAAGAGTCTGTGCAGTATCACAGAGAAAAACGTATAAACAATAGTTTTAAAATTACTCTAAATACTTTCCTGTGTGACATAGATTCACTTTCTGAGCTACATTAAAGTACAGTTTAGTCTTATCAAGGGTATAAAAATATGTCTGATTTTTTTCAGTTATCCTCAGATCTGGGGATTCTGAAAAGGGCTAATCTTGCCTCCTGACGTAGAAAGTTTTGTGAACTGGAAGAGAATGGCTGGTGCAGACGACACACTTTCTCAGGCAGACATTTCAAGGGATGGATTCTATTCACTTATAGCTGTGGTTAACAGAAGATCAGGACAGCTAGTAATCACAGAGAGAGAAAGGCTACTACACCAAAGTAATCAGAAAAGAAATCACAACTTTCTCTACTCGTAGGAGCCTAGATATTGGAAAGTCAGACTTGGAACTGCCTAACACAAATATAGGATCTTACACTTTAAATTTGCCCCAGAATACTTTTCTGAGTAAAAAAAATGCACACTTGCAATTGTATTAAGGTCAGCTTTAGACTAAATTTCAGATCACTGAGTCCTGCATGCACCTGGGGCTGAACAATAGAATTTCACTCCGTATTACTAATGATCAGTATAACAAGGCCTCAGTCAGTTAGCTCAGTGTGTCATTAAACGTTCAGCAGCATTGGATGTTAGTAACACAAAAGGGGACAGAATACTGTAGCAGACACTACAGCTGTTAGTATATACCAATTTGCATTCTGAATAGTCACTTGACTTTTCCTCTGTGACAGTCTCACAATTGATTAGATAAATATTTTGCAGTAAGCCATCAGAATGTGGGGGCATAAATCAAAGTGTCATTTCAGAGACTAAGAAATCCTTTAAACAACTAAAAAAGTAATCCTGTTGTTTGAAATAATCCATTACTTCCGAAGTTGTAAAGTCTTGATCAAGCTGTAGCTCTGTGAATGGTACAACTTGGCTGAGCATTCTCCACAATAGTCTTTCATCCTTACACTTTTCAGACATGAGTGTCCATATGGTGTCACTAGAAAGTGAAATTTCTTGATACCGTAAAACCTACTGAAAAGTACTAATTTACGACTATGTATGGAACAAAACAACAGAAGTAATATATGTTAAATATAAGTAAAGGTGAAAAAAAAATTGTTATTTAACTATCCCACATCTGTCTGCAAATGTAGCTCAGACAATAATAAAAAAATTCCCACGTACCAAAATGAAGGCCTGTAAAAACAGGAAAGAATTTGCGTAATATTAGACTGTGAGTCAGATGAAGGTAAATAAAATAGTAACCTGACTACAGCCCTCATTTTTGTTACCTACTTTTGGTAATCTGCATAGGCACTAGCCAGTATTTCAGACCTTGCACACAACGAACTTTGCTGCCCAAACATTCCATTAGGGGAAGAGCTGGCTTGAGCGAGGAGATAGTAGTTCTTCCTCCCTAAGCCCTGGGCATGTGGGGACACAAAACATGCAGCATCTGTTAAAGAGATTTCAGGAAAATTGTTTCCCTCTGTCATGCATTGAGGAGATTAGGAGGTATGGCATGTTGTAACAGTGACTAACTGCTGTCCTTGGCTGTGCAACCCTACAGTCGCTATTTAGAAAATCTGTCCCTCAACATTCAGTTCCATTGCACGTTAAATAAGGTCTTTGAATAAATAATTTAGTCTTGTTTGCATTCACTCTTGTGGTTTCTCTTATTGTAAAGTTTGATACATATTTTCACAGAATCCCTGAAGAGTTGAGGTTCGAAGGGACCTTTGGAGGTGACCTTGCCCAAACCCCCTGCTCAAGCAGGGTCACCTAGAGCAGGTTGCCCAGGACTATGTCCAGATGGCTTTCGAATATCTCCAAGAAGAGAGACTCCACAATCTCTCTGGGCAACCTGTGCCAGTGCTTGGCACCCTCACAGTAAAAAGTGTTTCCTTATGTTCAGGGGGAGTACTCTGTGTTTCAGTTTGTGCCCACTGCCCCTTGTTCTCTCCCTGGACACGACTGAAAGGAGCCTGGCTCTGTCTTCTATACACCCTTCCTTCAGATGTTTGACCACATTCATGAGTTCCCCACCTCAGCCCTCTTTAGCCTTAACAGTCCCATGTCTCTCAGCCTTTCCTCATAGGAGAGGTGCTCCAATCTCTTCATCATCTTGGTGGCCCCTCAGTGGCCTCTCTCTGGTAGCTCCCTATCTCTCTTGCACTGGAGAGCCCCCAGCTGTACATAGTACTCCAGTACTTGTCACAGAGAGGTCTTCTAGAATTTAAAACTCGAATTCCGTCTAAAGTTTAACTGGTTGGTAAGTGTGAATTTTAGGAAGCCTGTAACCTGTAAGCTATTCACTGTATGTCAATTAATTGCAAGAAAGTTCTGAAGTAATTGATTATTTAATCTGTTTTAAGAGGTATCGCATGATTTAAGCAGACAATACAAGACAGTCTCATCGCTTAGAGGGTTTAGGAACTTGAACAGAGAACCCAAGGATGTCGTTAGTAGCTGAGTTTGTGGCTGGCAACAACGTAGACTCATTGTTAGCAGAAGAAGAAAATGTACATTGTCATTTTTCCAAAGCTCCTGTGGATTTTCAATTGCTGAGTTGTTGGGGTGTTTGTTGTTTTGTGGGGTTTTTTTCCTTAAATTTTCCAACATAAATAAAACAATTGAAAGCCAAGTTTATTTGATTATGAATGCCCATGCAAATTGCATTTCTTGCAAAGTTATTGTGTAGAAAGAACTGGCCTAGTCTGACTCCCCTGCCCAGTGCAGACTGAATTGGCATTACTCACCAGCAATGTTATTCACTAGGGAAAAACTGTATTCCCACAGTGGCTTAAGGGCTGCAGCTGGAGTGGAAAAGCAGCTCAAGAATATATATACACACACATATATATGGATCTTTCCCTTCCATTGCATACAAACACAAAAAACAGTAGAACCTGGACAGCTTCAATTTACATTATGTGACCTCCACTTATCTGGCATATTTGGGATGTGACTGAGACAGCATCCTAGTAATTTATGAGTTGGTTTAGCATGAAATATGAATTGTCTGGGAGCTGATCTTTCTAAGCACTAAAAATAAACAAGCCCACTTTTCAAGCTATGCTAAGTACCGTCTCTGAATGGAAAGCTGTGTTTATCTGAGTGCTGAAATCCAAGACAGAAATGGACTAAAATAGTGTGCTGATTGTTTTCCTTGCGCTGCACACAACAAACAATGTCTGCTTATTTGATTGTGTTTATTTTGCACTTATTAGTAGATATCGCATAGAAAAATGGTGAGGGCACCTGATTTTGCTTGAGAGGCATTGGTCACCTATAGGCTGTGGTAGCTCAGCAAATAACGCAGCTCCTCCCCAGGGTATGTCTTTTTTAGGCTACAAGAGTGTGTGCCGCTCGGCACCAGGGTTACCTCTGCATACAGAGCTGCACTGACCGTGCTGCTCCTCGTCGCTTCCCCGTGCCTCTTACCAGCGGGTAGCATCATCTGAGCAGCCCTTCTTATTCCCAGCCACTGTGTGCCTGTCATTTCATTACAACCCCCTTCTAGGGAGGACTTTGGAAACAGACTCACTAAAATTTCCCTGTAATATCTGTGCACAAAGGAACAGAATCCATAGGGTTTCCTTGATGAGACAGAGGTATGGAAATAAAATTAGTGGAAACAAAAATCCACATGCAGAAAAGCTCAGGATATTGGAGGGCACCTTGCAAAATCAAGCCTGTCTTTGCTGCTCCATTACACGAGCCAGAAATACAAACTTGTACTCCTCCAAATACCACTGAATTTAAGAGGTTGACTTCCCAAATCAGACCTTTTTCATGACACACTGACGTAAGGTGGGCCAATTTTATGTCTCTCTGAATCACTTAATCTTCCACTAGTATTCCAAAGCATGAGCAGAGCAATAGTCATAATTAACAATTGTCTCACAGCCTATAAAAGGCTCTCTGCTCAGGAAGCTGATAACTGAGCAGAAACAAGCCAAACACATGCTGTTAAGGACCCATTGTTCTTATGCTGAGCAAATATGAAAAGAAGCTGGAAAACTTTTGAAAAAGAAACCCAAAAAATGAAGTTGTAAAAGCCTAATGATAGTTGATAGAAGTCTAGCACATTCAGATCTGACTTCTGATTCATCTGTGCATAAATGGCAGATTTAACTTCTAAAGAGACCCAAACTGTAGTTTTATCTCTGTTAGTGATAATCATAGATCTAACACTTAGCTTTATCTATTAATACATCCTTCCAGAAAAGCACCCCCATCCCAGTCTTTGACCCTAATTTAAGGCATGGCTGCTATTTTCAGATATTAGGTACTTCAGATTTTGTCCCCCAGTCATGCAGAACATGACTCAGACATTCACAAACTTGACTGAGAGGAGCAGCACTGCTCTCTTACAATTAAAACTAAAATTCTTCCTTGCTTAAAGGAAGGAAATAAAATACTATTTATCCAACTGTCTGTCTATCTCATGGGGATAGAAAATGAAAGAAATTTAGACAAGTGACTGTTTCAGTCCTACCTTTCATCTGTTTTGATATTATTAACTACTATTTTCCCCACTGTGACCGGTCATAGAGACGTTGCTACCTCTGAATCCCAAGTGCCTGACACTTAGTGTGATTTGCTCTCTGTCAAAACCTCTAGCTTTGATTATGACATCAGGAAGATAGAACAGCATCTTTTTCTTCAATCATCATTAGTGCTTCAGTAGAAAGTAAATAGATATCTTAAATATGGGAAATACATTTATGAAACACATGTGCAACTTGACTTCTTATGGCTACATTAACAGTATTCATAAGATCAATCGTGCCTTTTAGTAAACCACTGTAGAGTAGGTATATCTTCCAAAAGATACTAAAGGACCACAACTTCTGCAGTTGTATGGTTCTCCCCTGTTTATTACAGGATTAACTCTATTATTATTTATATCCCTCCACATCACAGGAAACCACTGAACTTAACAGAGTTAAAACTGAAAGGAAAAATGAACTTGTCAGGGAACGTTGGAGCCCGTTAATGAGGTACTTGCTTCTGCTGTAGAAAACGTTCAGGCTCAGTCACAACATGCCTGTCCACAGTCTAACAGAAGGTGCCATTAGCAAACAACAAACCACAGAAACCAGATGGCTCGGTGTTGTGAGAAGTTGCTGTATTCCTGTCCTAATCCAAAGTGATTGTCTTCTGCTAAATCATTCCTAACAACTACTCAATTAATATATTCTTTAGAACTGTCCATTCCACAGTCCATTTATTTCAATACTTGACTATTCCTACAGTTAGAAAATTCTAGATATGTAATCTGAAATTTCCCTTTTACATTTGATTCCCATGACCCATTTACGGTCTAACATTGTCCCTACCAGTACCTATTTTTCACCACTAACAAAGAAGCCTAAAGATAAGTAGAACCATAGTTATGCTGCTTAGTCAAGCACCTAAAATCAGGAATGATTAATCCAGGTAACAATGCTTCCAATATTTTGTTGACATATAACTGGATGAGTATCTGTGATGCACAAATTCAGGTAGTCCATTTAAAAGGCCCACTCACCTTAGACTTGTGCATCAAAGGAGAAAGAGCCTTTTTCAGAGAGAGATTCAGAGAAGCCCTGGCTTTGCTGCTCTGAATTAGCCTCTGGTGACACCCTGCCCTGTCGACCACACAGAATTAGGTGAGCTAAGTAAGCCATACACCTACCTTTCTGTATTCCTGTGTTTTTCTGGGAACTGAAGTTAACTTAACCGATGTAAAATTTCCCTTGGACTGATGTAAAATTTCTTACTCTTTAAAAACAAAAAAGGCCCTGTGTTTAGTCTCTTTCAGGTATTGGAACTTGAACTGGCTTTTCCACTACAAAGTATCTGCAATTGCTTCAGACAGTTATCCAAGGAACACAAAGTTGTCTTACATCAAGTCTAGCCCAGCTGAAGACACATAAAACAACTGAGCACCTTCATTTGTGCCCTTACTTCTTTGCCCTGAAGACAGTCACATTTGTCATCTGACACTTTTAATGTTTATGGAAACAGGAGGTACCCAGTGCAGGACATCTCAACACTGTCTGTTAGTAACTCCACTCTCCAAAGCATTTCTTTAAATGGAAACTGAAACACAATTTCAAATTGAGCAGCAGTTGCTCAGATCACACTATTAAATTCACAGGAGCTCTTCATACTCCAGTTACTCACACAGAAACACGGGTTGTTCCAACAAGCTCTATCACACGCGGAAGCTGTATAGTAATAAACAGCAGCATTTTGTTCCTATGCTTTTGGCAAACCCGAATAGTAGTGCTTAGTGCTACCAAGAAAGAAAGAAAGAAAAAAATAAATAAATAAACCAACCCACCAAATTGGTTCACCGTTACCTCCTTATTAAAGTGAACTCACTGTTTGACTGCTTGGGGTCCATCACTCCAAACTGAGGTGCATTTGACTGCTGGAATGCTTATAACTCACAGTAGGAAAATTTCTGAATACACAGTTTGTCCTACATAATAATGGAGTTTTATAAAATGTTTCTGTACTCAATCAAGACCTCTCCTGATTGTTTCACTCTTACGTAAAGCCTAGGAGATCGCGGTTATTCAATTTACTTAAAAATTAATCTCAAGGAAATTTGGAAAGCATAGTCTAGAGGTTTCAAAGGAGAATAATTCTTCTATTCACTTAAATACTTTAATGAAGAGTGATGTTTGAAGTATGGCAAGTCGCAACCCTCAGAACTACTGTTACTGGTTGTCTGCAAATTTAGGATGATGTTATTTTTGCATGCAAGGCACTTTCCTGCAACTCAGTTCTTACCTGCAAATGGTAATGACGTTTCTTCATTTCTCATAATTTGTATGTCTACCTTGTCTCCTAGAAACACCAGTTATTTTTTACATACACGCTCTCCTAATATGCTCATGTTTAACCCGTCCACATACGCTATCTAGCCTTAATCTAAAGACAATGCCTGTTTCTTTTACCATATTTTAGCTGACTTTTTGGAAATCACTAAGGTTAGCTCCAATGTCCTTGGTTGCATGCTTGCTATTTTATCCAGGTTGGCTTCTGTCACCAGATGGGACTCATTTGTTGTTTGAGCCACTACGGACTGAAAAAGTTTAGGTCACATGCAGAAAGGCATTCCCAAAATTTCTGGGTAGTGTTGTATACGTGCATCTTCTCTGCACCATCCCTGACCTTCAAGGGTGCAAATTATAGCACCTAGATGGACAGCCTAGCTCCACAATACAAGCCGCAGA
Source organism: Chionis minor (assembly GCA_013398295.1). NCBI lineage: Eukaryota > Metazoa > Chordata > Aves > Charadriiformes > Chionidae > Chionis > Chionis minor. Next base: position 317,402 of record VZSF01007156.1, read on the forward strand.
AACTTTTAGTCTTTCCACAGCATCAGGCAAAATTAAAGCACACACCATGCCTAGTATGGCAGCCATGATTTAGTTGGTCCTACTACAGTGAAAGATATTAATACAAGTAGGATTTACTTCAAACTTCAGAAACACTACATTGCTCAAGGCAACAATTTATGTTCCCTTCGTGTCAAATGAGAACTGTAACAATATAGCTCTACGATAGCAAACTTGATGATTGTATGCAAACAACTACAGCAGAAAATGTACAGAACCATGCATATATAAAATAGATTAAAAACTTCTAAGAGTATTTCCCTTTGAAAATTCAGGTATGAAATGCAATCATTAATATAATGAAAATGGTTATATTTTTTAACACTGCTGTCATCAACTGACAGCACAGACACTTGAGAGTTGCCTGTAATTTAGTTTCCATAGGAGATGAATTTTTAATATTCTGCGTGGCTGATTCAACAACTGCAAGGTATTTGGCCAGTTAAAGATATTGTAGGCTGTCAATGAACTGATGGAAGGACTACTGTGACCGGGAGATGAGATAGCCTCTATTTCACAGCCTGAAGTCCAAACCACAGACTCCCTTATTTTTCTTCCCCTCTCTCACCATTACTTTTGCCTTAGTTAAGCTCTGGTGATGACTGTTGTGATGAGAAGGCCAGCCCTAACAGTCCCCGGGACTTGCTGCTTGTATGGTCAAGACATCATATCTAGGGACAAAGAGATGAAAATTACGGTCACCTGTTCTACCTGTCCAGTGGTGCTTTCCCCAACACAAACGCCCTTGCAATCACTGCAGCAGTGAGGAATTTGAGGAAAGCAAAAATGGACATCTCAGAAAATGCAATTCTACAATGAACCTAGAAGTCATTCCTGCAAAACAGCTCAGTAGAAATCTACAAAGAGGAGGATTTTGGCAGATATTGTGGTTTTGATGCTTTTTTCAAAAGGCAAAAATTTCCTTTAACAAGTTCAGTCTCACAGTTTATTGCTAAATTATGCAGAAAAACATCTAGACTACATGCACACAAAATAGGAGCAGAGGTGTGTATTCAAGGGACGGGATGGAGGATATTAGGAATGAAGGATTCACTTTCACAGCCCTACCCTCCAGACTCAGTCTCAAGTTGGACATACATTCCCCTCATAAATTTTCCTTCACCCAATTTTAAACTGCGTCAAGGAGCTGCATGTCAGCATAAACCACTGCTAGGGTTTGAATTCATAAATATCAAGTTACTGAATCTGCAGACCTCAGGGAAGTAGATTACATTCTATTTATACTCATGGTCAGATTCTAACCTTTTCTTTAACAGCCTCAAATTACAGTAAGTTTGCTGGCACAAGTAATTTCTCTGTTTACACCAGTTTATGTGAGGTCAGACTGCACGAGAGGAAGAATGAATGGATTAGCGTACATTTATACTACAGTTTTGAGATATTGAAGCAGAACGTGAAAACTCCCGAATTAAAACTGTTCCAGAGTTGATATATTTATGATACTTGTACAAGAGAAGGAATCAAAAAATGGCTGCAAGACAAAATTTTCCTGCATAAAATCTAGTATTGTCTCAGATCAACGTATATAATTTCTTTTTTTCCTTATGATATTCTAACCCATATTTAAATTTCCATCAGGGGAATTTCTAAGCTTCCAGGAATAAGTCAGACAGCTTTTAGTCATAAGAAACCTCATATAATTACTGTCCACTTAAACACATATATAAAGCATATCAAGTTTCAAGGATAAGGCATACCAGTAAGTCATTTTAGATCAAGCTAATTAGCTTACCAAGTCTGAATCACTTTCCTAAAAGCTTTTGTTACAAAAAAAGAGTTTGTAAACTCACAAGGTACAAGATCATAAGTCAACACACTAGCCAGCTGTGTGTCTAACAAATAACTGACAGAACAACATTGTTAACTTACTGTAATTTCACATTCTGTGTTTTTAGGATTTTTAAAACTCAATCTACATGAGGGCATCAAATAAACTAGGAGTGAACCTGCATTTTCCACTGCCCAACAGCTGTCTTTAAATAACTGAATAAGTCTTTGTCTTAGCAAATAATCACTTCAATAAAACTCAGTGCAGGATCTTGGTGGATTAGTGGATTGTTTGAATCCAGATTTCAGTGCTACAATATGGTTTGCTCAGAAGGCACTAAAGACAGAGTTGTTGCAGGAAGCAAAAATACCACCTGATTCCCATGAGAAAGATACCAGCTTTCCCATGGTTTGTGTTGGGGTGAAGATACCTTGAGACAAAAGGACCACAGTTATAAAGGCTTTTCTTCCCCTGATTGTTGCTTCCTGAACATTTAGAAATATAAACCTTAGAAAACAAAAATAAACCGAGGGCTTGCACAGCACCCAGCTGAATTAAGAGCACTTCAGTATGTACTCGCTCGCTTTTGTTGCTGTGTGGGAGCTAGGCGCAGGAGAGGATTAGTATTCACAGTGAAACTCCTGCAGCTGTTGGCTTTCCACTGTTACAATATAGGAATTCTTTCCTTTAATGATAAAAATTACAGTGGCCCCTAAAGAAAAAGATAGCTGTAACCTGTACTGCCAAAAGCTGATGGAAATGAAGTCCCTACTCCTTCCTGATAAACACTGCATGACAGACGACAGCTGTGCATAACATTCCCAGTACGTACCAGCAGCCACACTGCTGGTTCATGTGTCAAAAATGTCCTAGATGCTGAAAAATAAATGACCAAATGCTCACTTTTAAGATAATGCGTACTTTGTAACACTCTGTCCTGCAATGACACTGCTGTGTGTGTAATGCAGGAAATTCATTGTTCATAAACTCTTAGGTTTGTGCATGGTATGTTTCAGGGCGCTTGCCTCTCATCTGCCCCATCAAGCCTGGCAATAGATAAGTCTCTTCAGCAGAGACACTATGCAGCTACTCTGATGTAATTCTAGCTGTATCTGCCTTTGGAAAGGATTAGAGAAAGACCTAAGACCAGGCTGTTAACTCAATTTTCTGTCCTCTAAAGAAAAGAAGGTGTAAGATCAATCCCAAAAAATTTCACTAAACACAGATAGATGTTTTGAGCAATTCAGAAAACATTTGCTACTAAGTAGAAAAAAAAATATTTCTCTATCATAAAAAGACTGAGGTAATTGTTCTGACCTGCACTGCCACTTTCAGAAGTTTGACTTCATTGTTATTTTGAAAAATGTGGAGCTGATTTCTTAGTTGTGAGCTATGAGAACAAAGACCAACCTCCCATTGTACAACAGAAAACTACAATTCCACTACAATTTCTTCCGAGCTTAGAAAAATTAATAAACTGAAATGTAGTACATGTTATTCTTACTGAACATTCAAGTTCTAATTGAAATTAGCAGATAACTAAAACCTAATGTCTTACAGTATGTGCATTACCTTCTAACTTTAGGTTATTTTCTCATAGATATTAATGTGAATTTGTGCTGAGCCAAATCTTACATATTATAACCAAGGTTGACAGAAATCTTGTGCATCTGTTCTGCTTCTCTTTTACACCTCTTGACAAGGCATTAACATTTTCAAGTTGAACACTTGCCCCACTCTGGCTTCTGCATGGTGCTGTGGTGTTCAGAAGTGGCTGGAATTTGGTTATCACATCCTCAAGACTCATAGCACGTCCCAAGGCAAGTCCTTCTGGATGGATAAGCGTTCCCAAGATGCATCCTTAAGTGCTCAAATATTTGATATCACATAAAAGAGCAGAACATTTTCATTTTGCATAAACAATTAGTTTAATGGTACCGTCTTCTTCCCCTCTCCACAAGGAGGAATTTTAATGAGGCCTTCAACATTTAAAATAAAGATGTAGTAGATCTGTAGCTAATTGCAGTAGCCGATTAGTCCAATTAGGTATTTATTAGAACAAATGATACTTCACTTAAATGGACTGCCTCATTTGGAAGAAAAAAAAAAAAAAGAAATCTTGCAATCAATTAATAAAATCATAAAATAAGAATGGATGACCTGCACGGAGCTTTTATTTAACTGCCTACCTTTTAACTGTTTTCTTTACTGCCCCTGTATTGGTCAATGCACTCAACCAGCTATCAAAATAAATGCTGTTTTTGTAGGCTTTAAACTCTGTTTACTGTACCATCATTTACTAATCAAAGCAACTTTGTCTCTGCCATTTTGAGAGAAGTGCCTTTGAAATAATACCAGACCTAACTCCAAGGAGTAATAGATGTAGAATAGATGAAATCCATCTTTCTTTTTTTTTTTTAGTATAATTTCCTTTAGCATGTGTACAGACTTCTTATTTATACTGTATTATGTCCAAAAATATTCCCTTTCCAGTTAATAGTATCCATCCTAAAATGATGAATGGTACACTAGCTAATTTTAACTGTGTTAGTCATTAGAAATAGAGAAAAATTAAATGGTGATTCTTCATTACTTTAAACCGAAAGTACTATTTTCTAAAATGAGCAATCTAAACATAAACATGTTTTATGGCAGCCAAAATATCTTCAAATTCATTTTGAAAATAACACATGCTTTAAAAGAAAAAAAATTATCATAGCATTTTATTTAGGGGTGTTCCCAACCCAATCTTGAATATTCATAATTTACATTATAAATATGCATGAAGTGTTGGTCAAAGCTCCTCTAAGAGTGGTCTGGTGTGATTTGGTGAAGAAGGACATACTAAACTGAGTGCTTATTTCTCCACAAGAAAGCGTAAAAGAGATGACTGCAGCGAAACAACACGGTTCAGCTGCTCATGAGGTTAAGCCAAGCTCTGACTCTCATTGAAAACTCTGGCTCAGCACAGTCCACACGCTTTAAAGAATTGGAAAAAATAAAACTCTTATTTCTAACCAAAGGTGTTATGCACTGATATCAAATCCACATCCCCCTTTTCTGAAAAACAGATTCACCTTTCTTCTGGATGTTCAGCATTAGACCAAGGAGACTTTGGAAAGAGAGTACAGAATGTTTTAATTGAATACTAAGAGTACAAGAGGTTTTTCTTACCTCCCCCCACCCCAATCTCTTTTGAAAATGTACTAAAAAAGAAAATAGCGTTATCAAGGTTGATTGTATCAGGGTAACAACTTTAGTCAATATTGGAAGATGAGAAGCTAACAACAATGCAACTTCTTACTAACTCAAGTCTCAGATTTTACACCTTCTCAAGGCTGTTACTGTATTTACCACTCACTTATAAGCTATTTAGTCTAACAGGAACTTCATCTTTAACAAAGTTCCTGCAAATTACTATTAATAACAACACATTTTTTTCCCCTAATGAATCTCCCCAAAACTTGCTCAAAATACATCATGGACTTGAATATTCAAATATGATGAGATAAATGTTCCCAAAGCTATTTCTAATCACATAAAATATTAACTCATTAATTTAAAAGGAAATTCCTGGATAATTTTTTGAAGAAAACAAGGATTTTCAATGTTATTAGTAATTTGTATATCTTGCATGAAAGTAAGATTCCTTCTGCATATTATTTATTATACTGCAATGAAAGACTCGAGGCAAAATTTTCAGTAAAGACTCAATCAGATTATTAATTTTAAATGCTGGTAATTTTTTTTGTCCTTCGGAGTGATGATTAATAGACATATACCACCTTATAACACTTTGTATAATTACAGTTTAGGGAAACAATGATAGGTAAATGGATGAAGGTTCAGGCAGAATTCTTTTTCTTCCTCTTCATACTTTGAATGCAGAGTTCAGATAAGGTAATAATACTTTTAAAAAGTAAAGCTGTCCAAAGAATTGCAACATCCCGACAAAATACTTTCCACATTGTCTTTCTTACATCTGTGATAAGATGAAAGACAAAGAGACAGAAAAGCAAATTGCCTCAGTTTATTAGTTAATAAAAAGGAGAATTCAGAAACGCAAAAGCAATTCTTCATTACTCCCTTAGTAGCAACTGGACCCAGCACAAGCTGCAATTACTGAAGACCCACTTTCTAAATAATAACAACTCTTTAATTCAAAATTGATTTCAGTGTCTTTGGAGGTGTGAAGAAGCCACACGCACACACACACACACAAACTAACCACAGTAACTCTCAATTCCAAGGAGAGGATTATATGAAAAAGAAACAGCTTTGTGAAAGGGGAAAAAAAAAAAAAAAAAAAAGAGCAGCTAAAAGGGTAAAAAAGCTTATCCATAACAGGAAGACTATTAAAAGACACCATTATTTGAAGCTCACAGTAAGTGTAAAAAAATTTTCAAGACTATATTAAAGGAAGGGGAAAAAACGTTGCTTTTAAACTGCAGAATAAAAGAGATGACTAGAAGAAAAAGCCTCTTGCACAAAGCTGTAGTTATCACTTAATTAAAAAAAAGGGAAATAACGAGCTATATTTGAAACAATAAAGTAGGTTTCTGAGACTTAGAATGCTGTCTACATACAAAAATGAACACACACATGCGCACACACAGAAAAAACCACTTTCTGAAACATATCAAAAGGAACACACCAAAGAAACTTTAGGGTCCATAGATGCCTGAGCTGTAAACAGGCTGCTGATGCTTCAAAAGAAAGAGAGTACAATACGGGAACCTTCTATCAAGCACATTTTCTTGGACAGGGTGTCTACAGGCAAATTCCCCCGATTCTACCCATTTCCATGTCTTCCTGCCAGCTCACTGTTATCACCAAAATGCAATATGTACCTAGCACTATGTATTAAAAAACACTTAAAGACTATCACCTTATAGTCACAGAATCACATGTTATTGAAGTTGGAGTTGGAAGCAACCTTAAAGATCACCTAGTTCCAAACCCCCTGCCATGGGCAGGGACACCGTCCACTAGACCAGGTTACTCAAGCCCCATCCAACTTGACCTTGAACACCTCTGGGGATGGGCCATACATCAAATCCATGTCTCTCCAATTTAGAGACAAGGTTGTCATGAGGGACAGTGGCAAATAACCTCATTTAGGATGCCTTAAATCTTCCACGCAGAAGAGTAGGACACCAGTGGATCCATCAGATATCCTCCTTTGTGGAGCATTTTCAAACTCTACTAACAGTTTCGACGTAGCTCTTCAGGAACTAATACTTCAGAAAATAAGGTCATAAGCTAGAGGCCACATTGTCCATTTGTTGTGGCTTCATCATGCTCTTCAGCAATGTTGGACAGACATACTTTAACTGACTGATGCGTCCCATTGCATCTGGCCTTCCCTCAGCTGGCTTGCGTACTTAAAGTTAAAAACATGTCTACAAACATGACAGAAGTAGCTTTCAGGTTCCTAGACCATATAGCTTCATTGGCTCTTCTTGAACATTTCCAGTCCTCCTCATTCATTTATTTAAATTTTGGTGTATTAAAAATGTGAAATTTTCAAAAGAAAATCAGAATATTTGTAAAATCTTTTTTGGTCTTGTTTTAGTTCAGCTCAGTTGTGGATCTGCCTACTCAAATGGACACGTTTAGAAAATATAAATGTAGCAGATGCTTACAAATCTTCCCTAGTTTTACAGTCATCTTTTCTTTATGCTTTTTTATTAGCTAGTAACAAGCAGAGCTTCCATGCAGCTTTTGAGGTAAAAAAGACTGGGGTTTTTTGAAAAGCAAACACAGCCATCTAATAAGCAAGAACGTTTTCAAGCAGAGTCGGTGCATATTTCTCAATGGAGCCCATCGTGCTATATCTGAAGAAAGATTTTTATATCCAATTTTCATGGATCTGTGATTACATGGTGATGAAATCTAATTTATTACATTATTCACCGGAGAGAAGTTCTGGTACTGTTGGCAGGTCTCTCAGCATGCAAACAAACAAATGACGGCCTACGTTGCCCAGCGTGGAATTTGCTGTTCTGTCTTCTTGCTATAAATGTCTATGCTTTATAGCTGCTCTGGGCCAGTGATGCAAACAAAATAAAAAAGAAAGCGGAAGTCAGTGGAACAAGGGAAGGAAGAGCCATAACTAGAAGAGCAAAATATTTGTGATTAACGAAGGCTTCTGGTAGCACAGAGCTTACAGTAGTAATTATACAGCATCAAATACAGTTCCAAAAGTAATAGCAATGTACTGTGACTATGTGGAAATACACTTCAAAGATTTACTTTTAATACTATGAATTAGTAATACTAATTCATACTAATAAAATAATTTTAATACTATACTTAGCCAGGACACATGGAAGATAGGAAGATTTCGATATACATTCCTGAGATTAGCATCTTGTCTCTAATTCAGTAGATGGGAGAGACATACCAAATCTCAGTTGTTTTACCAAAGTATAGGCAAGTTATTGACTAAGTCCAGAAACACTACTCAGGCACTCAGCAAAACACAGCAAATCGGCTAATATACTGTAACCTCTGGTTAGCAAACATTAGCATGACGACTTCAGCTTTTATTTAAAAAAAGACCATCATTAGAATGGCAGTTTTTCTCTTCCAATAAAATAATGATACAAACCCTGGAGAGAAGATGCTGCTAGCAAGCACTGCCCAGGAAGTCTGGTTTATTTACCAAGTTGGACAGGTGATCATATTTTATAGAAGAATGTAAGAATGTCCATAAAAGAAATCCAGAGCAAATGTGAGGCAGAAGATTTCAAGTGTGGAGAGATTTAAGTGATGGGAATGGTAGTGGAAATGAATCCAATCACAGAGGGCACTTAGTGTGAAGCTGGATATAAGAACATGGGAGAAAAATCTACAGGAAGCTAAATTTACTTAGTTCTGTTGCTTGTAGAACAGTATGTTACATATTATATTACGCTCTTTCATTTTCCTTGTGAACAGGTATTTTTCAGGGAATATCCTTTCACGTGAACAAGTCTGAGGGTACACCTACAAAGTCCATCAGCACTTGAAAGGTCAGACCTGCTCAGCAATACTGCCTGGCATCTGAAGGAGGCCTGAGGGCTAGCTGGGGATACCTTTTACTAGCAACATCAGAGCAAGGAAAGAATTAAAGAATATGAGTTTCCTGAAGGAAACTCTTACCTCAGTCCAGCTGGGATCTACTCAGATGACTTAACTCGGTACAGCTTTTGTAAGACCAGAATCTGAAATGCTCATCTTTTCTAAACCACACACAAACAGTACAAAGTCTACTTACAGAAAACCCTTGGTTCTAATAGCCTTTGCTGGCTAAGATGAAGATGTCATCTCTTCTATTAATTTTGACAAGTTCAGCTTAATTGTTTTCAGTATTCTGTCACTAGCATTGTTCATTTTAAATAGGTACATCAATTGGAAGTGGCGTTAGCACATTAGTTAAAGGTTAGCTGTTCAAGCAGCATGGTGTATTGAAAATAAATGTATATTAATTTCACTAAAGAAGAAAGACACCTTTTCTTCTAAACAATGGATGAGTACACCAGGACTCATCTCGCATTTCACTTGGCAGGATTCTGATGGCTGAAAGAGTAACTTGAAATTCCTGCTGTAAATCTTAATTGCATCTTCTTCATTACAATTTTCTTTCTCCCTCATTTTGTCATTAGATATCTATGTCTTTTGTGTGAACCACTTCCTTGTTTATGCTGTCAGTTTGTGCTTCACTGACCTTGGTGACTTCTTTGCTTGTTGTAAAAGGTTGACAGGGAACAGGATGCAATTTAATAAATAAAAATAATGAATTCTCCAGAACAACTGTAATTGAAACAGAAATTTGTAATAAATACATCACACATGATCTGAAGTCATTAAAAAACACAATTCAGCACAAAATGTGATAATGCCTTTAGATATGTTAAATTAGCATTTAATTTTAATTTAACAAGGTTGTTATTGTATAGAATTTAATAGCACTGAACTGTGAGAGAAGTACATCTGAGAGCTTGATGAAAACACATTTACTATAACTCAAACCCCGTTCATTTATTGTCATGTCAACATCCTTTACTTTTTTTTTTTTTGACAGTCAAGTCTGTCTGCCCTAAGTCTTTCCAATCTCACTTGAGCATTTGTGCATTGGGTAATTTGAGGCTTGCACAGTGGCTAGTTGTATGTATACATCACTTATGCTTCACTTAAAAGACCACAGAATATTGGTGTTCAGAACTGGGTGTATCTCAGAGAAAATAATGCAGCAGCCTCTTAAGAGTCTGATCACTAAACTTGTTCCATTTGGCTGGCCAGTAGAAAACATTTTGTAAATTTCAAACACTTTTTCTTTAAAAAAAAACATTGAAAATGCTGGAGTTTTTGCAAGACCAAGGTATTTTTGAAAGGCTTTGAAATGATGGCATTCTAAAAAACTATTTCCCAAATACTCAAGGATTGATCTCTCTCTCAAATACTGGAAATTAATTTAAAATGCTGTGATTTTGCTTTGAAGATTACTTCCTGATTTACTTTTTTTAAAAAATGCCTGTGTTCTTTTATATTCACATCTTATTTAGGAACTATTGCACGACGTACATAGGAGGCAAACTTGTTATGACAAAGAGGAAACATCTTTACAAAAACCTTGGTGACAGAGTCAATACCAAGAAGCAACTACCCTTAAATGTTCTTTAGAAAGATAACAGCTTTTTTTGTGCTGTTATGGCACATTATAACACTAATGGAGCATATTTTGACAGACTTTAAAAACTGAAAAATGCAAGATAGAAAACATGGAAGAATTTTCAAACAGTAGAATTTCCCATAAAATTCCTATTTCCTCCAAATGCAAAATTCAATTTTCAACTTACTATGGCATTTACCATTTTATTTCTCTGTTTATCAAGCTAGCAACCAATTTAAGGTTGAGAGTCTTTCTGTGCAGTGGTTATCGTTCTCTAAAGCTTGTCCTTATGCTGCCTACACTCCAAGCATCAGACAGGAAACCTCAGAGCAGATGGGATCATTTATTGGTCTTTGTTAGATTGAGACCCAAGAACCACAAAGAGAAAAACCTACTGCCAATCCTTGAGCTCATACAAATGCAACTGCATTAAATGACAATAAAAGACATCCCTTCTAATTAAGCCTCATTAAGTACCTTTTTAGCAATCAGATGGTATTGAATTAACTGAGAATAGCTGACCTATAAAATCTAATTCAGACCTAGCTACAATTTATTTTGCCGCAGGCTCTCTTTCTTTTTTGTCATATGTCACAAATGATCTATTGATAAAAACAGAGCTTGCCTTAAATAGCACAGCCATTGGGATTTGCAGAGTGTGACACTTAAATATTTCACCCATTTGCGACACATAAATTATTATCCAGACTTCTGTGGTCAAATTTCACTGCATTCACATTACATAAATAAACACAACCACTGAGGCACTCTTATAACACTGCATCTTACCAGTGGCTGAAACCCACTGGGCCATACCCTCTCCCTGCCTTGGACTGATGTAGCACAGCTGATCTCATCCACCCCCTCCCAGATTCTGTCATTCCCCTCCAATAAATCAACTATGTTGGAAAGAAGGGGGAAACTCAAAGCTGTCAAATTCTGTCCAGCCGTCAGTTTCTGCCACAGGGAATTTGCAGCCAGATTATGACCACTCGATGGCATCTAAGCGATGCAAATGATCGTATTAGAAAATCTGACTGAATATAATGAGACAATTAAGGACTTAGTTAAATCTGATTAAGGGCATGGGAAAATTCTCGTGCATAGAGAGACTGCAAAAAAAAGTTGTTTACCTGAAAATAGACCTGAATGGGGAAAGAGTTGAACAAAGAATGAAAATGCCAACAAATCTGGAGCAGCAGGATTAGGAACTCTTTCCATCACTCACACAAAAGCACAAGGATCACGGGGTGGAACTCAAAAGTGGCACATATAAAACAAAATCATAGGAAGATATAACTACACAGGAACTATGAGTGCCCATAGTCCAACTTTGCCAGGTTTGCCTAGTTCTTTGTTCAGCATCATTTTTTAAGTAGGAAAAAAAGTACCATTTTTAATTTGAAGAGGCTGTGTGTAACTTTTTGCTTCAATTTTTCACCTTTCCCTGAACCGTAGAAGTGTATCAGTTAAATGTATTTATTGTGCATCTCCCCCACCTTTCTATTTTTCAGTCTAAGAAACCAGCATTCTTTTCCTAAACACTGTATGGGAGCTGGTTCTTTGGGTTCTTCATGCCTGAAAACAAATTTTGCCAGTATTTACCCACTCTAGCTAGATATTACGATAAGGAAGGTCAGATAAATAAGTCCCTCTGTCTTTGAAATATTTGTCCTCCTTATACGCTTCTGAGAGCCGAGTTACATGCCTGTAAAGAGGAACATTCCTATTATTCCCAATTTACAAGCGGGGAGCTGAAGTATGAGGATAGACAAAGGTCCAGATACAAAAATGTTTCAGTCCTACAGGAGAGACTCATTTGATATGACACTTCACCCAGTGACAGAAATGCTTGTTACTGGATACTAATCCAATCAGTATCTTTGCCTTCTCTTCAGCTGCTTATTACTAGTAGCTAGGAGCAGATTGCTCCAGAACTACTACAAAAACATCTGTGGATGATACTACTTTTTTAAGAGCTAACCACAGTAAGACAGGTGGATTTCTGGTGGCAGGTGAATGTCTATCTTCCCCATGGAAGGAATATAGAGAGAGAAATAAAATAACACCAAATAACTTCAAATTAAAGAAACACAAACAACCAAATCAGCAGAAATAAACTATTTACAATCTAAAGTGGTAAGTGGGTAGCTACAGAAACAACAGAAAGCAATAAAATAAGCTACTCGCTTTTCAGAGCACTATCCTTAGCAATTAAAACTTCTCTATGAAAGAACACAACCTCGGGAAATGTCTAGCAATTGTTCTCAGCCACTCAGTACAGACATTCCTAATGTTTATACTTTAATTGGCTTCCATAAAGCTCTTTACCAGCTCATAACTCCATAGTTCTGCAACATTCCACCAATTAAATGTAATGGCACTAATACAAACTTATGTCAGTTTTTTCATTTGTTACAGTAAATTTTTCTGTTTCTGCAAATCCAGCCTAAAGGTTGACAATTTGCTGCCTTCTACTGCACTTTGGCTTTGAATTTATCCACCTTCCTCATAAAGTCTCCTTTGTAAATGCTGCCAGCTGGAATTGCCATCTCATGGCCATTTTAGCATTAGTTCTGTGCTATTATTTGAGAAGAATTTAATCACTGCTCTGTCATTGACTTCAGTGGTATTGGAATAAAGCTACTCACAAGGTAAGTGAAAAGAGAATTAGTTCACATTTGGTGTCATGAAAAGCCCCATCCTGATGAGAAAAATTGGCATAGCTTTATACATAAATGCCTTCTTTACTTGGATAATAACGTTTCAGCAGATATTAGAATTTTATTGCACTTTTAAAAACAACTTTCACTGAGATTCATTCCAGCTAAGACTTACTGTTTGATGCTGCTTAGTACTACCATAAAATAGTACCAACATTTTCCGCTTTATTTATTCTCTTGGAATTCTGTAAGTTTCCTCCTTTAAAATTAGCTTCCGTAATGTGAATAAGTAGGAGGAAGACTGCAAAAATGCCTGTGCCTAATGCTCCTAGTCTCAGCTGGATCTTCACTGCTCACGCATTTGTATGTCACATTTATTACAGCATTATTCAAGGCAGTGGGTGCTGAATGCTCTCCAGTTAGGTAAGAACCTAGACAACTCCATGATTCTGTAAGACAGGGAAGTTTTGACCCCAAGCTACTTACAGCCTCATGCCTCTTATCTAAACCGGCAATACAAAATAAATAACCAAAATGCAGTGTTTTACCTCAGGAAAAAAAAAAAATAGAACTGCAGAGCAGGAATACACACAAAATTCCATTAAACACCCAACAAAGCCTTCCATTCAGGAGAAATCAAGGCCTTTACACTGTTTAATGCCTTTACACTGTTTCAGAGATCTTTTCTGACTGGTTATTACGTAGCCTGGAAGCACTAACCATAGACCAGGACCTCATTGCACCAAGTGCAGTGCAAACGACCAAGTGTCTGGTTTCAGCAACTTCTACTGAAGAAGTAAGAGGAAACAAACAGCTGTACAGAAAGTGGATTCTAAAGAGATGGTATGACTGTATTGGTCAGAATGGAAGAAAGTGGTGTCATCACATCAACAGCTTAACTGATGTCAGATGATACAGGAATGGCATTAAAGTCAAGTTTTTAAATTAATTCTGTTAGCTGTGACATGGGGCTTTTGGCCAGTGACTTCCTAAGGGGTCATGTCAGTTCTCCTTATTGAAGAGGCAGAAGTTAAGAATTTGTACCCTCAGAAAAGGCATTGTTAGAGAGACATTGAATATGCAGTCAAATGTCCAAGTGTCAATGGGTTCTTCCTATGCAGTTTTCTGAATATTCCAGCACTCATTGTTAGCGTATCACTGTCTGCAATCAGAGCTCTGCAAACAGAAGGATGCTGTTCTTACTGTCTTCCTTCAAAAGCAGAAAACGAGCTTGATCTTCCCCAAACCCAGGCTGGTTTTAAATTGCAAGTGTGTATCTGGTTGTCTGTTTTTGTTTTCTAAAGAGTTACAATTAATCTACTTTGTAACTGCTTTTTTCAACCTATTGCATACAATGAATATTTAAAGAAAAATAAAGCTATTAAAGATGCCCTTGATTCATTAAAATTGGGCTTATAGCAATTTCAGTGATTAACAGGTCTTGAGGGAAAAGTCTTCTTTAAATGCTTTGTTGAAACACAACAATTCTTACAGCAATATGAAGCTCAGATTCTTTTCACCAGTGATATATTCTACTATATTCACCAGATTTTCAAAGATCTAACTATAGAAAGGAGTCCATGCATTTCAAGTGTGCAAGAAAAGACAATAGCTCCTAATTAAATTTTGTATCCTTTGCTCTCTTTAAATATAAAGACAGAAAAAATGATGCCCTGTTTTTTCTCATATGGTACATTAAACACCAAGGTAAAAAGAACAGCCTCCTTTTTACAGTGTGTAAGATTGCTGGATTAGGTAGAGACTTTGCAGACAGAAGGAAGTGGTCAGTGTTTGAAATATCTACTTAGATTTCCACAGTTACCACCACAGATTTAAACAGATTTCATGGAATTGACCTTTGTATAACAGTCACTGGAACCACTTGTAAGAGAATACTTTCCTAACTGCATTTTCTTTCTATTTATGTCCACCCCCCAGCGTGGAAACTAGAAATTGCTCGTTTGATTCCACCATGACTTCTGCATGTCAGGTTGCACAGGGCTTGTCAGGGCACACGATGTGGTGCACTCAGTCAACAGGAAGAGTTACGTGGCACAAAGCATGTGTGACAGCCTAATTGGGAAAGTAAGATTGTTCTTTTGTATCTAAAAAACCACACGGGCTATGCTGTGAAGACTCTTTGATTTGACGTCTTTGCCAGTCCCGATATTTGTATTACACTGGGAGCCTATGACTGCAGAGCTTGACATTCCTTCTCTAACAGCAGCAGTTTCTGAGTGTGTTCCCGCACCATCAATCCTCCAGCTCACACTACTGCAGCAGATGGTACCCAGAAACCCAGGGTGTATTTGTGTGGTGAAAAAGTAAATAAAATTATATGACACTAAAATGCTGACATCGATGGATATGCTAATGAAAAGCTGTTAGTTTTAATGGTACAAAAAATTATGTTACCAGAATTTATTACATATCTGTAGAGAAAAAACTCACAACTTCCAGTATAGTGTCTATGTTGTGAACTCTAAACAGAAAAAAAGGAGCTAGAATTACCCTAGATGCACAGGAAGGATGCATAAAGCCACATATATATGTGGATAGCACATTTTCTTTCCCCTGATTCTCAGTCCTGTATTCCCCAGAGGTACCATGATGATACAAGGAGAAGGTGACGATACTCCTATCTGCATCACTAGCTGTGATCAGCAGCCTCTTAAGACGCTGCCTCCCATAGCACATGTTCTCACTATTTTCTCCTAAGAAAGTTTTCTCCTTCTTATCACCAATTTAGACAAAATGGGACAGTTAAATCTATTTTAAATCTCTTCTGCCGGGTTCCAATTACTTTGATATTCACTGTATTGAGTTCTTTCTTAGGACTGAAGCATTTCGCAAGGTTTGCACATCACAGCAGGGTTTCATTTGGTACAAGCCCAGCATGTAACAAGAAAGAGTTCTTTTTGCAGATCTGGCTGCGTGCCTATAATGCACTAATTTATGAGCACTGCATCTATCCAGTTCTAACACCTCCAGGGTAGTTCTGGGACCATATGAACAGCATCTCTACTGCTGAAGGACAAGTGCCCTGGCCCCAGCTACTTTTGGTGACATGTAATATCTCTATCAGTTTAGTATAATACTTCCTGTAAAGGTGCCACTTGGCCCGTGGAAGCAGCAAACGTGCTGTTTGGTAACCTAAATAAGTCAGACAAAAAAGAAAAGACAAGGGCAGTGACTTTCCTCAGCTCACCCAACACGTCACAGACAGAGTCAGGAACAGGACCAACACCTCCTAAATACCTTCTGAACTCTCTTGGTGTTTGCAGGATGAGTAGCTCTCATAATTCCTGATAGATAGAGCAGCTGTGTAATGCCTCTCTGAAGTCCTGCAGGTGATCTAAGGAAAGAAGAATGAGCAATACACAGGCTGCTCACTCATTTCACAGCAAACTAGTAATACCAACTAAGCTCTGCTTAGATTTACCCAGGAAAATGGCAAAAACAGAGTACGGCACTCCTTCTCCCATCCGTAAAAAATAAAAATAAAAACTAGGGGTTCTGAAAAACTAGGAGATACTGCTGAATGTAAATGCGTTTTCATGGTCATCTCCTCCGAACAGTAACTTGGAGAGACCTTGGACATTCTTCACTGAGCCACTAAATAGCAAGCAAATACAACAGCAACAATAAAAAGTAGGAAACAAAATCATGAAGTTCCACCTCCGACAAAAGAATATATACCCTAAAAATACTTCAGCTTCTTTTAGTTACTCGACATCCTGATAATTAGCTCTCCTCATCTACTTGTGTAGGTTTAACAGCAAAGTCAAGCTGTATGTCCTTCACTCTGTTATCCTCTAAAAAGAAACTTTAATCACTCTTTATTCCACATTGGGTACACTACACACATAGGCACAAGGAGATTAGTAAAATCAAATATCTTTGCCTTTTAATATATACAGCAGTGCAAATAAAATAGAGAAACTAGAGGAAAACACAAGGAACATGAACAACTGAGAAGAGAATCTCAGACCAGGCAGAAAAATCCTCAAGGACTTATAAAAAAAAAAACCTCTTCAGCAAACTAATCTGTGGAGTCAACTGCATAAAGTGAATTACTCCATCTCTCAGTCCCATTCCCAGCAACAGGTTGTGCAGAAATAATAAAAGAGTTCCTTATCTGTTTCTTCATTTACTGTCCACTGATATCTTCGCCGACAATTTAAAAGAAAGTAAGGAAAATGGAAGGGAAAGATGCAAAGAGACCTGGCTTTTTGCTCAGCAGTAATAGCAGAGGCAGAAGCAGATGCCACCTCAGGGATCCACCTGTCAACCTTAGCTTTGCCTCTCCTTCTCCAGGGTATGTGCAAGCAACACCTACAGCAGCCATGAGGTTTATTTCAAAGTAGTTTCAATTTTCCTAGGGGGTTTGAGTACATTTTGTGTTTTATTTTGTGGCTCTCAGCCATTCTCAGTCTCTCCACTGATTTGTAGCACAGTGTGGAGCATAAGTTCTACGTGACCACGCAAGCACTGATGCACCAGAATAATAGAATAATTATTCCAAACAATGAATTCAGTTGTTTTCTTATGACATAACCTCTGTATTGCAAGCAGTGAAATTTCACACTTTCCACGGTCCCTTATTTGAATCATTCTCAAAAATGAGCATCATTTCATTACCAAGTCTGTTGAATTCAAATAATTAGATGGATCATAACAGCTGAACTCCAGGCAGACAACAACTGCAAGAACCACCGCATCTCTTTCACCACTGTGTCAAAAGCCACACAGCTTTAAGGCTTGACCAAGTACTAACACAACCCTAAAAGTAAGAGCCCTGATTCTTACTGGCTTGATTAACATGCACGCACACAAATATCTGTTCAAATCAGGATAAAACCCCTGAAAAACCCAGGTGCTCTAAGAGCAAATTAGCTCACACACAGCCACATCACTGAGCCAGGCAATTTGCAAAAGTGCTGAGCACAAGAGGCCCTTTTGACTTAACCATCTCTATATAGCTCAGACCTGCTTCAGCAAGAAAGTGGAATAACATATTATACGGAGCTTATATAAGGAAATTGTCTCCATAAAGTTATTTGTTTGTTTAACTTCTTGCACCATCAATCACTCAGATGAGCTTTCTTACTTGTCTCGAACATCTCAAAGTCTAAGAAGTTAAAACATACATAAGTGGGATGTCTTTCAAGACACTTTCTTCTTTAGCTCAACTTCAGTGCCTAAACATTTTCTACAGCAGTACCAGGCTTGCCATTTTCTCTACACTACCTCTGGCCCACAGGGAATGTCATTAGTTAGAGCAGTCAGATTTCCCCTTCCCTACAGAAATCAAATGTGTCATCTCCACGGTGCGCTCAGTCTCTATAAGCCAAGAGAGTAACAGTCTTCATATGCCTTTCAAACCAAGCAGGTTCTGCTCCTAACACTGAACCTATGTTAGGAAGAGAGTTTATTGTTAATACAATTTCTTAGTTTTTTGAGCTGAAGAAAATTAACGTGCATGTTAAGGAAAGAGGCTATGAGCCTTCACAGAGAGGAAGCCTGATGTTAAATTGTATGATTCCAGCATTTGAATTGACCAGGCATTTCCAGCTGTCCGTAACAGCAGATACTGATGATTTAGCACTGATAAAAAATCAGGTTACTTTATAGGCTGAGGTTTTTGAAACTCTTGCTGTAAATATCTTCTGGGACTTGGGGGACTTTTTTCTTCTAAACAAAAGAACTCAGCTTGCTAACACTTAGGAAAGTCATCCTACAAATTATTTTATATTTAACAAATATATCATGCTTCTTTTTTAAAACACACCCCCCTCCCAGATATGCCCATTAATGTAGCTGAGAACAACAGGTATCCATTTGGACGGAACTACTTATTTTACAGTTTTTGATATTCTATATCCACCCTTTCCTCTTGTAAGCCCTATTCAAATCATCTTCTGGGTTTTTTTGCCGCTGCATTTTTAAAGGGCTTACCTTTTCACTCATTAGAACCTTTCCAGTGCAGTTCTGCCCAAGGGTTCTAACCTACATAACATTCCTGCAGTCGCTCAGGCACAGAAATCCTGCACTCACCTCGTGAAAGACAGATCAAACAGTTTGGGCCAAAGCTCCAGCTGGTGTAAAACTGCAGGGCACTGTTATTTAAAGGAAATCTCTGAAGTACAACTCTCTTCCCAAAATGTGCATTACTCACAGCTGGGGATACAAACAGCAACGTGTTTGGAACTTTGCTGCTCTCTAAACCAGGTGCTAAAAGCACAGCATGCGCGCTAGGCTAAGTCACTATCCCATTCCCCAAGGTGACATTGATTTTGAGTTTACACCTCAAATCATGAACTTGCACGTAATCTAAGCTACCTAGCTGACCTACATGATGCTGATGTTCCATTAATTTCTTTTCCATAATTAAGTTCACCTTAGAAGCAAAGTTGCAGAATTTAGCACAGCACTGAACAACCAGGCTTTGAAGTTTAATCTTGCCTGAACCAAGACATGTTTTTGTCAGTGAAGATTGTAACATTTATGCTACTTTTCACTTGTCTTAACAGATTTTCTGCAGTCTTTCCTGGGGACAGCATATTCTTGCCATTCTAATGTCACAGTTTAGTTTTCAAGGGCAGCTGCTTAATATTTTAAGTTTTGCTCATACGAACATGAAACAAGTACTTGAAGTACAGATTTTTGACAAACTTTTCATTGGTATCAGTTCTGCAAGGAACTTTAAGGAGGAAGCATGGGTTAGTGGGTAGATAGAAAGCCAAGTAGAAGCCAAGTTCTGAAATCTGGCCTGCTAGGGGCCCTAGGAAACACTCAGGCTCTTACTATACAAGCTTCTTTAGCTTTTTTAGTTTTTAAACAGACACTGTAACATCTTTTGTACCTCTGTATAGAATTTTCAGATACTAATATAAATTTTTTAGTACCGGGAACTCTTAAAATTGTTACCAGAGATTAGAATCATTTACCTCAGCAAATCTCAAGATGTTTAATGGATTGTTTTGGATGAGATGACAGCATTAAGAAGGAGAGGATAACGTATTTCAGTGAAAAGCATATTAAACACGTGAAAATTAGTTTGATTAGGGCTATCTCTAACAAGTGCAACTTACAAATACTGAAATAATTATTTGACCTTGATGGCGAGCAGATCAAGGAAACATGGCAAAAGGCATCACAACGTCCAAGAAGCAGAAGGCTGGATGCAAAATGCCAGCATCCAGGTTTTGAGCCATGACACAACATCCCCAGGAGGTCAGAACTGAAAAAAACTCAAGTTTTAAGTGAATGAGAGACATTTCTCTGTAAATGTCAGATACATTATTAAAGCACCTTTTAGAGTTTTAGAGCTGTTAGGTTCTTCACATACACGCAGCCGAGGAATTTTTTCTCAAAATTCAAGATCTAAACAATTATCAGTTAGCAGTTACAAGTTTACTAAAAACATCTGAATTGTTCAGTCAGAGCATCACCCCCAATTAAATTATCTCTATTTAAAGCTCAAGACTTTAATAAAACTGCATACGAAACAACCCTGGTTTTCTGCTCTTCACAGTTTTTCAAGTGATTGTGCAATTCTACTGGAAATGTAAGGTGTCACATTAACGGGCAATAAAGCAAGGCTGTGCTGTCCTGAGGGGCTATGGCTACATATTTCAGTAGACTGATTGCATTAACTCACACATTGATGCATTGTTCAAACACCTAACACTCAGCAAAGGATGAAAAAGCATATAAAAGGCAAACTCCTTTCGCAGAGGCAGCGTCACGGAGCAAAGTGGATTCTGAGCAAGTATTTCATGTGCACAGTTCTTCTGTGCACTTTACCATCACGCTCAATTTTCCATTGCTGCACTTTGCCTTTCACACAGATGGATATTTTGAGGAATTTGCTAAGGACTTAGCAAGGCCAGAACAGAGCATGAGCATGAATCTAATTTGGTTTGCATGGATAGTACCAAAAGTTTGAGCAAAAACTTTGTTTTGTTCTGTCCAGATTCTGTTTCTTCAAGTTCATTTAGAATAAATCATTTCTATTGCTTACCTATCTCATGCAGCCCTGAACTACTGTCTAACTTTAGATTTGATATAGTAAGCCTTTTCTGGACTGCAAATTCTTCCAATACAAGCTCATAGAAATTTCCAGCTCCAGACTTTATCCCACACATAATAGTCAGTCTGGTGCCAGGAACACTTATGTCACTATTTATATCAAATCAGAAAAAATTAGAAATGGGCATTTCCAGTTCAAGAAAACCAAAGTTTTTTGACCCCCTTGATCAAGTAAAGCCTGGTTTCAGCTCATCTTAAGCTTTAAGTTCACCTAAAATTCAAAACAGTCAAGGGTAGCAAATCCTCAAGCACTAAAATAACAAATAAAAATAACTTTACATTAGAAAAAATAACTCCTAGCACAGTTAAAATACTAAGAGTTAATTGTCATAGATCCACATATTACACAGGAACTTACAGAAAACTCAAACCTGGCTAAAAAGCACTTACTATACGGAATTTATGACAGTGACTCCAATTAATCGTTAATGTTCAAATGTCATTGATGGAGAAATGCCAAGGGAGTGGCAACTTCCAATTTTTTTTACTGCTTCTCTCTCCCAGGAGATAAACTTTTCTGCTTAGCAGATTGCCCAGTTGCATATCTACTTACTCTGATCACTGCATTATGGCAACACAGAAATGCGGGAGAAAAATGGTTGGAAAGAGATAATTATTTCAGAATGTAAACACATTGTATAGAGGCCCTCATGCCGTAAAGTCAGGAGGTTTTTTTCATTTCTTCCTGACGTTGAGAATATTTATTTTCTGGATATTAACAAACTTCATCATGGGAGTTCTCTTAGTAGCAATCCCTTGGGTTTTTTGCATCCTCTCAGGTTAAGAAGTTGGAATGTACATCGTCATTGGTGTCAGAGAGTGGAAAGGTTTGGTTTTGTTCTGTTCTGCTAAACAATTATGAGACCCGTACAGTCTTTACTGAGATGGAATCTGATGGAGACATTGCTTAACACAGTCAAATCCATTGGTTGTGCAATTCTGCCTAATACCTGAACAGCTCATGTACTACAGTAGTGTTATTATCAGGTCATGTAAAAAAGGCTTAGACCTGCATTCTAAGTAATAATTCCAAACAAACATGAATTTCTTTTAAAGCTGTAAAAAAAATTGTGCTCCCACACAACTAGAACTACAGTCAGCCTTCCACACCCCTCCAATGGACCCAGGTATGTTGTCTTGCTTTCTGTAAGGCAACATTACAAAGCCACCCACATGTATTCAGCAGTATTGTTTGCCCCGTGGCATCAGTCACAGATGAATCATTGCAGAGCATCACCTGTTCGAGGAAGTCAGCGGCTCTCCTGGTCAAAGAAATAAGCCAGCTGACGTCATAGCAAGACCCATTACAGACCCTGTTACAGCCAGTTTGTGCTTTTCAATATTGGTGAAAATAACAACTGAAGCAAAATGAAGGGAGATAATACCAGATGGATTTGACACTCCTTTTCATCAGGGCAACCGTGAAAGGCTGCTCCTCTATCTCTCTCCAAATGTCATTTTAATGTTTCCAAGTTCACCACCACAAACTTTGATATGAACATGTTATTTACTTCAATGCTTATTAATGGATGACAAAATCCAGATCTGTTTATGAGAATGAAGGTAAGAAGTCAAGCATATGAAATCTGAGGCTACCCAGAAGTGTCACACTACTTGGACTTGGTCCAAATTTCACATCTCTCATGTATTATTGTTTGATTTAGTAACATAAACTTTATAAATCTTGCAGTTCAAAAGGAATTTGCATTAATAATACTACAAAGACAGATGCACCTCTGCTAGTTAATGCTTCAACAGACATGCATTTTTAAAAATATTCTAACACTGGAGTGCCAGTTTCATATCTTTGCAAATGTCATCAGTCATGTTCTTTCTACTTTTAAATTGAACCTCAGTTTCTTTTAGTAGCACCATTGCTTTGAGACAAGGAAACCAAACCATATTATTTTAAAATCCTAAAAAATCACTTGTATTATCCCAAAGTATCCCGTCTTAAAAATTACCTAAAATACTATCAAGCTTACATTCAAAAATCTTGAAACTGTCTCCAAAAGCAGTGATGTTTGCAAGAAGAAATGAGATGTCATGATGAGAAGAAATGAAAAGTAGGGTGAGAGTGCTGTGGTATAGCATAGAAAGAGCCACAGATGGAAAAAAAAAATCAGTCCCTGCAGCTGGGCAGCCCTTGGGCAGCAGCATCTTCTACGCTCTTGACATTGTAACTCACAATTGGTGGACAGGGCAGAGCAGCAAAGATGGAGTTCCTCTTCCAAAAAAAAAAAAAAAAAGAAAAAGAAAAAGGGCCTCGTCATTTGCTTTTTATGCTTTCCCCCATTATATTGCATATTTTAGCTGTGCAGGAGGCAGTACCAGAGCAGGCTTCCTGGAGCCAACCTGATGTGCTGTGAACTCCAGGGACAGCCTGGTTGCTTTAGTACACAACGTCTCTGAATGTGGCCTTTTTACTGATAACTGGCAGGTTAGCATGACTGCCCTGGTCCTTCTGCCTGATCATTCAGGGTAGAGAATGTAAATTAAAGACAAAGAAAAGTAGGGGGTTGTTTATTTGGTTGTTTTGGTGTTTTTTTTAAGAGAATGTCAGAGATTTATAAGAGTCAATAATTTAGAGGAAAAACAGAGAGACAAAATCCTCAGAGACTCGATGTAGACGCAAACAGCAAAACACTACAACAGTAAGAATTCAGAAAGGCAGGAATTACTAAACACAGGTGGCAGTCTGGGATATTTAGAGGTTTGACTCATTGTCTTTAAGACAACTCATTATGCCTGGAAATCATAGCTGTCTCCAAAGGGCTAGCCATCTTGTTCCCAACCTCCTTCAGCATAGTCCCTTCTCTTTCACTGTCTTCTGAAATGCTGAACGCTTTTACCCATAGTTCTTGCAGTCTTCATCACCTTGGTCTTCAGCATCCTCATCAAAGACCGACTTTGTGAAGTGGAAAAAAACATTCCACGGTTGGAGCCACAGTGCAGCAGATGTGCAATCCAAGTCACAGGATTGCCATGAAACCTGACACACATCTGCTGGAGGAAGAGTCTGAATTTTCTGCCTGCCCTAAGAAAAGGTTAGCATGCTGCTACCCTGGACTACACAGAGACCAGAAAGCCTGTTCTTTCTTAAACATTCACAGTTCTGCTTCTCAAGACGTATTCTGTGATAAATTGTAAATTAGCCTGTCCTTTTCCAGACAGCATCTAATACCCTAGGCTTACGCTGGCGAATGGTCTGGAAGGCTCCCATTGTGTAAAGTGAGTGTCTCTCACTTTTTTGCTTGTACAGATGCAGTGTGTCCATCTTACCCACAGACAATCCAGAGAGTTTTTAGCAATGGGCTACCAGGAGTGTAATTCCCTGTGCAAATGAGTAAGGCTGAGGACAAACCACTTCCTAATGAATCAGTACCTCTATTCAAGCATTTAAAATAAGAATAATCTTACCTAACACTTCCTAACCTTATAAAGACACCGTGAAAATAAACTAATTTCTGGACAATACTTAAAACAGTGTTTTAATCATGTACTTGTCCTCTCTTTTTATTTTAGAATAGGTCTGACATTCACATTTTGGAAGTTTTATCCGGTGATGTTTGTGAGATGCTGACTTTACAGCACTGAAGCCATCAAAGACTAAGTCCCAGACCATTAAGTGTGTTTAGCTACCTAGTTCCCAAACAATTTTAAGAAATTTTAAATTTCTTAATTTAAGTATTAAGTACAGAATAAATTAAGTACAGAATAAATCAAGTACAGAAACTCAGGATGATTTTAGAGAACACCAGCCCTGAATATCTCCTTACTCAGTGTTACAGTATCCTATTAACAGGGCAGATGATGAGGAAGTCTTTCTTCCAAATCAGGGAGATGAAAGGATTTAAAATTTTGAGTACCCCAGATGGCTGTTTGGGTTATTTCTAAGCACACATACTGGATCATATTTCCTAAGTGAACTAGTATGCAGGGAAACACCCAGTCTGTGAATCTTCACCAGGACATGTGTATAAGGTAGATGCTAAGCTGTCAAAGTCTAAGATTCCTACAATCACGCTGCAGGAGAAATGTAGGTGCCTATAAGGTTGCACAGGCACTTAGACCCTATATGTGTACAACTTAGAAATAAAGGGGCTTGTGCCCATCATGGTACTTAAATGACCTAAACATGCTTTAGAGTTGGCCTGTTCCCTTTCCCACATGAATTTAAAATACACTTTGTATATTCCTGTGACCTCCATTTCACTCTACTGCTGTAGAAGATACCCCCCAATTTCAAAGATAATTTCCATCCAAATTTTCTGACATTGGTTTCTCATCTGTCACCAGTACTTGAGGTTACTGTGTCCTCTTCCTTTATATTTACAGCACGAAACTTCTTTGGTTCAATTTTCATTGCATAAAATATAAATGCAGCAGCAAATAAGAAGTAATCTAAGGTCAGCAGAGAAGCAGGCAGTGTAACAATATTTTTTAAGACTGTATGAAAAAAATGAAATGGGAGCAACTCACATAAACAGCATGTTTAGCTTATTTTAGTGGCTTTTCTTAATTAACCCTTTAGAACACAAGACAAATGCATTACATAAATCACATACTCGGCAGACGTAGGTCTCAAAAATACAACTATCTAAAGATTCTCAAAGGTTGCAGATGCACCGATAAAAGTACTGCCAAATTTTGTCATCTTTTTGGCTGTTTAAATACTTCCAAAACCACAGGGAAAATATTGCCTTGTGTTATTGATATCTGCTCCTATACAGTGAATCATCCTCCAAAGTAGCATTAGAGTAGATGTATATCAAAAATTGTCATTGCAAAACTCCATTCTGTTATACGTGCAACATAAACATAGGTGAATAGAGTGCAGTGTAACAGAGCACAGAAGGAAAAATTCGTCAGTGGAATGTGTTCTCAGCACATAAAAACTCTATCAATGAGAAGGGCCCAATTTTTTCCCCTCACCTTTTGTTCTCTTTATTTGCTTTTGTTGTTCTTAGATTTTACGTCTCCTTATGCATCAGTAGAAAAAATATTACCCATAAAGATCTGAAGTGGTCACTACAATTGCACAGCAATGCCAGCCGCAAGATCTAGGTCTGGATGCCAGGCTGTTCCTCCCTTTTTGAACCATTTAACTCCAGCAAGCAAGCTAGAGTTACATCCAATGTAAGGCACAGCAATGTGTTAATCTAGCCACTGCCCTGATTTAATTGGCCCAGAAAATTGCTTGAGGTGTTTGGGACTGCAATTAAGGCTAGGAGAGTCTGGAAAAAACGGTCTTTGGTGGTGGAGGGATTTTTTTTTTTAGTTTTTGTAAGAAGCCAAACCCTCTCTCAGCTAAAACTCATGGGCCTAATTAGAGATTAATTAAAGTTACTTGCTGCTGCTTATTTGAATTACAGCTCAGTAGACACATTTTAAATGGCAGGTATAAAATTTAGCCTTTTCTATCTCTCCCTTTTGTCTCTGCTTCCAACAACCAGAACTTCCCCAATCAGCAAATTCATTCAATTCAAATTAGAATAATTGTCCATCTTTGCCCTCAGCTTCACAACTTGTAGATTCCCTCTGTAATTTGGCTTAAGGAGATGAAATTAATTTTAAGAAAATAATGACCCTTGCCTGCCATTACTACCACGCTGTGGCTTGTGATCCTGCTGTTGGATAGAACAGTTGCTGTACACTGGGAATATCCAGCTACCTGTATGGAGCTAAAAATAGGGAGGTCACTGAACCAAAACAACAGGTAAATCGGCTGGTTTGGTTTACAAATTTGAGATAAAATCTTTTATGAAAAATGCAGATAACAATAATTCATGTAGCAGCTAGGGGCGAGACACAGAGGTCCATTTCCATGTAGACACCCAAATAGGCAACAGATTTTTCCGCAGTGCTCAGCCCGTGACAGAGCCCGGTGTGAGCCATGGTCAAGAAGCACCGGGCTTGTCTGCTGGCATCCAGCATTTGCTTTGCGAGGCACCCATGCAGCATGGAACAGCAGGTCAAACACATTCCTCAACAGAATTTAACAAAACACACACTGAGTGTTACACTTAGCATTGTATCTAAATTAGCAAATCCTCAGCAACACTGCCTTTAATTTTAGCTATGCATTTCCGGTTTTAATACTTTTCTAGAGAACAGCAGCAGGCACAATTTCAATACTTACACGGTTCATTTTCATTAAGTTGGAATGCCATCATGTTCTTATTGTCTGGTTATTTGGGTTTAGTAGGACCAGCAGAATGTTCTTTTGTTGGTTTTGGTAGTTATTTTCAGGAGAGGTTGTTTTGTTTTAATCAGACTGTTCTCCAATCTTGTTGTCACAGCAACAGTGGACATAACTAGTTGACACAATTTTTTCCTCCAAACCTTCGGTGCCATTCAGATTGCAAATTGAACTTAATCAGCCAATTTAACAGCCTACTTGAATCCTAATTGCAAGTTTTCCTAATAATATGACATTATCCTTTTCAGTACATTCTGAAAGATTTCAGTAAATTATTTTCCTAGAGACTAGAGTAGTGGTTTTTCTTTGCTTAAATATACGTTAGCTGCTTTTCTCCCCTCCAATTTCAGATAAGTATTCAACCTGGTAAATTTAGATCATTTATTGACATTTTAAAAGATTTTTCAGGCTGGAAACATTTAGAGCTCTTTTGTATTTTACAGTGACAGGGCTGGATTTCTGATATTATGTAATAAGGGCATATGCTTTTGGGGTTTTTTTTAAGGAAGAAAACCTATTTAATCTATCAGATTTACCACTGACTTTACAGATTCAACTTCTAAGCAGTGAATATATTCTAAGTATGAACACATTCACCTCAAAACAAAAAAACACCCCTGAAAAGAACAGAGCAGTTTCAAGCTGGCCAGCCCACTCTATTATACCAATATACTCTGAATTAAAACATCACAAAAAGTTTCCGGCACTAGGTGGTAACAGCTCCACAGCATTCTCAAAGATAACCATGACACTGAGGTACAGCACTGCCATAATTGATTCAGATGGATCATTCAAGGCCACTATCATAGCATTCTTCATAACAACACGGGATTAGAAAGCAACATTCATTACAAGCCCCTTATTTTACGTTCTTGTAACTTTTACAGAAACCATTTTCCCATAGTGAAAATGAGAATAACTCATGCTGGATTATTTTCTCTGTAAAATAAGTACATGTTGAATAAATTCACTGTTTTAACTTGGATGCATCACTGGTGTCACGGGGGAAAAATGTTACTCTTTCTCATCCCAACCTAAAAATCCTGGCCTGTAAGCTTGGAAGGCACCTATCTTAACTCCAAAAAAAAAAAATAAGGGTCTCAAGCAACTCTAAGAAATAACCTGAAAGAAAATATTTAAAAAGTTAAGCGAAAGGTAGTAGGGCAGTTTTTCACAGGGTGTGCAGCAGGCTGGTGGCAGGGATGATGAGTTGGTTTACAACAGCTGCAGATCCGATCGCTTCACTTTACAGTGCTGCAATGGACACACAGTGTAACATTCCAGACAAACATTTCAGGGCTGTCAAAGAAAGAGATCTGTAGGGTACATGACAGGTAGTCTTTGCTGGAAAAGCACTCTTTTGTACCACCACAAATACAGCCCAGGAGACTGAGAGCTGGAACACACCAATCACAGGTACTGCAGTAACTCACAATGATGGGGAGTCCCTCATAGAGCTGGGCTGTAGACGAATTAAGAATTTTAAGAGACTTCAGTCACCATCTATCTGGAAAACTGAAATAACTGTTCTTATAAATTCACCCAATTCAGCAGGTTAATGTCTGTTTACTACGTAACTATTTTTATTTGGCATTGAATTTAATTCACGCATAGTTAAGAAATGTATGTATTCTATGTTCTGTCCCCTGGTGTGGTTGATATCAGAAAAGAGGAGATGGCCAGGGATAAGGGAGACAACAACGACAAAGAGAAAAAAAGCATCTCCACATTTTCAGTTCTGTGAAATTAATTACATCTCTAACATTAACTTAAGTCATGATTCTGATATTTGGTATTAAGCTGTCAGTAATCCTTACCCATCATTTTCAAGCCGTAAAGCAGTATCATAGATGAAGAAATCAAGTTTTTGCATTAACCATTATTTTCCCATAATGACAGCCAGCAAATGCAGTCATGAGCTAGGCAGCTACAGTAACAGGCACGGATCAGAGAGGGAACGAAACACCCAGTTTCTTCTCCAAGACTAACACGCAAGCAAAAGGCAAGGCTGGGGAAAAGATGGTGGAGCACCAGAAGACATTATCGGTCAGGACCACAGAGTGTAACAAAACTCAGCACCAGCCTAATTTGTAAGAGACAGAGGAGATTTTCAGGAGCCAGTCAGGTGTTTGGACAGATGTTTACAGTGCGCTCCTCCTGCCTTACACTTACTCAAAAATCTAGGAAACAAAGGCTGGGAGCTGGCTTTTGAAGCCAAATAGAACACTGCGTAATTCACTGTACCTAACAAGAGAGCAGCCCAGGGAACCAAAGGCATCTTACAGTCTTCCCATGCATGACAAGCAAATATAAAACCTAAGCTCCCAGAAACTCTTTGCATTGACCTCACATACGTGAACACAAGAGCTTGTTTTCTCCTCACTTGACTCTTACATCTCACTAATTACCTTGTACAGAAATAGATGTTTTCCTAACAGAAATATTACTTGGCTACATCATTCCTTTTAATTTTCTGTGAGTAATGTGAACATTCTGAAATTCTCCTGAAAGTGGCTTCACAACAGGGACAGGTAAGGTCTGTTTTGTTAATGAGCCACTGACTATAAAAAGGAATCTGTAAGCCCTCTTACCAGTACTAAGCAGTAATGCTCCAGTTCACTGTATAAATGATTCGACAAAAAGTAGTTCCTATAGTCACTGACTAGACAGTATGTTCATTTATGCACACTATAAACCTTAGTATTTTGTTTCCTCTTTAAACATTGGGTTGGTAACCCAATCAAATTAATGTATTATTTACCCTCTAGCTTTTCCTGAGCAGATACATGTAAACTGTGTGTGTATAGATATAGTTACAGGAGGGACTACACTTTAGGGCTTAAAAGGACAAAAAACTCAAAAAGCTATTAAAAGCTTTGGTTAAATTTGTCCTACAAAAAAGCAACTTCTGCATTTGGCATGCAGTTTGCTACATGGGATTTTATAACAATAAGGAAAGCAGCAAAAAGCATGGTCTCAAACTAGTTTATCATTCAAAAGCTAGATCAATTTGTGACATTTGCTTGTGATTTTTTTTTTGAAGTTTGTGAATTTTATTCTACTCATGTTTTTTTCTCAAAACTGCATCTTATTTGTTGTAATAAATATTTAGTCACATAGAGTCGCTTCGCTGTGAGCATGTAGAATTCCATTTTATTAATACTACCAGTATTTAAATTTATTTGAAAGGTCCTTTTATTAATTTTGTATGAAAATTATGTTGCATAGACTTTTCCACTTATAGCAAGAGTGGGTTATGAGTTTGCTAACCAGAGCCTGCAATGATAAAGTGCTATCCCCAACAAAAGGAATAATGGCCTTGAACAGAAGCAGCCAAAAATTCTATGAGACTTCTGCCCTTTCAAGGAAAAATGATTATGCCATATGCCTCTAAGGCATCAGAATTTGACAACAAGTAACATCAGGTCACTCTAAGAAAAAGATTGGAAGTGGTGCTTTGTGCTAGCATTTTTCAAAAGGAAAAATTGCCTTTTAACACACAATACTCTTTTCAAGTCACAAAGCTTACTGTATTCCTGTAGTACTAGATGATTTGATAAGAGAGATATGTGAAATCATTCTGAGGGTACCTACAGCGCAGTCAAAACAAATCACAGAGGGCTTTGTACAGAAATCCAGGTTTCTTTTAAACTAACCAGTTCAGATACTAAGAGTTCTCAGTCCTGCAGGGGAAAAAAAAAAAAAAAGTAGTCTAATTTAACCTGCTTTTGGCCAGGGTTTTGAAGTCTTCAGTGAACTCAGTGCTGCTGTGGTAAGACTCAGACTGCCTGAGCTCGGTGTATCACACCATGGTCACTGGTTCGACTTTGGGTGCTGTTTCTTGGTCTTTCCCTGCTTTTCTGTGCTGAATTACTTGAGAGCAGAGCTCCTGAAAAGCTTATTTAGCTTACAAAATGGATCTCTGCTGTTGCAGACAATTAATTCAAATCAATATGACAGTGATGGATCTTGATGATGTTTCACAAATTTGCATGTGCGCACTTAGGAATTAATTCAAGGTAATTGAATGGATTTGTATAATTTCATTTTTAAATGAGATACAATTCCCCGTACTAGTGATTTTATGTGTTGTTCCTGTCAGACTCTACTACTAAGGCTCTTCAGCTTTCTGTGCTATTATCTTCTTAGTTTTCCAATTAAATAAACACTAATCAGTTTATTTAATAATCTAGATTATAGTGTCCATACTGGCCTAAGTTTGTGACAGAGATAAACACAGATATTTAAGATGCACAATATGTTTTGTTAAAGTAAGCAGCAGGCTACCTGTCATCTGGAGATAGGCAGGTGCCTGACTAACCAATGCATGCTTCTATGTGGTTTTTTTGAGGAAAAAAAATGCTTTGAGGATGAGTTGATCATATCATTCACATTTAAATTTAGGAAATGTAAAAGACAGATGAAAAAGGTGATTCAACAGATCTTCCATATTAAAATGCAATTTAAAAAACCCTTTACATACAGCCTGTTTATGAACATCCTAATTGGTTTTTACAGAATCTGCGATCAGTATTTGCAGAACAAAGTGACAAAATTCACCAGGAAATGAAGGAGCCAGAAGCTGATTTCCAAATATGTATTTTTTTAAACATGCATCTCTGTTCAGGTTTTCCCTGGATAATCCATCTCGTTAGATAAAAAGGATTTGTAAAGGTAGGGTTACATGGAATTAATGTTGATGCTGTATGTGACATTCTATCAGTAGAATGTGACGTTTAGATTTCCTAGCCTAGCACGTGATTTTTCTGATTTTTCCCCCAACTTGTGATGACTGCCATCTTGTCTCATACAACAGCCCCAGAATCAGTCCCGCTCAGAGCAGTTTGTGGTGAAAGAGATGTTGAGCTGAACGTCAATGGAAAGAGAGGAGAGGAAGGAAATACCAGCACTAACTGCAAGTTGGACCTGCCACAAAGTCTTCTGTTTTCTATCCTGTTCTCATCAATCCTTGACACACCACTAATTTCTCAGTAAATGGAGCAAGCTATTTTCAAAGCAAGTGAAATCTTCTCTTTATTCTAAAGATTACTACCTGGCCTATGGAAACCAGCGGAAAATCAATACCTACCATTTGAAGGAAGCTGTGGGGCTTAGGATCTGCGTTTTTGCAAATGACAGGATTATTTTTTTCTTTATTTCAATGATGAAATCAATGGTTAATAACAGAAGATCCCATGATCTTCAATAAGTTTCTTGGCCTTGATATGAAAAGTTATAAAGCAATGGAGCCTTTTCCTTCAAAACAGTTATGTTGGCCAAGATGAATGTTTCAAAGTCTGTTTTGAAACGAATCTACAGTTAAGCTCCAAGGAAATCGCTGAACATAAATCAAGACAGACCTGGATCCAGCTAGTGTATTTTGATGAGAACTCCAGAGTAAATATACAGTGATGCTGCTAACAGGAGTGACACCTTGCCTAGTCATAACTGGAAGCGCAGGCACGTACTCAAACTTGACAAACTGCTTCTTCTCAAAGGCACAAGAGACAACAGCAAGGTTCTATACAGCATTTATGATGGGGTCCCACAGACCTTTCACATATCCCCACAGAAGTAACGTAGGGCCTTAGTGAAGAACAGTTTTAGGATGAACAGATGATGACATGTTGATTTCTTTATTCCTAAGTAAATTCCTTTTGTTTATTCCTAAACCAGGATCATAGCTTTCCTGGTGAACCCTCATCAATCTGCTCTTTGAGGGCAGAACTGAGGAATCCAGATGTTCACAGGGAAGCATTCATTAGAAGCAAGGAGGTGCTTAAAATCAAATCATGCTAGTTTGGGAAAGAGTTGAAAACTCTTCCAATTTTTAAAATGATGACTTTTATCACTTTCAGTATCATTAAGCTACAATCGTGCTCCAGGACAATTTGATCAGTTAAGGAGATCATTCTACTGACTTAAATACTGCCTTTGTGATATGAATGTACTTTCAGATTGAGATTCGGATTAAACATTAAAGTGAGTTTTTGGGGTGGAAAGGGGGTTCTTGCTTGTTTGTTTGTTTGTTTTAGTACTCAGTTTGTTTTAGATTCCATAGGGTAACCCTTTCAGACCTATTTTTTCTGTCATTCACACTGGGGCAAATAAGAAGTAAGAAATTTCATGGAGGTCAGTTACCAGAGTTACAGAACTCATGTGAGTATAAGAAAATAGGCTTATTTTCTACCATTGTTTTCCTTAGTCCCATAACAGTTCTAAGATTTTGCTAGATAAAAATCTGTGTATAGCTGCTAAAAACTCTTTTTCATATGATTCAGTGATAAATTGAGTCAGAAAAATGACAAAAATAGTTATAATTGTGTCAAGAAAGATCTTGGGGTGATGAACTCACCCTCTCAGAAAAGCAATAGTTAGCCAAATTTTGCTATTTCAGTTGTAAAACTTTCTGAAGAGGTTTATTAAGTTTACTTACTCATAGTCTCAGAAGGGAATGCTTCATTACCTTTGCTATCATACTGCTTGCAGTCACTGTAATATAAGCTTGTATTTTCCTATGGCATAATTAAACACAATATTTAAGACTTGAATCCATTAATATGACAAATGCAAAAATGACAGCTCTCTTTTTTTGAAAAACAAAACAAAAAAAAAACCCAGACAAATTCTAGTGTATAATAACACATTAGGAACATTTGTTTTATTTTATAATATTAGAAGCTAACTCAGTGGAAAAAAAATCATTATTGAAAATTATTCTGGAGTAGATTATGTCCCTCAAACAACATAAATGGAATACTAAGGCACAAAATCACTGAATCTTCATTCAGATATAAATTCTTTGTCAATTTTTTCAAGGTGTTGGAATGACAGTTAATGAAATGCCAGTTACATATTTATGCAGCACATATCTCAGAAGTGACATAGCTTTTTCTCTTCCCTAGAAAAACTTCAGCTACTCTGAGGAGTAAGTGTAATTAAGGATTTCTTTTGCAAACCCACTATATACGGTTCAATCTACATGCGATTTCATAACTGTATTCCCTGAAGAAAATATTGGATGGAAAGTATGTAATAACTGGATATAAAGAATGGATTGCCCATTTAACACCTCAGCATAATTCTGCTAATTTTCTGTGGGTTAAACATTCACAGTCTACTTTACAAATTTAGATGCATTAATGTAGATCCACTGTTAACACAGATTTGATTTCTCTTGTCCTGAATTACAATACTTATTATCTTTACTCAGACACTTCCAAATCATAATTTGTAATTCAGAGTTCCCAAACAGTCTGCAGGTTCTGCTTCTGGCCAAGCAGGGCTTCTAACCAACTCAGCACGCATATGCCCTCGAGTACCGTAAACTAATGCTACTCCCAGTGCCCCAGGAAAAACCAAATTTGATAGCTATGCAGCAAGCTGATTCTAAAGATAGCATATTATAGATAATATGCCTAGAACTTGATGATGAGGTAAAAACTTTCTGCCATCCAGTACCTCTCGCTGCAAATCAAGAGCCAGGCAAAAATAAGGAAGTTGTATATTCCAGACCTAACTCCAGTGCTTAAAAAGCCCTACACCTAATCACGTCATCTTTCTCAGCCTCTCCCAAAGAGCAAATAGAATGCATGCATCTTAACCAACCTTTCTAATGTAAGAGAGCATCAATAATCATGTACTGGAGCATGCAAACAATGAGAATACTTTCATATACTCAACATGAATGCTACTTCTAACAACAATAAAACCTGTTAAAAGCTCATATTGGATCTAGCACAAAGTTACTGACTCCTGTGAATACAGAGGCAGAGTCTTTTGTCTAAGGCTACCAATTAATTTGCAGCAGTATGACTTTCCTTCCTGATGCTGTATCATGACATTCCTTAGGAAAATCATACTTCCAAAAAAATGAAATCAACCAAACAAAAACCCCACCAAAACAGAGAGAAGGAAGAATTCACTTGTAATGGGAGGTTCAACCTGGAGTGCTTATACAGAGGTTAGTTGATTCCAAGTTACAGTATTGTGCTTCACAATCAAAGCTTTCATAACTTTAAAACAAAGGCGTATACAAAAACTCTCAGAACAGTGAACTAACCAGAGGCAGTACTTTACAATAGTATATAAGTAAAAAAATTTGAGTTTAAACTTTTATACCTTTTTTTAAAATTAAAATCAATTCATCTGGACAAACAAGCAGACTCAATATTTTTTAAAAAGAGATACAAGCACAAAAAAGAAATTAAGTGGGTTTTGCTGTGTTAAAACATCTCATGTCTGGCTAGAACTTTTTTTTTTGGTTTGTTGTTTCAAAAGAAAATCCCTGAGCAAGCACTTAATATTTTTCATTCCGACTGGCCATTTTTGGTTCAGCTTTTGAAAAGAAATTCAGTTTTTGACACAGCTTTAGCCAACTTATGTCACATTGTTAAGATGTGTCTAAAAATTGATTTGCATGAAAAACATTGGAAAAGCAACTTTTTAGCAATGAAGCTTTAGATCAAAAATCTGTCTCTGAGATTTACTGTAGGGCCTTTGGACAGTACTGGTCAATCACAGAGGTCAATCTCTCCTATAATATGAAGTGTCTAATATTAGATTTTTAAATCTATATTTAGAGACCAAAATCTTTGGCCTGATTTTTAACAAGACGAGCATTTCTTGCCTAACTGCAGAAACTCAAGTTCAAACAATTTGCCTTACGCTCTCTTTTCTCTCAATGTCAGGAAAATGAGAAATAAATGTAAATGTAAAATGGGAAATAGAAGACTTCTGAGCTTCCCAAATGCACTGTGAGGATAAAGTGTCAAGTCTGATGAATTCTACTATGATGTACATTGTGAAAAGCTTATCAATAAAATATCAGGAAAGGATTAGGGGCAGTGTCACTGTAACAAAGTGGATTAAAATAGTTCTAACTGCTTTGAAAAACACCTTTCCTTCTCCATCTGCAATATCTTCTCATACCAAATCAACCACCATCTCTCATGCATATATCATTACTCTCCCCAAGTAACAGAACTACAGACAAAGTATTACTGCTTTTCAGAATATTTCTTGCAGTAATTGACTAAAACGCTGAGGGAAATGTCACTGTTATGTGGAAGAGCTGTGGAGCTATGTGAGCTAAAACAAGCTCACTGGCTTCACTAATCACAGTGAGACTAAAGCTACAGCTCCTCAAAATCATCATCTGTCTGTCCAACTGTCCATCCCATCCATCCACTTCTGTTATAAAAGATGTCCTTTTGCTATCTAATACATTATCGAGGAAATGCCAATCAATCCATGTAAACAGAGCCACTTTCTGCAGCATCACCACCCACCACTTGAGTTTGACCTGGGAAATACTCATCAGAACTTGCTGTCTCTGACATGAACCAGTTTTGGATTCCAGCAGCTGAGCTATATCTAATCCAGCATAAGAGAGCTATTAAGAATAAAAGTTACCAGGATACTAAAGATGACATGTGAGCGTCAAGGCTACTGATCATTAAATGAAGTGAGGAATTGGCAGGTAGGATACAGTAACAGCCATACCACTACCTTAAAGGTTAATAAATTTCCTTCTCTCCTTCCCACCGTTGTTCTAAGCTGCTGCAAATGATGTGAAATAATTGTTTTGACAGACTTATTTTCCCCCTAGACCAGATGTGTTGATCTCCCTTAGGTTCTTTAAGCAGAGTGAGGGCAGATTTTAATCTTCCTGTGCCCACTGTAGCAGCTGTACAAACACTTCATTAACATAAGAATGGTGGTAAGTATGTGCTATTAAAATGAGGTGGGGGCGGTGTTCTTCTGTATCCTTTATAATTCATTGAATTTTATGCTATGAGTAGGTGCTAAATTGGGAATGAATAAATGCATTTCACACCCGCACTTGGCATCCAATGTATGCTTATTCTCTTACAGATGAACCAAATTTTTAGCTTGAGAATATTTGCATCTATCCAGTGCCAAGGCAAGGGAGTTTTATAACAAGTATTTGAGAAAGATTTAGCAAGAAAAATTAATTTTTTTGCCAAAAAAATCCATATTCTTAAAGCGCCTTTTATTCCAGTTTTCATTTGCATAGAACTCAGGCTATGGCATATAGCATCTGTTAACTCTGCTACAATTATGTCAACATGGTGAATTTTTTTCTTTCAGAAGGATTATGAGTTACTTTTCTCTTTGAGGTGATGCAGTTCTTAGACAACTTAAAACTCAGCTGCCTTTCTTAGGTTTCTCTTGATACTTCCCTTCACTACAGATGTCATTACTGAGAATTTACTGAGTCACTCTCAGTAAATGGTGAGTGCAAGATTATTTTTTTATGAAGAGGAGAACCAAGACAGTTATCTTTTG
Source organism: Chionis minor (assembly GCA_013398295.1). NCBI lineage: Eukaryota > Metazoa > Chordata > Aves > Charadriiformes > Chionidae > Chionis > Chionis minor. Next base: position 355,156 of record VZSF01007156.1, read on the forward strand.
CATATTTAAGAATTTGATGTCAAATTAAGAATAAAAGCCTACTTTGCCAAGCACAGAAATCATCACAAGATAAGGTCTACTCTGTCAGCTGCTCACTAGGGATACAGACATTGTCCCTACTCTTCTGAAGTACCAAGACATAAAATTGAACTGGAAAACTGGCATCCCCTCAGTTTCCTTGGTTTCTTCCTATTCATATACAAGCATGCACACATAAAGCATTTGCTGTATGCCTATATGTATGTGTATGTATCTCCATGTATATATTCATATATATAGATTTGTTTCTATATATATGTATGTATAAATAAGTGCTTCTTTCCTGCACCAGCTGTCACCTCTGAAGCATACACCTGGCTAGGAAAGCAGACAAATGCTTTTTGAAGCAGATACATCTTCTGTTTCCATAGTGTGTTGGCAGGAGGTGGTAGTAAGGATTAAGAAATTCGTTCTATTCTTGCTAAGAGCCAACTGGCTGGGAGGATGCTTTGGGGCATTGTGGATGTGATACATCGGTAGTTCCTGAACTGAAGAGAAAAAAAAAAAAGAATTTGTATGTGGATATCTGAAATCTCTGTCTATTCCATGCTCATCACACAGCTACCTAGGCTTGCTTTTTGCAAGGATGCTGCAAGTCATGTCTGAAGGCTTCAAGTCAAAATCTGACAGGCCTTTCTTTACACTACCTCTCTGACATATGTACTGCAACATCCAGGCTCTTTGCAGCTTCTTCAAAATTCAGAAGGTCAAATTTTGCTCTCAGATGTCAGCACACAATTCTCATTGTCCTGATTTTAATCTTAGTATGGTTTAACTTCTGCGTAACCTCTTTCCAAATAGGAACGTGTCACAGAGAAGGAAATTAAAAGTAAAACACAGCCTTTTAACCAAGCACCCATAAATTGATTAAATTACATTGCCCATATTAAGACAAGGAGGAACAACAGATGCTTTGAATTCTTACTAATCTCTCTCATCCTCATTTCCATTCTACATGAGAGCTGGTCCTGGATTTGCAGTAGCTCAGTAAAAGCAAGGACCCAGGTAAGTCTGGGTCTAACGTTCCATGCTCTACCTCCTGCAGACTGATCTAATGCACTCACGTTTGTTCAAGACCACAGTTTGGTCTTTAGTCTGAGCCTTCCATTAACTGAAGTATTTTCTGTTCTGTAAAGTGATTACCAATACGACAAGATGGAACTACTACAGTCTTTAATGACTGTATGATTTGGACTTGGTTTAGTCCTGACCTCAGCCATACATATTCCTGTTCTGACTGCCTTCAAGGCTATGTAACTTCAGTTGCTAATATAGGCATACGAAATACAAGCAGAGTAAAGTAGTGGGCTGGACTGTATCTGACAATGATTGCACGTACTGCTAAACCTGTTTTTGCAAAGGCGTCTCTCAGTTGTATGCTTCAGCTGCATCCAAGCCTGGAGCCGTCCTAGTGCATGCTTAACCCCCTGCACAAAGCACCCGAGGCATGGAGTATCTTCTGTGCCACAGGTAACATGTATCTGGACCATATCTAATGCTACAAATAACCCAGGGATGAAGAAGGGGAATTCTTGAAAGAAGCAGAGGAAAGACAGAATAGGAAATGATCTGCCTCTGTCCTCAGTCTGGAAATACATCTATCCCAATCAATCCTGCTATTAATTAAAAGCAATGATTGCCAGTATAAGCACTGGGTGGGTCAGCTGTCTGCAGACAGATTTACCAGCACATGTCAAGAGCTTGCCTCTCTGAAAAATGGTATGAAAGCCCTGTTCACATCTTGACTACATCCCAAAGTCCACGATAACCACAAGAGCCTGTAGCCAACCTCCCTATTCCCACTGTGGATAACTTGAGATCTACCCGAATTCACTTTTATGGATGCCTAGGACTTTGAATCATTCTAGGCAATCTGGTTTTGACCTTCATCACATGACTTTGCCCAAAAATATATGAGAGTGTTCAAGGTAGCACAACATGTCAAGGTCCATCCACCTGGCAGGTAAGTGCCATTAAGAGGACTGCCTTACTTTAGCCACGGGTGCATCAACTGGATTATCCAGTGACACTGTGCTGCTGCAAGCAAGCAATAATATGAACAAATGCCAAAATTTGGCATTAAACCCCACCGTGTGGGAGTTCCTGCTCACCACACTTCTCCAGCCCTGAAGTTCAGTTATGCTGTCTCCAAATTCACAGCACTGTAATTGAAAGCAGCATCAGGCACTGTCACAACTGATCCTTGTTGACAGTGATCAGAATTAACGCATGAACCACTATTGCTTAAACTAAACAGACAGTATCTATACCTGAGAACTGAAACAATTTCAGACGTACAGCAGAGTGGGCAAAACAGGGAGGACAGCCATAATGACTACTAGTGGGTGGTTTACACATATGTATTCGTCAGAGTTTTCAAATGTCATCATGAAACAGAAGACATTGACATTTTCCCAAGAGCGTATAGAAAGCTCTTAGTCTCCATTTACTGCAGAGTTAAACTAAAAATGGGGAAAGCAGTGAACTCTCACTAACTTTTGTTTTGTTTTAAATTAACTTTCAGCTGCTTCTGAAAGAGGACAGGCATCAGTTTTCAGAATTGTCAGTGCTTTATTTATTTTACTTTTGTCTAATTCACAGCAAATGTACATAGGCAGGAGCTCTGAGAGTTACCATGTCCTTTTTTCTGCAAATAGAAAAAATAACGCTTCATCCATTACCAGTTAAAATTGACACATAGTGTTCTTTTCTGCTGAGAAAAATTGGTGGTAGCTTGAAAAGAAATTACAACTTAAAATTTCCTGCACAGCAAGCAATCCTCTGCAGAGAAAGAACCATGTTCAAGAAATCAGAAACACATAGAGATCAAACAAAATCTCCAGCTAAATCTACCTTTGAGAGAAACCGATAGGACAAAACAGCTACGTAGTTCCTCTGGTCTACACTGACAACGGAGGAATTCCTTCCTTCCTTCTTTCCCTTCCTCCCTCCTTTCCCCTTCCCCTTCTCTTTTTTTTTTCCCCCTCTCTGAGAGTATTGTGTGTGAAAAGTGGAAAGACTTGATCCCATGGTCCAGATCTAATACCTATCAGATGAGGATAGGAAAACACAAATCAAAACTTAGCAGATCAAAAACAATCTCTTATTAAACATTACATAAATCAAAGGCCATAGGTTGAGATTTGCATTAATCTCCATGAAAAGATGAAAATTCTGCTCTGGGCACCCTCTCCCAAGCTGTAATTCTAGCACTGCTTCTTCCTTTAAACTAAGAGCTAATTATTTACCACGTCACAATACATTCTGATCCCATTCCTGTGGTCATTCAGGTGAACAAAAAGTAGAGCTCAAATTGTAACTGAATCTTCAGTAAAGCAAAAAAGGCTTAAGGATTTCCATGGGAGGAAAGTGAAGAAGGAATTAACTTCCAAGAAGGAAGAAGAGTCCATAGGACAAGCACATAGGAAGCTGTGTCAAGGTCTTTTTTTTTTTTTTTTTTTTTTTTTTTNTTTTTTTCTTCCTTTTGAGGGATGGGGTGGGGAGTTGTTGGGTTTGGGATTTGTGTTGTGGACTTCTTTAATGTTTTTTTATTTAACAGCTCCTTAAATAACACAGTGTGGAAAAAACACAAACCCCTGGGAATTAAGGACAAGAATCTAGAAACTTTCTTGTGCTCCACTGAAGTGCTGGAGTCACACATACTTCTTGAACCAATGAATTCAGAAGCACCTTCTAGACTGCAGACATGTCTCCTAAAAGGCAACATAAAAGTTTAATCCAAGGTGGTTGCTGTGCAAGACACAGCTGGCTATTCCACTTTTCAGAGAATGCTCTAATCACCAGGCTGTAGGGAAGCAAGACAACTCTCTGCTCTTCTGCTAGCCATTCTTCAAAGAAAGCAGTGGTATCCTCTGCGAGACGCCAAATCCTACAAAGGCTCCCCCTACACTGCCTAAGACACTGGGGTTCTCAAGGAACAGAGGTGGTAGAAACCCCTTTTTTTTTGCACCTAATAGGGCCTATGCATAGTCTCATGCTAAATTCTCAGTCAAGCCTGAGTCAGCTCTAGCTTTCAACAACACCTAGCGATGCAGAATTGAATGTTTCCTGCAAATGAAAGGAGACTCAGAGATCCAACAAGCCTATATGGAAAGTTAATTCAAATAAGCAGTTCACTAGCTTGTATCCCTAACTTCCAGACAGCCCTGTGCAATGTAATAGGATCCTGGAAACTGAAGATCCATTACTGCTGAGGATTTGATGAGAAGGCAGAAAGCAAAAAGTGACCCGCTAAGGGAAATTTTAGAAGCACAGGTTGTATTCAAAAATTCACATGAAGTTTTAAACAGACTTTCAGATGGAGGCTGTGCAGATCATCACAATATTTGCTAGCTGGTACCTTTTGGTGTACCTTCTGGAATATGCATTCTGCTGAAGTGAAAACTATTAGACAAAACACTACCTAAACACTGAAACACTCTCAAAGACACTGCATGCACACCCTGGTCAGGTAAAAAGCAAAACTGCAGTTTAAATTACTTTTCACTTGAAGCAGCAGAGATACAACCTTGCATTACCCTTAAAGACTGCAATAAAACACCCTTTGAAAGGCAATCCTTCAAGGGGACACTAAAGCAATGAAATGCTGGCAGAAGTAATTATGCAGAAACATTTTTTGCAAATAATGAGAAATATCTACTTTCATCTTGCCATTTCTTGGCATGGATATTTATAAGAAATTCCTGTTCATTTCACTGCAATTTCTGTGCATGATCCAGTGGTTAGAACACAGCTTGCAGAGGAAATGAAAAATTGCTCATTTAAGTTTCAGATATTTTCTGATCAATGAAAAGTTTTTCAGGACTTTGGCTTTAATCACTCTCCTTCCACCAATGCATCTTTCCTCATCACTTCTGTGCTACTATAAATATGCAAAAAAATCAAATGTTGCTCCCTGGTGTTGGACATTACAGATGAAAAATTCCGCAATGTTTTTCTCAAACCGTTCATTTGCTTTGCCTTTTAGCAAATTAACAGTTACAATTTTTGCCATCACAGCCACCCTTTGTTCTACAGAATACACCTTTCAGAACACCCGTGGAAAAGAAATTCATGAGGTCTAGACAATTTATTTTCAGTACTCTGACTGAGTACTGTCAACTATGCAGTTTTTGAGTGCTTTCTATCACTAACCAAGTTTCATGTTTACTGTGTGGCTGCCAATTCTGTACTCTTTACAAAGGCCTTGTTTGGCTCTCACCATTTCTGCTTTAGGTATCCAGGAAATTTCAAGTCATATATATATAAAATATTCTAGAAGATTTCTTCGTGAAAAGCCTAGCAAAAGGATCAGAGCTGGCTACTGAACCAAGACAGCAATATCCTTTGGAGTGCCAAATATGCCACAGTAAGCAATGCTGCAAACCCTTTGACTTTTTGAGACTGTAAATAAGACTGTCTGTTTCTCAGTCCTTGCTGAAGGAAATTGTCCACACTCTGGACAGGCACAAAACAGAATGGGGATTCATATGGAGAGGGAATATATTCCTAACAGCTTCCAGATTGAATGACAGATTTTTACCACCTACACGCTGAGAATGGTGGCCCAAATTCCTGATTCCAACAGAAGCAAGGACATTGATGAGTTTATTTTAGTGATCAGAGTTGTTTCTTACATTACTAAAAACATATCGCAGAGGTATTGCAGGTTACTTGAAACATGTATGATTTTAATATCTATTTTATTCTCCTGAGCTTTAAATGGTCTACAGTGGCCATTTTTGTTCTTCCACTTAAAAAAGGAAACTCATCAACAGCATAAGTTAAACAAATACATGAATCAGGTTTGGGAATGGTCTTGAAAGAGGAAACACTAATGATAGGGGTGTATAAAATACCAAGCGATGATGCTTATGCACTTTACATTGTTTACCGGGTAACAACTCCTCCAGCCTAAATTCACTGCTTAAAATCCAGTTAGGAGTGTGGCATATAATGCCTTCTTTAGACAACTGAAGAGCAGTTTTTGTCGCAGTGGGGTTTTTTCCTAACCCAGCCAAAGACGACAGATGCTGTGGGTCTGTGTTTTACAGTAGCATTCACCTAGGATGTAGATATCTGATATTTAATTACTACCTCTGAGAGAGGATTCACACCCCCTCTTCCCAGTTCCTTAGAAACTGCTCTAACCAACCACTCCTAATGCTGCCACTGTATTTTATTTATTATGTTTGTTTGCATGCATTATGCCCTTCTCTTCCCAGTTTTATCTGATTTTATCTGCCTTGTAGACAAGCTAGAAGAGCCTGTCTCTAACACAGACAGCGTATTTGCTGTTCGCTGCAGGCCAGAGAACCCTTTTCATCCCCGAGCTGCCTAGTGTTCGCAGTAGCTGAGGCTCAGCCCTCTGTCCGCAGGCAGAACTCCAAATTCAGAAATCACCATCTCCTGGCATCCCTGCAGTGTGCCACCAGGGACAATCAATGAATAATAGAAAAGTCAGTATTTCTGGGACCGGGGCTGTAATTTTCTGTCAGAAAGTCCAGGTTTACATGCAACGGGTATACAGGAAATGAAATACAAAAGCAGGAAAAAAAATTTCAATTTTAAAATCCTATGTGAACACTTGACTAATCCCAATATTCACAAAAACGGTCTCCCAGGTATTAGCCCACACAGCAAGGAACCAAGTTAGCCCAGTTTAGGAGCCTCTGATGTCTCAGCTGCAATCTGTGCAGCTGATACAGCCGTTCAATTTACACCTACGTTAACCATTGCAGTATAATGTCAAGTACGTCAGCACAAGCCTAATTTGGTTGCAATACACAAAATCAGTTTAGCCCCAGAGGGTCGCTGTGACAGAGCCTGGGTTGCTACTGCTTCCTCCCAAACACAGCACGAATTAATTATTATACACTACCTAACAGTCCAGCGGGTTCTGCTCTCTCTCAACTTGAAGCCTCGAGCCTTTTTCCTCATTGCTGTTCCATAAAATTATCTCTGGCTGTACATACATGTAGAAAGAGAAAGCCCATGCCCCGTGAGTTTACTATCTAAACAGGAACAAAAGGCAAGAGGTGAGAGCTACTTTTAGGAAGAAGGGCCCGAGGGCGACTTCTAGAGCCTCGGGCAATGCGGGGAGTGGGCAGGCTAAGGCAGGGGGCACTGCAAGCCCACGGGGAGGAAGGAAGACTCCAAAATTTCATCTTGACCAGAGCCTTCCAAATCACAACAAGAGCTGCATCTTAGAGCAATGGGGGGCTACTGGTAATGTGTGTGTTCTGGGAATTCCTGTATGAGATGACAAGGAGATAAGGTAAAGTCTTGAGACACCTCAAAATTCAGGCACAGAAAAGAGGCTTTAGAAGTAATTCCACTGAGTCACTGTTTAGTTATTGTCAACATAAAAACCCAGCCCAGTTTTGAAAGGAAGCCTGACACTTGCATCACTTCTTTGCAAAACTATTTTGCATTGTAATCAACATAAACAACGCCTCTAAGGTCTTAAGACATAATACTGCTTTGCTCTAGGTAAAAAGTCAAGCTTCTTCACTTGAAAATTTAGGTTTATATAATAAACACTTTGGACAGCTTGCCCCGGAAAAGATCAAACACCACTTATTTTTCTTTAAATAAATTGTTTTCCTCTGTTGAGAAGTTGTCAAACTCAAACTGCTGAGTGCCACACAGCAACAAAAGAAGCCTTAACAGGACTGGAATTATTTTTTCTTGATTGCAGCACTGCAAAAGCCTCAGTGCTTCCTCTTAACTAAGTGTACTTTAAAAATGTTCTCTCAATTTAGAAAGGCAACACGTATGTCAGAAGTAGTGAGGGAAGAGTCATAGAGGGAATACTCTCTTCCTGATTTTAACATCTTTTGGAAGATGTCTGGGATGGTAGACAGATGATAGTAGGTAGATGACAAAATTTGATGTTTTTTACAGCCTTATATTCCTAAATAGCTCAAATCTTAAATTTAGAGCCTCAGAGAAAACAAAACGTTTCAAATTCATCAGACTGTATAATGGACCCTGAAAACTTTTATTTCCTTAATATGCTTATTAGCTTCAAGGTAAAATTGTGCTTTATCTTGAACTTACTCTACATTCAACTCATTTTAGACTAAGGGCTGAAACACAGGACTGAGTGTTAGCAAGTAACTGCACCAGCAACATCTTTGTGCATCCTCTGCGTTGCTGGCAAACAAAGAGTAATGCCATCACGAGTTGCTTCTGATGACCTAAACTGTGACGCTACCAAAATGCCTAGTGCTAGTTCCAGCTAACCCAGCCCACTACCGACTTCTACAGCAAAAGAGAAGCCGCATAAAGTTGTGGCTGTAAAAGGAAAGGCTCTAAAATTACAGTTTTGTGTTAGCCTGCAATGCAGGAGGGTTAAGATAAATCAAACTGCCTTGCAACACACGTTACGAAGCAGGGTTTAGTCTGAAGTTATCAACTGCAGCATCGTCAGGTACAATTACTCAATCAGGTAATTCGCATACAGCTGTTGTTCACATACTATTGCAAAAAAGCTTAGCAAGTTTACATTATTAAGAGATGACAGTGCTTGATGTAGTATAGGATGGCCAGTGACATCTGTGTGAACTTTGGCCATTACACAGGAGCTGCACGGTAGCTTACGCATTACAGCCCCAGCAGGTCCTGATACCATTATCACCCAGGAAGCCGTGACTCAGCAGAAGAACACAAATATTGACTAGGTGTTCCCAAAGACAACGTAGTTCTACCTGAACCTTTCTACAATTTCTGCCTCTAAGAGCAGCACAGCTTTCCTTCAGCTTTCTTCAGGTAGCTATTCTTCCACATACCCTTCTCTCTACACTAATTACAGGGTAAGAAACTGTCCTGGAACAGTCCTGGACCAGAGGATGCCCACTGAAAAGGTATATTAATACCTACTCTGACTACAACTGAACATATGAATAGCTTGGCCTTTCAGCACAGTTCAGCAAGGTGAGTGTACCACTGAAACCTCACTGAGACATCTCCTGTCGTCATGCATACAACATAGAAAATGTGTGCACACACCAAATGGCATTGCAGAATGGGCAGAGTCAGGCTTAATAAAAGATGATCACTAGTAATAGTTACTAAAAATTATTTTATGGTGTTATGTCCCTACAAATATAGTGGTAGCTTTTGTGAAATTGAGAGAAATTGACAATTATTTTGGGGCTGATCAGAGAAATAACAACAGATGCTTATCTAATTAAATGAAATATTCTAGGCAAGGATATTTCTAAGAAATCTGCCTTCTGTCATACAGTCAAGTTTCCAGTGTCAAAAAATAACTACCTTCAGCCATAAAACTTCTGAGTATTGGCACAGCAATTTTGAAATTCTGAGATCGCATCTGAAGTCACTCTTCCTTACTGTTTGTGCACTGTTTAGTCTTTCCATCCTAATTTTGTTACTTACTGCTACTTAAAACTGATTACTTTCCTCATCTCTGATTGCGGGATCCCATAACACTTAAACTAAGAAACACAAATCACACATCTGAATGAACTGAGTCACAGTTATCAGAAATACGGAAGTGAACATTTAGTACCTGACAAACTGAAACATTTAATTTAGCACCTATGGAGGTATATACGTGACTAAATAAAACTCACATTTTTGTCATAAATTGGTATTTTTATTCTTCACAAATGGAATCTCACCGTGCACATAGTACTTTACACGATGAAAAACAACCCAGTGTGATCACTGTTATCAGAATCCACACAAGAGTCTTTTGAGGCATCACCTCAAAGAATCCCCCAGCATCACCCTTCAGCAAGCCTTTCTACAGCGTGTTCTATGAGAATGGTCATGCAGTTGTACAGCCCTGGACACCTGCAGAACAACCCCTTTCCGAAAGGTTTCAGAGTAACCCAAAGTTCTCCTGTGCTGCCTGCCTTTGTGTCCAGCTTAAGCTTCTACAGCTACAGAAAAGGCATTCTTCAGTGCATTGAAGAATCTTACACAAAATGGTGACCATCCTTAATTTAACTCATAATCTAATCATGCCTGTTAAGATCTTTGATCTATATAAACTGTCTTTCGAGCTTTCCTATTACTATAATTTCTACAAGTTCTTTGTGGTGGTTTCCAATTTTTTTTAATTTTTTTTTTCTATAAAATCACTCTCTGATGTAATTCTCTTGAAATAGTGAAAGGAAAATGAACTTGATTTCTCTCTCAAAACTTCAGAAATCCAAACATAAATTGTGTTGATTGCAAATATCCCACTGAGGAGAAGAAAGTGGGGAAAAGTAAAATGAAAATGCCTTCAATTCTATGCATGAATGAAGTTAGCTAATACATCTTCATATAACTGCATAAATATCTTTTTGTGAGGGCATTTTTTTAGGTTCACTTTTCATATTGATCATTTTTGTGCCATCAAACACATCTGGTTTTCTTATATCAGGGAATCTTCCCTTAAGGTTCATTCTGCAACTTGTTTGTTCATTAAGAGTGTGCATGGGGAGCCTATGCAGCTGTGTGATAAGCCTCTGCTACGAGGTTGAACAGTTACAGATTTAGTGAGGACCAACACAACACTGGAATCAAACCAAAACAAAACAAAGCAAAAAGCCCCAGCTCAATTCACTCTCCAACTTTTCTTGCAGCTCTGCTGTGTATTTAATAATTAAATCCAGCACAAATTTTGTTTGTGGTGCTGTGAGACTTTACCAAGCATCAGCACTATGATCTCTAACATAGGCAAGGGAGGAAATTTTGCTAAAAATCTAATTTTCCCTAAATCATAAGACATTTAGCTATACCCTTCTCTTTCATCAGGTACAAGACTTGGCAACTTTGACATTATGCTTTTAACAATAAATTGGCTAATTTTCTGGGCTTTCTGTGGAAAGACACTTTACAGTCTGATGAAGTTTTAGGGGAAGAAAAGGCAAAGAGAAAGCACATTTTTAAAAAACCAAACACCACATTAAAAATCTTGTCACAACCTGAAAAAATATTGGTTTGACTCTGCCATTTGATACTACCTCTAGTGACGTTTTCTTGTTCTCCTATACTGAGGCAGAGAAAATCTAGACCTCATGTACTATAAGACCACAAGCATTTCCCTCCCTTCCTGCAGACCACCTGAATCCTGTGCAACTCTGAGAAGCTGAAAATTTGGAAAAATACAATATAAGAAGTTTTGCTGAATTTTTTTTTCCCCAGTGTGTGCCTGAAACAGCAGGAACATGAAACTGGAGATGTGGGGGAAAAGTTTCAGTATTCTTTAATAAAACCAGCTGGAAAAATCATACCTAGTTCCCAAGCTGAAAAGTAAAACCATCTCCAGGAATCACCTCTTGGGAGGTAGGCAACTGATGCTCCCTCCTCCCTGTCCCTGCTCAGCATCGTAATTCAGATGTTCCTCCTCTGGGGTTTCCCACAGGACTGACTATTACTACATTGGCAGAACATCCTTTATGACAACAGATACTGGAGCATTTCAAAGATAGCTTTGAAACAAGGTCCTATCTGAACAGTAAGAATTTGTTCTTTGTGCTGTTGGGACAACGTTGTGTATTAAAAGATAAATCGTTAGCGACAGGGAGCTGGTGTTTCAGTACACCACCCTCTTGAATCTGGCTTTTTAAAAGAGTGATAAAACTCCCTCCCACCGGAAAAAAATTGTTTCCCACACTCTCCACATACACGCTGGAGAGAGTGCAATGAATACATGAGATGTAAATGATACGAGCAAGCCAAGACAGAGAGCCAGAACTCCATTCCTCTGATAATTACATCAAATACCAGAAAAGAAACCTTGTTTAACAAGAGCCTGTAAATTCCCAAGCAAAATAATAGAACGGATAGCGAAATGAGAGCAAAATTATTAAAAGACTGACAATGATATCTAGTATAGAAACTGAGCTCACTTCAGGACAGTTTCACACTCTTCCTCACATATACACAGAGCTCTGGATCCCTCCACCATTTTCTGTTACTGTGGGTACCCAAACGTGCCCAGTCAGCTGCTTTACCCTTCCAGTCTCCATCTCTAGCTACTTCACCTCTGCATGTATTCTACATTTCTCTTTTGAGTGACTTGTTCCCACTCCAGAAGAGCAAGAGAAACATCCTAGTGTTTTCCCAGCAGCTGCCTCTACGTCACACATGTCCACCCTCTAAGCAATATTAATTCTCCACGTGTCTTTCAATACATCAAACTAGAGAAGGCTCAGTGCTGTACTGCATTCTCCCACCAGCACCTCCTGGAGCTCTGTGCTCATACTTCTAGTGCACTTTGCTTCATTACCAGGGTGAGATTCAGTACTTGGTAAAAGCAGTTCTCATCCATATCTGGTATCTTCCCTTGTTTCTCTGTTTTGCTCCCTTAGGAAAGCATGTTTATATGAGCAACCTTTAGTTGTTGTGATTAAAAAGCAACAGAAATCAAGCATGGATGCCAATATTGCAGCATGATGTTCTGTAAAGCAGATATTGCCTGATTTCCAAATAAGCCCTGGAAAATAGGTGACGGGCTGCAAAGTTGGCTTTGTAATAGTGGTTAAATCGGTCTGTTCTGCTTTGCTGCGGCTATCATCCTGCTCAGCCTGAGGATACCCTTGTTGAGGTCATACTATTCAATATCTCAAATCCTTTAATGTGGTAGTGTAATACAGTCTATCCACAAGTTTTCTTGTTGTTAAGGAGTACCATCTCAATAATGATTCAATGAAGGGAGATAATCAGCTTTTACTGCATGATCTTCTCATCTGTTGCAGGGAAGATTAAGGCACAAACAAGTTGACAACTTATGGTCAAAAAATACCACGTATGTCAAATAACTGACTTCACCTATTATAGTGTGCAAAGTCTTAGGTAAATATATACTTTAGACCTAACAGGGTAATGGTGGTATTATTGAGATGCTGGTTCAGGAAAAAAGAAAACAAAATTTTCACAGGTGATACGCTAGCTGAGCTTTGAAGAGCTTTCAATGAGAATTAACTTCCCTGCATTAGTGATTCTAAGTACTCTTCCAGGTTTAGAAGAGAATCCATTTAAAAATAAAAGTATCTGGTTTAGGTGTTAGAGATTTGTTTATTTCCTTGGAAGAAAGTATTTTTAATGGCACAAACACAAGTGACATTTCTGGTAGCAACACTGTTTATCTTTCAGAAGATCAAAAAATAAACAAATCACGTTTATGTGCCTGTTTACCAAAACATAATCTGAGGTTTTACAAGTGTAGAGGAAGAGATGTATTGCTCTGTGGCATGACTCAGGCACTTCATTGAACATTTACAACTGCTGTTTAATGAATACACAAAACGTCCTCGCAGGCCTGCTACGGATAGTGGATTTTCAAAGTCACATTTTGATGGAATCTGATCCCTCACCACAGACGTGGAACAGATATTTCCAATAAATGGTTTAAGGTTTTACCCTGAACAACAGACACTTGGCAAAACTGGAATATGTAGAAAGATTTACTTCTGATTTTCTTACTTGAAAGACAACCTATATGAAATGGAGATTTTTCTTTAAAAGTTTTGGGTTTGTCTCTTGGCACGTGGATCTTCTGCGTATCAAACTTTGTATAACTCAAAACCTTAATATTTTGGCTCATCTGGAGCAGGAAAGGCCTGAGATAACAGCAGAGCGGGTGCAACACATCGCAATGTTCTCAGTACAGGGAGAGCCTTCATGCCTCTTCCTCCACATCTGCCACATCTCTGCTCCTTTGCCACAGAGGTTACAGACTGCAGCTACTTTCAGGTGAAACAGAACAGCATTTTGGGGAGGGACCACATGCCCTCCCATGTTTTCTTGACTGGGATTTCGGAAGTAAAACTGTAATAAAAACTAGATAAAACAGGTGTCATAGCTGTATTTCCTTCCACCAAAAACATCTCTGTCATTGTATAGTGACTTGTAAAACAGGATATGGCAAAAATAGGTAAATATTTATTGCTATGAGAAAATAAGCAAGTGAAAAAAAGATTAGCCCCTAAGCAATGAAACAAAAAAATCACTTATACTAGAAAGCCAAACCTTAGCTTAGTGTCACGCCAAACAACTGACAAACAAGCACCCAGTCTTGCCACAAGTGATTGCTATATTTTGTTCTCAAGACACAGAAGTCTGAACTCTTGACATATAACCAAATTACTGTCCAGGCCAAAAAACAGTGCCCAAGGGTATCTGAAATAGCCTAATGTAGTCTGTCCCATCACGGATTAGTAAATTTAGCTGTTATAATACGGCTTTTGCAAGAAGAGGTACACACGAATTCAAGTGCACTCAAATGTAGATGGAGTAGATCACATCCTACCTGTGAAGTGGCTTGATGGACTAATTATGTACAAGATATTAAGTGCTGAAGAAGATAAATAGTATTCGTGTGAGACAGAAAGGACTTCCAAAAGCACTAAAGCATAAGTTGTTTCTTCAACTCATAGTTTCCCCCCTTCTCAAAAATTAAATTTCTACAGCAGCCGACCAGCCACAACAGGACAAACTCCTCATGTCACTGCCACATCAGGTGGCACAAAGGAAAATACGCATCACTAATTCAAATATTTCACTAATGCTATGCTCTTAGCAAATACCAGGAGCACAGGATGAAGCAGTAGAAAACAAATGAAGAAATCTTTTAAATCATTTTCAATAATCTATTGAAATAATACTGCACTACTCTTTCACCAGCAAATGAACACCAAGACTACAGTAAATTTTCTAAGCACTGCAAAGCTAAACAAAGAAACAGAAGAGAAAAATGAGAACCGTGGCATATCTGATTAATTTTTAGTTACTGTTTTAGATAACCCCATTTTCTTGGGAAACTTATTTCAGCCGTCATCCGTCACTTCGGGTTTTTTAATTTTTTTAAAGACCTTATGCAAAGTGAATCATCATTTTTTTCTTCATAAAGCCAGTCAAGTTTTCCACCTTTCTTTGCAGTTGCTGAAGCAAAAGGTGCTAATATACAGAAAGTGAAAATACATTGTTTAATGTCTTAGATTCTCGTCCTTACGAAACAATCCCCTCCTGAGCAGTGAGCAGGATGCGACAGAAGTGCGTAACACCGCAACAGGCTGATCACTTAGGGTAAAGCTGAAACTCCATTAGGCGACAACATCAGCAACATGACAGCAAAAGCATACTTTATGCCCACTAACTGTCAAAGAAAATACAGCACCTGCTTTTCCCTGTGAGTTGCAATTGCCGGTGCCCATAAGTGAACTGTTTTCCATTAAAATCACCCTTCAAGCATGTCACAGCTGGTGGCTCACGCCCTGCTCCCTTCTGGCTGCAGCCCAGCTAGAAGCCATCCAGAACTGGGGGAACGCACACATACCCCCAGTCCGTACATACTATACATGCTGCCTGCAAGACTCCGTCTCCATTGCACAAATGGGCAGATTCCAGTTTACAAATATAAATGAAGAATTTCCGCAAGCCGTCAGCAATGCAGTTATCCCTTTGGTAGAAAGTGAGCAAAAACAAGACAGAAGAAACACCTGTGTTTTGTCAGAAGTAACATTGCGGGGAATGACAAATATGCACCCAAATTGTTCAGAATAAAACAACGTTGTAGTTACAAAAAGGCAGGTCCTCATCTTCACAAACTGACTTTTGATTTACTCAGCAATAAATCCGAAGTGGAACAGAAAAAGAGTTTGATTTTGTAGACATACCAGCTACAATATAACCCAATAATGTAACTGTACCACAGGTGTTCAATTTTATTTTTTTGCAGTCCAAACACCACATTTTTGTGTTTTCAATTTCAATGCAGGGAGACAGTGACGGATTATTACAATTGTAACTCTATACTACACAGCCTGTGTGGCAGCATGCGATAAAATTTTTTTCCTTTTTTTTGTATATGTGCACCTCCACGCCCAATTATTTGTGTCAAAATGACAGTACGGTGAGTTTCTACAGTATTATCTATGCTGCAAAATCCTCTGGTACAAGTGATTTTTATGCTCTTTGAAATCTTGTGGTTGGTTTAGAGATATGGTAAAAATGCATGACTGAAAAATGCTTTCAGAGATTTATAATCCATTATTTGGCTGCTGAGGCACATCTCGGTGGCAGAAATAGGGCATCTGATGCCCTTCAGCTACTCTGAGATCACACAGAGCTCCTGCCTGAACATATCCATAAGGCTCAGAACTGACTTCCTGAAATTAAAGAGCAAGCAGAATTAATATGGATTCTGCCTCTTCTGCCTTGTCTAATGCTGCAGTGGAGAATTTCTTTGACTCCATCTCTCTGTGGACAACAAGCCAGGAGTGTAAATCACTGTGGTTTCACTGGAAGCGATGTATGTATGTCTATGGTCCATACAAGGAAAAGTGAAAATATGCCTTTCAGGATTTGCCTCACACCTTCCTTGCACGCATATTTGGCTTTCTGATCTTTTCTCTGAAAGCGCATGCACAGCACAAGATTAACTAGACTATAACTAAGACTTGACCGTTGCCAAACATGTTCTAAGACAGTAAGATTTCATCAGATTTTATGAGAGTGGAAAGAAAATTAAAATTTCCTCCAAAATCGAAGTTCTGCCTTCCAAACATTACGGGAGTAATACTATTTCACTTTAAGTCTTTCTGCGTGTGTAATTTTGGTGTCAACATACTTCAGACACAAAGTAAAACTTTACACATATATGTATTACCATTACTTAGAAATTTTAGCACCAGTGCTTATGCGATAGCAATAGGAAAAATATTTACATTCAAATTTAGATGCTTGTATAAGAGAGACTGAACAATAATCACACCCTACCACAGACATTCATCAGTAAGTACATTTCTTTAAAGTTTTTTAAAATGCAGGCCATGAAAATCAAAAGCACATAATTAAGAGCAACATGCAAACAAGGGTTTTTATTTACATCTAGTCAACATTTCTGTCACAGATAATTGCAGACCTTAATGAAAACAATTTGATCTATTAAAGATGTTTAAAATAAGCATGATGGATATGCAAAGTAGATTTCATTTCTTTCAAAAGGAGAAAATGAATTAAAAAATCAATTAGGGAAGGGACTGGTTGGTAGAGGGAGCCAATAAGATGCATCAGTACAGAACTATTCATTAAAAATATTATTCCTTTTCATTTAGTCCCTTATTTATTGAATCTTTCCTAAATTAATACCGTTCTTTTTTAATCAAATACGTGCATTTTGTTATTTGCAAGTATTTTATAAATTGTTAAAATAATGTTATAGTAATTTGAATGACCTGATTTTGTTACGCACTAACTCTGTTTAGTTTGAATACACTGTGTTGTTTCTGCTTTTTCCACTGTTTGCCATTAGCATTTTTAAACAGGGACACAAAGTAAGGTAAATAGTGGACAAGAACACATTTCTTTGAAGCTTCATACAAACAGCTCACAAAATTATTTCAATTAAACAAAAGCTCCAGATGGCTGTATTTTGACCAGAAAAGTTCTCATTTCAGACTTTTGTCTCTACCAAACCTGGTCAGGAAAATGAGCTATCTTTGCTTTTAGAACTTTGCCATAAATATAACTTTTCACCACACAACCCTAGAATATCTCAGGGATTTCATTCAAAACTGTCATCACAAGCTGAAGACTATTATAATGAGCTGCTACAAACTACTGCTTGTTTTCTGATTCACGTAAAAAAAAAAATTAAAACAGAATTTTCATGCTCTTTCTTACAGACCAGTGTCTACAAAAATAGTAGGAGAACATTTTTGTCTTATATGAGGTAAAGAGGCCAAAAGCTCAATGGATATGAAGGATTAGCAGGAAAGGCAGTCTTCCTCAGGTGTACGTGAAACACCCTAGAGGTTATGTGCAAAAAAGGTAGGGCCTGAAACTAGCTGCTTAGAAACTTTCAGGTGGGAGGAAAAAAAATTATCATCTCTCCTCTCCTCCTGCCTTCCATTGACAAAGGCATCGCTGCATTTTCATCAATCTGGGATCTACATATCAGCAAATCATGTCCTCTCTGATACCTACGAAAGCCCCACCACTGTCAGAGGTATCTCAAGGGAATATAAACCACCGTTGTTGAATATGTAAAAGTTAAAAAAAAAAAAGCCCAGAAGCAAGCCACCAGCCCTTTTCGCTCATCAGTTAAACAAAAGCAAAATCTAAACAACATTTTGTATCCAAATAACAGGTCTGAATACATATAAGGAGATAATTTTTTTAAAGTAAGGGGATGCCAGCTTTACAAAGTGATTTTTCAGAGGAGTATTGCACAGGTTATTTCTTCTAATTCATGCTCTTTGTCTGAGTTTGACAAATTCCTTGCCACTGTCATTTTTCAACTGTATGTTTATCGAATGCAGAGGTTAATGGTTAGAGGGATGAATAACCTTGAGCGGTTTTCACTGCTGTCAAATATCAAAGTAGAAGGTATTTCTAAATTCCTCTGTTTATCCAAGAACTTTAGCCTAAATATACTCTTCCTCCACCACCACAAAAAAAGGAGAAGGGAGGAGGTAACACAAACTTGCTATTTTTCAAACTCACGATTTTCTGGAGAGAAAAAGAGCTATTGGGGAAAGGAGGAAAACTCTGGTTTTGGGTGTTTTTTTGTTATTTTTAATCATGAGGTTGGAAATGCTGAGTCACATCTGCTCCATATGTTTGTGACTGCAAGCAGAACACACGCTCATGTGCTATGCATTTCAGAAGGAAGACACAGGGAATTTTTATACTGACATGCTGAAGCCCCTCGTTCCATTCATATTAGTCTCAAAATTGGAAATGCACAAGCTGGAATAGCAATGCTGTCTACAGGCATCTGACCTTAGATCAAGATAGAAGCTAGACACAAAGGTTTGGCATGCATCCAAAGCTAGTAATCTCTCGGCAAAGATCAAAGCTTCTTAATTTAGGCTTGGTACCAAGTTAATTTGGCTAGATTGTATCTGGTTCAGATCAGAAAAGTCCATATAGCATTGTTTTGTGTGAATTTATAAGCTTGGAACTCACCCAGCTTGACCATCTCTGCATGGAACTCCTTTTCATGGCACACACTTTAACCTGCCTGTTTACTTTCTGGAAGCGTGTAGGAACTGGAAAACTGTTACTGGCTGAGAACAGCAAAGGACTGAGCGGTTTTAAGCACAAACCAGCATTGCTCTGTCAGATGCCTGCAGAATTACAGCAAAATATAGTCCATCCTGGTATTTTTTTTTTTTGGACTCACGCATGGCCTATTTTCTTCTTAAACCCATAAGCAGGCTGCTGGCACCAGCTTCAAGGAGAACAGAACCTCAAAAACTATTCCAAGCATTTTCCAGACAGGGAGTCTTGGGTAGGATGTTCTCCATGGGAGCTCCTTAACTCTCATACTTCATTGCACTTCTGTAGTACTATTTTAGATCCTTTCTTGGTCAGATATTTGAGCTGGTAGTGTGGAGGAAAAGACAACTATACTGGTCTCTACAGGAGGACAGTGTTTGTGCCCTTTGCTACTCTTTTTGTTCTTTTTCCTGTTTTCTGCTGGCTTATTTTCAATATCATTTTAATATTTTGCCAGGGAGGCTAAAGCCATTACTGAGATAGGAATTTCTCAGCGTACTTATTTCTGTTATATAGATTCTCTGGAAATACACAGTTCTTTCATCTAACTCAAACTAGTCAGAGAGATAAGAGAAACGGGATTGATACCCAGCTATTCTGAAGCTCAGGGAAAATAAAACAGATGTAAATCAAAGAACAAACTTTGTCCAGGTTCCTCTGCTATTCTGGATTCTTCTGCAGGAGTCTCTTTCACGCATTACCAAAGAAATGCATGTTAGAGGTCTACGCTCTATTTTTACTTGAAATTTTCTAATTAAATACCATTGCTAAAAATAGCAATGAACACTGAGCAATAATATAGCTATATCTGACTCTACTGAATTGCTCATTCCTCTTCATCTCATTACAAGGTGGGTTCTTAAAGGATCCTAGGTCATGAGACTGATTCTGGGAAAAGGAATATCCAGATGCTGAACTTAAAAAGCTGTGATTAAAAAATATATAAATCAAACCAATGAAAAAAAATCCTGTTTCAGAGACTTATGAATAACATGTATAATAAATTTGGAGTCCTGAGTCAGGGACACCTCTTTTTTTAATCACTCATATGTTAAGCTCTTCTGTTTATGTGAACAAGCACATGCAAATGACATAAAATAAACAAGCAGATAACATTGATTGAGTTCTTGTTCTAGAGATCTTGGATCAAACTTTAGTATAGCTGAAAGCAATCTTAGATTTAATTCTTCTCCTGCAGTTGTTAATACATCCCAGAATGCAAGAGCTGATAACAATAATCAGCATCCTATCTAAAAAAACCTGAGTTATGCAACACCAGAAAGGCCACTCTATATGTGGCTTCCATAAGCATCACTTGCTTAAACGAGAGGAAACATCCCCATTTTTGCACATCACAACTTCTATTTAAGAATAGACTGCTGTATCAACTTCACAATACCCACAGGACACGGCGTTCTATATGATCGTCATGAGATTCAACATTGCAGAAGACAAACGTAGGGTGAAACTAAGGGCGCTTACTTAGGATACTAAATGGAAGTTGTACCTCCATTTCTGTTGGTGCTCAGGTATTCAATTCTCCATCCTAGTGTACCAAGAGAATCAGGTATGAACTGGCCACAGACAAAATTAGTTTGGAAATTATTCTGTCATAATAATGACATTTGGAGAAAATATTCTAATAGCAGTATCAAATAAAGGCATCTAAAGAGTTTAAGCTGAGGTCTGCTAAACTTGGGAAAGGATTAGATACCAGTCATCTGTGTTTTCAAAAGACTAGACTTGACAATGATCTTCTCTTCAGTCTCACATTCTCCTTTTGAAGAATCATCCAGCCATGAGTAAGAGGAAAGAAACGGTTGCAGCAAACAAGCCATAAGAAAGTAAAACTGTATGGGTAAGACACTAGAAGAACCACCTATAGAAGAAACATTGTCATATTTCATAAGTTTTCATAAATATTCAGTGCAGCAAGAAAATCAGTAAGAAATGACTCAGCGGTGCTGTGGGAATAACAGAAATAGTTCTATAAGTATTCTATGAGAAGAACAATTTGGCATACATTATGTAAAAGAAACTTCAAGTAATCTTTAAGTTTGACAGCACTGGCAGATTTCCAAGGATCAAATATTTGGGTAAAACTGTGTACCTAGGGACTGATCAAGAGTATACTTTTCATGATAAAATCTGACTATTGTGAAGACTAATTACCATAGGTTACCAAAAAATAAATAAAAAATCAAGTATTGCCAGACTGTGAATAAAGAAGCTAAAGATTTATCAGCTTCTAACAAAGGACATTATTCTTCCTTTCCTGGACATTAATTTAGGAAAAATATTGCTGTATACTTGCAAGGAGATAAAATAAGAAGTCTAATTCAGGCTGTATAATTATAATGTTACCTGACACATATGACTATATTGCATTCTGGGAGTTGCTAGTGGCAGAACAAGTGACATCGCGAGAAAAAGCATAGTGTTCTCCTTACAGAGAGCTTGGCTTTCTAGTTTATAATAGAGAACATAATGGTATTAAGACACATGTCATGAGCAAAGGAGAACATCTTTGCCATTATGCCACAAATACAGCATCATCATCTTTAACCTCCAAGGATTTCTAGTAAATCACTTAATGATTGCCTTTTTAGGAAATGGACAAATAAATTATGAGGAGTTTGCCAGCCAAAATGATTCTGGTACCCACAGTACTTAAATTCTACTTTTTTCTTTAAAAAGAAAAAAAAAAAAAAAGGCACAATATTTGACCCAGTCTAGAATGTAAGTGATTTTAATCCTGCTCCTTCTCAATTCTCAGTAGTAATAAAAATAGCACTAAATACATACTAAAACCTGCAACTTCCCTCCACTGGAAAGAATCGAGATCCAGGCAAAATGGTCCCTATAAAATATCCCTGATCAGTTCCCAAGAGCCTCCTCTGGCAGCATACACTGAGCAGCCCTTAACAGATTTAGCCAACTGGGGATCCTTCCACACATGGAAAAAGAGATGGAACTGGACCCCTTGAGAAGAATCAAGACTGGCATATGTGGTAGTCATGAAAGGTCACGGGACAGGCGACAGAATTAAATCAGACGTGTAGTTGAATTATACATGAGATTAAAGTAATATCGCTGTTATGATAAGAACTGCTGTGCAGCATCAGGCCAAAAGGCCAAACAGCTGTAAGAGTGGCCGATGGCACATGTCCAGGCAAGAGCACGGCAACGGCGACGTCTTTGATGTGTGGTCACAATTATTGTGTGTCTGAGCAGCTGATCACATGTTGGGCTAAAAACAAGTTAAGAGGTACAGGACTATGCCTAAGGTTAAAACCTAGGAGACATGTAAAATCCCTGAAGCCCTTAAACCCCTGTCTTTCTCCCACACTTCGTAATTGCAGACCTGACAAAAACACAACCTGTGGGTAAGAAGACTCTTGAGTTATCTGATCTGTCATGTTGTATTTGTGACATATTGCACTACAACATGGCACTCATAACGAGGACTCCACAGAAAGGTGGATACCACCGAGTCCTGATGGAGTCCAAACATGCATTAGTTCACAGGTGGCCCAATGTGCTAATTAGTCACCATGTCTCCAGGTGAGAACAGCTGGACACAAGTCCTTTTTGATGACAAAAAACATGAGCAAAACTATAAAAAATTTTGTGATCAAAGCTTTGCATTTAAAGGGACATGTGATCATTTTCCAATCTGAGGACTGTGGTTTATGTTTTTATATTTCTTTTACTTTGTTTTGTAGCGTCCAACTGAATACCGCATATCACAGCTAGGGTATAAATAGAATGTGTCAGTCCTTCAAAATCAGGCAGCCTTGCCAACTGGGCAAAGTGTTTTGAATTACATTTCCACAGACCTACAATATCACCAGAAAAAAATGAAAAAAACGCAAATAATATATTTAGTACTCAAGAAGACAGACAGCAGGATTCATCTTAGTGCCTTGTGATATAGCAGTAGTGCATGACTTCTCCTGACAAAATTCTACATCTCAGACAATGTGGAACAACCTGGTAATTTTGGCAAAAATTGACAGATGGATTTTTATTTTTATTTTTTAAATAAATTTTGGATATATCAAATGTATCAAACACCACCTTTCAGCATTGGCAAAGAGTGGAAGAACCACTCTGTGTTTTGAAATAGTCAAAGTGGACCGAGATTCTATTAGAATGAAATATAGTGATTTCTTAATCCCAAATGTCTTTTCAATTAAATTGTCCGTTTAAGTTTTTGCTTTTCAAACAGTGAGGAAAAAAAATGTTAGGTGGAACCCTTTGGTCTTGGTTCTTCACCAAGTAATATGAGTTAGACATGTTTTGTAGACAAATATCTCGTATTTTGACAGTTCATTGAGAGGATGAGTTCCAAAACTAGGCCAAAGTATATTTTTCGTATATTAATAGTTACTATGTTTCCTACAGATCTGTAAACTGCATTTAATGACAAATTAACATGTAATGAACATATGTCTCAGCTATCGGGCTATTGCAGTAGTTCCCACCTAGCCATAACTATTGAAAAAAGAAAACTGAGATATAAAATCAAACCAAAGGAAAAAATGTCAGTCCTTAATGTAAACTGTGCTTCCCTAATATAACGCCTTCCTCTGGGGGCATTTATAATCAAAGAATCACTGCATAACAATGCCAAAGAAAATGACTACGTATGTGAATGTCTGATGATGAAAAGAAAACTGATTGATGAGAACAATATTGAGACTTAAATATCACCTAATCACAATCAGTAACTTTTAGTCTGTGATCTACCTGCACAACCAAATGCTTGTGAAAAAAAGACAAAATTGCACTAGTTCATTCACAGGAACATGCAGCTGAGAATCAAAACACATGATGGCAAAAGCTTCAGTGAACATTTCTTTAAATATTAAATAGCTGAAAATGAAAGTATCAAAAATCCAGACAAAGGGCTATTATGCTCCACAAGGTCTGCATTTGAACTTTAAGTGACAGAATGGTTTGCTTCCAGATCTTTGTGACAAGTTTTTCCTCTGCCAGCTACTATTCTCCTCTGAAATAGCTTCCGCTGCTTCATGGCTGGTCAAATGTCAAATATGCACACTGGGGAACCAAAGAACTGTAGTTTCTACCTATCATCTTGGTCACACCAAAATCTTCTCCAACTGCTTTTCACCATTCTGTAATAAGTGGCTAATGACACTTACCTGCCTTTTGAAGGTATTTCCCAAGTGGGAAACACTGAGATACAGCACTGATGAGTGGCATCAATAGAAATAGTTGAAAATACATTTTTCTACTGTCCTAATAAATGCACAAACTTCAAATGCAACCATTTTATCCTAATTAATAAAACTGGCTGATGCCTGCATGTAATTCTTTTAACCTCCCTATGCTGAGAATCACAGAATCACTTGAGTTGGAAGAGACCTTTGAGATCATTGAGTCCAACCATAAACCTAACACTGCTAAACCATCCCTAAACCATGTCCTTCAACACCACGTCTACCTGTCTTCTAAATACCTCCAGGGATGGTGATTCCACCACTTCCCTGGGCAGCCTGTTCCAATGCTTGATAACCCTTTCCATAAAGAAGTTTTTCCTAATATCCAACCTAAACCTCCCCGGCGTAACTTGAGGCCATTCCTCTTGTCCTGTCGCTTCTTACTTGGCAGAAGAGATTGGCGCCCACCTTGCTACCACCTCCTTTCAAGTAGTTGCAGAGAGTGATAAGGTCTCCCCTCAACCTTCTCTTCTTCAGGCTAAACAATCCCAACTCCCTCAGCTGCTCCTCATAAGACATGTTTTCTAGACCCGTCAAGTCCAAACACTGCACGCAGACTGTGTCAGCATCACCTCTTTTTCTAGACAGAGCCTGCCTCAGAGGCTGAAGGGCATGGAGTTCAGTGTGGGCAACACAGCTTCCCAAATGCCAGACGGGCTGTTAACAATACCTGGGAGAACCAGCAGCGAGGCACATCTGCGCACGCTGGGGTCATACCTGAACAGCACGAGAAGTCACAGATAGGCTTGCAAATGCTACTTCTCTGAGCATCACATTGGTCCTCTACAACACCAAAAAGACAAAAATCAAATCCAAAAGTAAGTTGTAAAGGCTAAAATAGGTAGGATTGGTGACAGCCAAAACCAGCTTGTTTAAGGACCAAACATTTGTGCACGGTTTGTGGCACTTTCTGGAAGAAGCATTCACGGTTGTTAATTGCCTTTGACTGTCTTAACAGCCTGAGCGTATTTGGGCTTGGGACTGAATAATTCAAGCAAATAAGGAATGGAAATGCTATTCAAAGCAATAAAACACCATGAAGAATGTGTCCTTTGCAAACAACATCACCTTCAGAAAAGGCAAAATGGGAATGAGAGATATACAAATTGATTTTATGATCATTATTCAATGCAGAAGGACACCAGGGTCCTTTGAAGCTGAAAATTATTCTAATCAAGCTATTATTACCTATTTTCATCCTAAATCAATTTCACTCATAGGCTTTAGCTGAAATCAGTAAGGTAATAAACATCAGTCCTGTAAATTCAAGATGAGAGAAAGTTCATAAGCGTCAGTTCCTTAAAAAGATTTATGTACAAACTTTGGCATTTTTTCCTGAAAGCCTGCTGATGGATGTGTAAAGGTTCATAGCTGTGCCTGACAGGGGTGGACACTTTGGAAAACATAACAAACAGCGCCCTTGTAGATGAAAGGCAAACAGTTAGCCAGGCTTAACCTCTTGGAAAACAGTTACACCTTATGTACAAAGAGAGCTACAATTTACTTTGCTATCATATTAAAAGGTTACTAAAACTACCGAACGGTATCCAGTTTCCCCAGGGGATGTAAAGCAGACTGACAGATCCTGGGTTATAACAGAAGCCTCCAAAGCAACGTGACAATCCAGAGAGGCAAACATCACACTTGACGTATGATAATTCCTCTTGAGGTAAACCAGAATAATTTGGGTTTTGTTTACTGTAATAAAAATCACATTTAATACTGACCAGGATAAACATTTTGTATCTAATTGCAATCGAGTATGTAGAAGGGCACCAAGACACGGAGCCGAATCCACAGCGGGTCCCCACTAGTTCTTTCATAATCTGCAGGCACAGTTTAAGTGACCTTGTTTATAACCGTAGCTGTCTTTCTAGCAGAAGAGTTTAGAGTTCGGTTGGTTTCCCTGGCAACTATTAGTAATGCAAGCAAGACACAACACAGAAAAAAATATTTTACCAAATCCTATTTCCGATAATTGTGCTAATTTTCCTTGCACATCAAAGGGAATTTTACAATAAAATTTTCCCTCCCCTATCAAGGGTGGCAAAAAAACCAGACAATGCAACAACTCTACCACAGTAATGGCCTTTCATACCTTTTTAACCATCACATACCACTCTGCCAAGAGTTGCACAAAACAAATGCTAACCTTTTCAAGAAGTTTTCTGCAAGCAGCTTTTTATCTATGTAAATCTGTTGTGTTTCTGGAGGGAGCAAGGCAGGGAGGTTCAGCAAAGCACAGACACTTCTCCCTGTTCAGCTCCATACCTTTTTCTCAACATACTCCTCTCCTGTCCTGTAACACAGGGCGTATCAGCAGCGGTGTGCATAAACCACGCTCCAGCTCAGCATGACTGAGGTGGTGACTTCTCTCTATTTGTTCTTCCTCATTATTATTCTAACACCAACCGAATTTAATTTCTGCAGAAGTGCCACACTGATAACTTCTTTTCCCCCAGTACCAGTCCCCACAGCGCCTCTGCTGCTTACACACATTCACCTTCTCAACATGGATGTCACATTCAAAAGGGAGACGATTGCTGAGTTGTAAAATCTGTGACAGTTTATCCTCCGTTTGGCAGAGTCGGCATTTACATGGACAGGTAATACTTGGTCACATTGCAAAGCTTTCACCGGAACTCAGAAATGAGCCGAGGATGACCTTGAAATGTACAGATGAAAGGAAACATTATGTGGCAACCATAGCTGTGAAAAGCAGGGGAAATCAGACCCCCTCCAAATAAATAAATAAAATCAGAGACTGGCCGAGTGAAGAGGAAAGAGTTAAAGATAATAGAGAACGTGAAGATTAAGTGAGTCTGTAGCAGGAAATAGAATTTCGTCCCTCTACGGACAGATCTGGAGGAAACAAAAGGTATGTGTATTTCTGAAAACCTGTGTTTACGGCAAGGCAAAAGGGACAGAATAAGTGCACTTCTAAGTGGGGAACAAAGGTAACAATAGCATACAGAAGTTCATTAGGATCTTCTATAAATTATTTACAACCTCGACATAATTTTTCAGCTATAAACTACAGATTTACACTTCAGTATTTCTTCTGCAGCTTCAAAACCCTTTCATATTTTTACAGAATATATGGAAAATTCTCTACTCAAATTGTTTTTACAGGGAAAAAAGGGTTCTCGGAGAACAAAAACAAATGAAGACTCCAACCTATTTAAAACCCTGCGTCTTCACCCACAGGCTTTTCTGTCTGTGCAAGCCCGTCTCATTAACGGAATTTTATCTCCAGACTAATTGAGTCAAGCCAGATGCAGTCGGCAACAGGGTAACACATCTACTCTTTCCAGGCATTTCTAGCAAATCAGATGCATGAAGCCTGGAATATTATTAGCATTCTTTAATAAAATGCACCAAGGAAAACTGTGTTGCTTAGTAATGTAACTCAGAAGCTCCAGTTTTCAAAAGGTAAATCCAGAGCATAAAATTCCTTCATAGACACAAAGGGAAATGAAAACAGAAGTGGGAAGAAACCAGTTGTACCAAACTGACCTTCTGTGTACCAAGTCAAGTGACAACAAAACCCTGTAAGCCCATGTGCCACTCTCAGAAAGGAGATTTGCTTTGTCTCCACTTTTAACTCAGGATCTGCAGTTGTCTTCGTACATCTACGGTGCAGACTGCTGCAGAGATGCCCGAGCCAGGTACAAACAAGCAAGCCCTGAAATTTGCCGCAGGATAAATACAGCAGTGAGGTGCTAATTAGCACAGCCAGCACAAACACACTGCTTCCAGGTGCTGGTGTCACTGTAAGACACCCTTCCGTGTCGTGTAGAAGCACCGACTTACTGATTGCTAGGTTGGACTCTTAACCCAGGGTCAAACTGTGCTATACAAGCCTGTGCAATGTGGAATTTAACAGACATTGTGCGATTTGTCATTTTTCTTAAAAAGACCCACCACTGGCAATGAAAGGGCCCGTGAAAGACGCTCAGTTTTCACCTTCCTTTTCTTGAAGCAACATCTAGCTTTAATGTTCACCATAAAAACAAATCTTGAAATGTAATCTGAGCGGCTCAGAACCCTGAAGGCAAATGAAGAAAACCATCAGGGGAAAAAAACCCCAAACTCCTCAATCATTCAATCCACGGAATTTGAACATTTGTATCCAAATCTGTATCGTCCATCCTGTATATCCAGCCCTTTACAGAAGGACGGTATAGTGTAGGCACTATTCCCAGCACATGTTTTGGAACTTCACTGGTTTGAAAATGCCATTCAATAGCTTCAGTAGCTCTGCTGTCATCTCAGACAGTAAGCGTCAGTCTTACACCAATGGGGAACACATACAGAAGAAAACACATTCCTCCTTCCTCTAACTAGTTTCTCCAGTTTTAAACTTAGCCTAGTGAGTTCTCTCATGACAAGGGTTGTGGACGATCGCCTCATGAAGACAGATTTAGGGTAATTCCCACTGTCTTAACCCAGCACACAGAAATGACTGTTCCCAAGATCAGACTTGATTTGATTTTTAGCTTTCGCTAAAACGTCCTGCCCTTTTAGCAGCCACAATGTGCAGGTCAAAAGCAACTATGAGTGCACTTTTGTGGCCTCTAACTGTATTAACAAGTCATTATAGTTGTGTTTCTGATTACACTCATTCAGATGTCCAATGACAAGCTCCATTTGGAAGTAATTGTGATAACAAAAAGGGCCTAAACCACAGAAACTTGCTCAGCATTTTGGTATTATCCACAGTGCCATACCATTTTATTATGGCCGTGCTGTCCAAGAAGGGAAGAAGCCCCATTTTGATGAACTAAGTTAACTAACTAAAGAATCTCTCTGATAAATTCTCATTCAATAACAACACTTTCACAGTCTGTTCTTCACATGTGCCTCTCTTCTTTTGCAATTGTGGCTTACACAGAGACCTGACAGGGCAGAACCAAGGACTTACAAATCAGTTCCTCAACTACACTCCTCTGCTCTTGCAACTGTACACAGAAAAGGACAGTTCAGTCTCTACTCTGGATTTTCTCTCTCTTTGCGATAACACGCATACTTCTTTTTGGTGCCATACGTACATAACGCTTATTATAATGAAAAATAGCAATTCTAATTAGCTTCATTTTGTCATAAAATCATAGATTTATTTAGGTTGGAAAAGATCTTTAAGATCATCGAGTCCAATTGTAAAATGTCACAGACCAGAAAAGACTGCATAGACTTAAAACCAAAATACAATGAGGGTGGTGAAACACCAGCACAGGTTGCCCAGAGAGGTGGTAGATGATCCATCCCTGGAAACATTCAAGGTCAGGCTGGATGGGGCTCTGAGCAACGTGATCTAGCTGAAGATGTTCCTGCTCCTTGCAGGGACATTGGAGTAGTGGCCTTTAAAGGTCCCTTCCAACCCAAACTATTCTATGAGTCTATGAGAGGGCATACCTCCACAGACGCTGCAGCACAGTATAGAGACCTCCAACTAACTCCGGAACCAGAAACAGCCTCATTGCAATTTCCTGCCTTTGAGACACAATTCTTTGGAGCAAAGAACATTCCTGCTTTGCTATTTGAAAAGTTTTACAAAAATTGTTTCCTAGTAAAGGCTATAATTTTGTAAGAGTAGTCAAAAAGCTCAGGAAAAACCTAATCAAGGTATTTAAGTTTTCAAAATGTCTGTAAGGCAGGGAAAAAACAGTATTGGACTATGGGTGTTGCAGAACACGGACTTGTTTAAAATAATGGAGATATTAGCCTTACAAAATACTGAGTCCATGGGATAAAGAAGCCATACAGGGAAATTCATTCAGCAATATTTTTGTTCAGCTGTTGTAATCATTCTTGCAAGAAATGTTCTTCTTGAACTTTACCTTTACTAAAAAAAGGTACTTCAGGACTGCAACTTGAGTTACTGCTTTATTATTATTAATAACAATTATTATGACACTTAGAGCAAACCAGCATTAAAAGGGTAAAAAGATTAAACCTTGGGTAAAAACTATTTTCATCAAGGAACTAGGATTTTATTCCTGTAATAATGATATCAAGGATTTACCTCAACTTCAGTAATTTTATTTCTCCTAGGAACAGGTAACGCTTCCACGAATTTATCTTTGAAAAGTGGAGACAAGCCTTGTTTTGAATGTTATTCAATGTGTCTGGAAGATTTCTAATGCAAAATAAAATAAAAGAGCTTATTAGTGCCCTAGAAATTGCTCATCCTCTTGAACTGATAGAGCTAAAAACGCTGAGTATATTGAGACTGTTAAAGATTTAAAAGAAATTGCTCACAGAACAGGAAGAAAACAGAAACTGCCAGATTATGTTGAAGAGTATCCATGAGGTAGGATGGCAGAAGTACAGTAGACAGCAAAGAGAGAGACAGTAGGCATAAACACAAGCAGCCATACAATGACTGATGGACATCAACCACTGTTCATTCTCAGTATACTCGTGATCCAGAAACTTTTTTTTGGGGGACCCCTGGACTATGAAATGATTCAGCCTCTGCTTGGTGAGTGAATTTAAATATAGGCAGTTTCCACTTAATATGTGCACCTGACATAAGTGTTGACGTTCCAGATACAATTTATTAAACAGTTCATTAAAGTTCAGCAGAATTACAAATCAAGACATGGGGAGGCAAGGGTTAACTTTAGGCTGTTGACTTTGGTGCCCAAGAGTCAAAATCCCTATCTAGGCATAGGGGGAACTGAACCAGAGGGAAGGGTTACTCAGAGGATCTGGGCTTTGGGCTCAGAGCTCTCCCCACTCCCTAGGCAAGACGCGTAAGTTAGACGGCTGGGATCACTGGGTGCCAATACTCTCTACAGCACTTGTATGCTTTTGTTGGCTGGGGGGGAAGAGGGGGTGTTAGAAAAATTTAAAAAAAAAAAAAAAAAAAAAAAAGACCTGGACACAAGTTTACATCAAATAATGCATCGTTCACATTGGCAATGTAGAAGTTGCTAACCTGCTGCATAGATGAAGACACACAAACATAAAACCCAACTGTTTCTGATCTGTTTGGAAATACTGTTATCGTGAAGATACAGTGTAAAGCTGCTTCTGTAAATATTTGAAGAGTGTCTGAATTCAATGCCTCTTCCAGCTCCCAACTCCAGTTCTGCTCTAAGTGGGTAGAAGACTTACACGTGCCCAGGACGAGGCAGACAGGAGCGTTGGGTGTGGAAGCACTGCACGTTCCCCCGTCACACATCAGAGACTGCAGCAAAGGGAGGTCAGGCAAAATGCCCAAAGTCAAGGAGAGTGAGATATAAATAGGAACTGAAATGCGGGCAAACACTCACCTGTTAGCTTGCTGACAGCTTACTTCCTCATGTTCCCTGCCATTAGCCTTAGCAGCCTACAGGTACTGCTTTTCAACATCAATATCTCTTGCTCCTTTAACCAAAAAACCCAAGCCTTAATCGAAAATTACAGACTCTGTTTTGCTCTGAGAGACACAGGTCCACTGGTAGAAGCAGAAAGAAGAAAGGTCACAGGAGACATAATTAGAAATCAGGTGCTGGCTGTGTAGGGTGATGTCATTATCCCCATTTCACCATGGGAGGGAGAAAGCAGCAGGTAAGTTATAGAGTCTTTGGTGCAGCTACAGGGAGATAGAGCGGTGCAGTTACCATCAATAAAAATGACTTGGTAAATAAAGATGTAAAATTCTCAAAAGGCTCAACAAGAAGTTTTAACACAAAGTGCATTATGGGAGGAGACACCAAGGTGCTAACTTTGGCATTAGAGTTAAAACCAAAACAAGCAAAATTTTACTTTTAGCCCTCAAAAGCAAAATACATAAGAGTTATCACACCATATATCATGACCGAGTTAATCCCTTAAATAACAGCTACAATAACCAGGAAATGTATTCAGATAAATGTAAAAAGGCGACACCTAAAGAAACCTTTAAAAAAGGTCTGTAATAGGGAAGAAACACATAACTAAAAGAAAAATAAGCAATACTCTCATTGGCCAAGTTTTCCTGACACAGTACTGCATATAGTACATTGTTTCATAAACTTTCAGATTATGTACCAAATTTGAAGTTTCATCCTTTACAAGATGAAATAAAACAAACAAAATTTGAGTGGTACATTTTACCCAGAAGAAAGAATGCAACAGAGATGCCCTATAATTATAACTTTATTACACAGTCAAATTTTTAGATGTGTTTCAGGTAAAAAATACCCATGAAATCTAGTCATGGAAGTGCTAGCGTAAGAATTCATCTTTTTCATTAAAAGACTACTCAGAAGCATCTTCTGCCCTAACATGGCACTGTATCTATGGCTTATTGCATTAACTCAAGTCACTGTTGTAATGAACATTCAGCTTACTCTCTATAAATTCTGATGCCAATTTAGACTGTAAAGAATTTTTGCCACATTAAAATAGAAAAGCTGCTATTAATCACCAGATCATGCAAAATTATGCTTATGGAAATAGTTCTATAGTTTCGCAAGCAAATTATCGATGGAAATTGCATAAAACTGAGATGAATATCATATCCAAACTGTTTAATATTTACTGCTAAATTTAATATTTACTTACTAAAATTCCCATTATAAATCCTTATAAATAACTGGTTATGTGGAAGTGCAAATATGAGCAGTGTTATTCTGAAGATACACCTTGTTTTCTATGTTTTATAAAAGTGCTACTAGTAAAGTGTTTTGCACAATATTAATTAATGTACAGTCCAGGACTTTTTCCTCTTAACCAAGCTTCTTTAAGAGAATAGCTTCAAAGCTATAAGACACTATTTTCACCTGTGAAAAAAACAATGCTCCTTAGAAATAAGTAGCTACAAATTTGCACATGAATCAGCTGAATTTCAGAACTACCACAACAAAATAAATCACTCAAAATGACATTGAAACACTGAAAATTTACTGCAAACAACAAAACAGCATTAAAGGAGACTGGGGGACACATGTCACACTAGGCATAAGTGACAATCCAACTTGCTCAGACTGAACCTTGATTCATCCCTTTCCACGGCAGTGATGACTTTCAAAATACTGAAGCTGAGGTTGAACAGTAGAGAATTGTCCTTGTTCGACCTCAGTAGAGAAGTTCAAATCGAGCGCTACTGCTCTCAGTGACAAAAATGGTGAAGCGTTTTGAATATAAACAAGCTAGCAGAAGTTAAGTAATGTAAGTTCTACATCCAGAGTTAACTTGAATCAGGAGACAGGGACAGGACAGACTTTGGTCTGCAAAATCACTGGGAAGGAATGAAACTAGTTCAGCATGGAGAAGAAAGTGAAGTTCTCACATGGAAGAGGTGGGTAGCAGATCTCTAACAGCAAGAAAATCTCTGCTCTGAGATGCGCAGAGCTCTCCCTCTCTAGGAGAGGTGTGCAGAGTCATGAAGAATTTTAATACAGCTCACTAACTGCCCAACTTTTTAAAGGGAGAGTGCAGAATATATTGCTGTTTCTGGGTTTTCTTCCTGAATTCTTAAATATTTAGATTTCATTTGATCCTGAGAATTTATTTATAAAAAGTTTATGACGAATCTAATAAATTATGAATCTATATTTGAGCATGCAGGTAATCTTGGTATGAACTGTTAGTGAGTTCAACTGGCAAACAGCTTGCTAAAATCCCAGCTACCATTTATAATAACAAGACCTTCTGTTGATATGTTTGTTACATAGTCACAATATTACTAGGTTTTATAATGTGTATAACTTCTAACAATAAAAGTTTTGACCCATTATAATTTACGAAGCTATGGCATAACGAATGAAAATTTAAAGCATTAGTAACATTTGCTTTTGACATGATAAATTTTAAATTTACATTGGACTACTGATACATTAGTACCAGAAAATTCACCAGTTAATCAAACACCTGATTTAAATGCAGAAAAATTATTTTGTTACATACTTTTCAGGGAATGTTAAATCTGAGGTGAAGAAATAACAGCAAAAATTGTGATAAATTAGTGAATAATATTCATTGTAAAATGCTGCTGTAAAAATTAATTTCCCATACCTCACTGGATATATAAAACTTATCTTCAGGTCTTCAGTATCAGGAAGGAACAATACTTTTTAGAAAAATACTTTTAGAAATATTTGTATTGTACACAAGGTTACCTCAAAGCTCTAATTTCAGGTTTTATCTAATTATGGATACTTCCTCCTTATTATGCTGCAAGATGGGAAACTGGTAACCAACAAAACTAAAGGACAGACATAAATCTTCCTTCTTGATTTCCACCATCTATTTCATGAACTTGAACAACATGAATTCTGAAGAGAAAGGTGAACCAGTACAGATCCTACACATGAGTAAACACAAGGGAATTTCCACCACATGAGCAGTTCTCTCCATTCCCAGATTCCACAGCTGTTTGCTCCACTTCAAGCATGCTAGTTTCTTATCAGCTATTCTGAATGGAGCACAAGTAGTATTTTTCCAATTAATCTGACTTCTCACGTCACTTAAATATTCTGGGGGTTTTTTTTGTTTTTATCTTTGTTTGTTTTGTGTTTGTCTTTGTTTTTTTACTTTGCTTCCCTATTGAAAATAGCTTACTTGACAAATTTCATCAGTAGTCTCTAATAGTCCGGTTATGGCTTATCAAGTCAAAACCTGTTGTTCTACTCCCTAATCTTATGGTTCCTCATAACTACACATTAAAAAAGCCTGCTATCCTTCAAAGCTCTGCTTTAAATTTCTGCTTAAATTAACTTTGAGATCTAGACCGTAGGAAAATGCTGAAAATAAGATGCTTCCGTTTTTTCCCACGATTTTCCAATATTCTGTTAAAAAAAATAGTATACACTCAAAAAAGTAATTTACAACTTGATATTGAAACAAACTTCCCATTACAACCAAAGACTGATTCATGTTTCCTGCCCCCCCCGCCAATAGGAACTTGTAAAAATTCTGAGAGTGATTTTTGTCAGAGTTTTAGAAATAAAAACCTTTTTGGAAATTTTAAGTTTTTGATGCATAGAGAAGTCATTTTCTCTCTCAGTTCTAGCCATACTTCTTTGAAGTCATATTTCTTTGAATAAATGAGAGTTCAGAAAGCCACAGAAACATGAATGAGTAGGGTAAACAAGACTTCACCCTAAGTTTAACTATCCATGGGTCTAATTTTACATCAACAGTACTTTTTGTTGACTGAAAAGAGTATTATTTGAAAAATCATATATGATTGCATGATTGATGTCTGTATTTGCAGCATACTGTGATGAATGAAAATCCATACTATATTTTTTGAGTACTGTATTTTCACTTGAATGGTTCACAAGTTATATGTAATTTACCAGCATATCAAATACTTCTATATGCAGTCTACAAAGACAACTTTACCCCAGTCTTCTGTTACTTGCTTCTCGTACACCAAAATACCCTATGGTCTTCTCCTGTAATGTGCTGTGGCTTCCCAGTGAATTCATCTTCAGGCTCCACTAATTTCTCAGAACATACGGTATTTGTAACAAAGAATATAATTATTGTCAGTAGAATAAATAGTGGCTGCACAGCAAATTAGAATAAAAAGACGTATTTTCTAATGAAATACCAAAACGCCTAAACCTCTACCACAAAAAAAATAGTGTAAGATTTAAAGCTTGTTCAAATTAGATGCTCTGATATATTTTTCCAAACAGATCTGTAATTTGATATTCTGCTGTTAAAGAAAATGAAAGAAGAAAGTGAACTTTTTTTTTTTCTTTGATGATAAAGAAAGATAACCCTGGGGTGGAATTCAAAGGTTCGCTTGAAAAGGTCCCTTTTTCATTCATGTCTGCCCTCTTTTTTATATTTTTCTTCTTGGAGGTAATTTCAAGCTATAATTTGTTCTTGTACACAGTTTGCAGGTACTTTGATAAAAAACAGGAAAAAAAGAAACCCCACTGGTAAGATCAACTAAGGTCGCTTTGGAGCAAAAGCAGGATTGCCACATTTCTGTCCAGAATTCCACATAGGGTATGTAAATATGCTGAACGGTACAAATGCATCAACCCCTCGTTTCACACAGATGGATCAAAACATGCTGTAATACTTGTGCATGAGCTATAAATTTTATCTAGACAGGTTGATCCCGCACGTTCCTGATATTTCTGGGCATCTAGCTAATCCCAAACACATACAACCCTTCTAACATGTTTCACTGTGCAGGATGGATAAGCCCTCTCTGTCCTTCTGTCTCCTCCTCTTTTCTATTCTATCAGCCCAGCTCTCCTCTGGACCCACTCCAATACGAATCCTTTTTTGAAGCTGTAAAACTTGAATAATGAGGTCTTAGCAGGCTCTTAAGCAACAATATCCATACTTTCCTATTTCACCTGGAAACACCTTCCCTAACAGATTCCAAAATGATATGTAATGTCCCAACAACTATAACAGACTGACAACTCTGACCATTCTGTCAACAAAATTACCACCCTAATCTACTGAACCGTTTACAACTGAAAAGCTTCCTTCTCTAGAAAAAATAGTCATTACTTTCCCATGCACATGATGCTCATGCATTACTGCATTTTAACCTCATTCATCACTCCATTCTTCATAGTTATCCAGGACTTTTTAAAAAATTATAGATCTTCCTCTAGATGTGTGTTCCAAATCTGTGCTCACTGCAGCTTTAATACTTCATACTTTATGCTACAGTTTTACACAGAAAATACTGAACCATTTTGACCTCATGAAAAACTCTTCAAATATTTCACTAAGAATTCTACTACCTTTCAAGTAAATGCGATTTAACTTCCCTCTCAGACATTAATTCAGATTAATAGACAGGTTGAGATTACCTTTTGTACTACTTGCAATTTTAATTATTCGCCATTCTATGCAAGACCTGATTCACCAGTGGCACCAAGACTTGTGTTCTGCATTACTGAATTCAGTTTCTCCTTTTGCAACAAAGAGACAGGACTCACAGTAAACTCTCAGGAACTTAAAATGAAAGACGACTTTTGATAATTAAAAAAATCAGTAATTAAAGAGTTAATGTATCAGAAAGAGGTGGGGGAGAAACAAGAAAAGAACAAGAATATGAGATTTAAACATAAACAATCAGGAGAAGAACATTATTCCTATGTATCCTTGCTAAAGAAGATACACCTAGTAGAAAAGTCAGTCAGTTCTACCATATTCGTCTGCCTGACTTCAGCTTGCAGTTTAAAATTCAACATATGCATAAGATGCATTACAATTGCGGCTGTTATCTTAATCATCATTCTCTAAAATATTTGAGCTGTGGATTTATTTCATCTTTGTCCTTACAGCTTCTTCTTAGCTTAATACGGTATTCATTTTATAGCTGTCTCTCTGATGCGCCTGTGACAGGCAGCACGTACAGAATTAATGATAGGCTTGTTCACCAATTCAGCAGTTGGTGGCTGACTGATGTTGTCTTCTGAATCTTTGTCTCTAATGAATTATAGTCAGGTTTGCTGATAAAATGTTGAATTTTGATGCCAGTATCAATGCCACCAAACATCTTCCAAATTATGAAGCCATCTAAACCACTAAAATTGTGTTTTCTCCCACTAAATCCCTGCCCCATTTCTAGCACACATACACACCAAGCAGCTATATCTGCACAAATTATGATTTTTCATAAAAAAAGCCAAAGCAGTTCAATCGAAAAGATTTTAGTTCCGTAAAATACAGGCTAATTTTTTTTTTCTAAAAAGTGGATAACCTTTTATGATTTAAATCACTGATAAAAGCAATGGCAGTTTAATATAGCCCTTGCAAACCAAGATACTCAGATACTGCAGGCTAATCACTAAGAAATGTTTTAGCAAACCTACGTTTCTGAGAGACAAAATAAGTAGGATCAGACCTACAAATGTATCATTTAGCTACCAATCTTCAAATTTGATGGAAACAAGGAACATAGAATCACGTGCACCTGGCCTTACCATTCAAAAATAAAGTGCATGACAATAAGAACGAACAAAAATCAAACAGAACTAAAAAAGTCCCAGATATGTAGTCACAGCGTTTTAAAAGGATGAGGCAGGAAATCATTTAACCAACACAGTTCAACTTTACACATGCCTTCAAATATACGTGTGAACTGAACCAGAATAGCTTCCTGCACTGCATTAGTTAGAGGGACAATATTGGAATTACTGGGGGGAAATCTGGCCTGTGTTGTGCAGAAGGTCAGACTACAAGATTATTACGGTCCCTTCTGATTTTCAGATCTATGAAGCTATGAATAATTTAAATAACTTTGCAGGACAAGCACAGGAGCTGGTAACAGCTGAGCAGGCAAAAAAAAAAAAAAAAATCACCTCACCCACCAAATGAAGTTAAGATTTGCAAATACTGGCAAAAAACAACGTTTAAACAGTGAACAGCTGTTTTCACAGCCTTACCATGGCAAATACATCTGGTTTTGGTGTTTCAACCTACTTACTACGGAGACTCATTCAGGAGTACAGCTGTATGGAAACCTGATTAAAACAGGAAATTCCACTTGGCTGAAGATTTTTCCTCTGTTTGCAAATGAACACAGTAAGACGAACTGTCAAATAGCTTATTTGGTAATTGACTTGCAGATCCTTGGCCCTAAGAACACAAGGCCATGGTCACATGTCTACTTTAATCTGGCACCAGCCTGGGATGCTGCTAAAGAGGATCATCTATCCCGACGTCCAAACGAGTACGCCGTTCCCACCCCTTGAGAGGACTGACGGAGCTCACCGAGTGGCCACACAAGTCCTGGTGTCAGCACAATGGAGTCAGGGAGATCATGAAGCTGTGGCAATTGGAAAGATGACTGAATTTATGTCAGATTTAAGCGATGCCGTAATCACAGCCTGGGTCTCTACCAGTTCAGCTGACTGAAAAGCCTAAGAGAATCGCTCAAAGCACAAGCATGCTTACTTTCTAACTCAGATGAACTCATACTCTGAAACTTGTACAATGGATTTTTATGTCATTACTTTTGTACTTGTGACCCAAAGATTTATTCAGTTTAGCAATTCCTTCATTACAATTCACACTGCATCGTTGCACAGACTCAGAAAGCAAGCTGATGAATACAAACATTTGAATTAAGAAAACCGAAGTCTGTCAATAAAGCCTTTATATGCAAACACAAAGAGAAAATAAACACTCCTGTCTCTGGCCTCCAAAAGAACTGTCCTGTGCGTTATTAGAGATAGAAATAGGTTAAGAATTCTATCAAATTACATGTTATTTTGATCTATATTCATACCACAATAAAAAAGAATAATGCCCTCCGTGGGAAGACAAACACTTAAAAAGCAGGGAGTTTTGAAAAGAAAACCCTGCAGGATAATCTACAAAAGAGTAAAGATGAAGATAATTTTCTCCACTCAGCCTTTAAAGGACATATAGGAAATTAAATCCGTTTTTTCAGAATCCAAATTCTTTGCATGTAGGAACATATTATCTGTGCTAGTGTTTACTACTATCCAAGAGCACATCATGAAAGACCTCCAGAATCCTCATAAACCCTTTAAAATCTTTTAAACTACAAAGCTGAAACATATCTGGCAAAACCAGCTAGAGGAGAACTGCACTAACGTGTCCATCAGATCATTAGAGGGTTTTTACATTCTTGTGTCCCATCTAACTAGGAGGCCATACGGCTCCACAGCTGCTGTCCCTCCTTTTGGAGCACTTCTTGACAGACAGTGAAGAGGCATCATCCTTGATCTGAAAAGGCTCTGAGTTCACTATTACTATTTGCATGACCAAAGTATTTACAAAGCCTTGGCCACTGTACTAGTTGCTGTAAAGAACAGAGGCAAAAAGCATGGTTCTAATATTACACTGAATCTCCAGAATCTTGTTTTCACAGCCTTTTTATGTCTCCTTTAGACCTCTCTACTCCATGTTTCTTAGATCATCTATCATTAGGTGATCAAATAAAACCAGATGCTGATTCCCACAGCCCTGTTTTTTCACAAAATTTATTTTGACATCCATACATAGGGTAAAGACTACCTGGGAGCCTAAGTGAAAATAAAATCCCCCTTTTGGTCCACAAACATAACTTAAAGAAATTTATATCTAAAGGGAATCAACAATATTTCCTCAGCTGCAGAGATATACCCACGAGTCTGCTCGTTTGAAACTAGGAAACTGCTTGCTACATTCTTTCATCTATTTCTATTCATAGTTGTTAATTTTTAAAGAGACCAAAACAGCAAGAGGACAGAACA
Source organism: Chionis minor (assembly GCA_013398295.1). Classification (NCBI taxonomy): domain Eukaryota; kingdom Metazoa; phylum Chordata; class Aves; order Charadriiformes; family Chionidae; genus Chionis; species Chionis minor. The sequence goes on from VZSF01007156.1 coordinate 395,630, forward strand.
GTCAATCCTGTCAGATCCAGAGAAAAAACACATTAGTCACCTCCTGGAGTGTGGCTCCTTATTCCAGCCTTCCTATGGTTTATTTAGCAAAGTCAGTGTTCTGCTTTTTCTCTTTAGCCCAGATGCTGCGCCTCCCACTCCATCGCAGCTAACTGTGCTCGTGCTTCAGCTTGCCAGAGAGAAGCAAAAGAGGAATACCAGCCCTAATGGTCCACTCGACCACAAAACTCCATCTTCTTAGCTACAAACTGATTTTGTAGTCCTTCCTGTTGTAGCTTTTACTTAGGGATTCATTTGCTCGGTGAACATGGACACACAGAGGAATCACAGCCATGGACTGGCAATCTCAGTGCTGACTTTGTGGCAAACGCTGCATAAAAATGCCAGCTGTAAAACCCATCATTTACCCCACCCTGCAAGTGCCGGTAAGGTATAGGAGATGCTTTTAGAGCTGTCTCAGCAATGGTTTAGAGGTTGTATAACCCTCTTCTAATGTTGCCTAAACTCTTCTTTGCTTTTAAGATAGAATCCACTTCATTTAAATTCTCTTGTACGGCATTTGTATGAGAAAGACTAAGAGTTCATTCCTGCAGCCCTGACAGTGCATAAAGCCTGTAGGTTTACTTTCATGAGTGAAGTTTCAGAACCAGATTTTTTGAGCCTCATTTTCATCTTGCAGATTCAGGAGTTCCCCATAAATGCATTAATGCTCATACCAATCATACAGATTTTTACAACTCAGGAAACATTATGGTCAATAAAAGTACTAAAAAGACTGGAACGCACAGACTCGGGTATAGCATTTTTCTCATGAACTACTACAGTTCTTTTTCCAGTACTTTCCCATTGTTTATGAATATAAGCATGGTTTTGATAATAAAAGAGCTGTCCCATAGGTTTGATCTCCCAGACACGCTATCTTTGTAATGAAACAGTACCTCTTGCTCCCTCTCTCTTGAGTGCCTGTCCCATGTGCTATCAAGTCTGTCCGCCTCTCCTTCCATACGTTCTTCCAAATTCTTGGCAGTTCCCCCCCTGCGCTGTTCCAAGGTCTTTCTCCCCTTGAGGCTTTACTATTTCTTGACTAATTACTATGATAAAGAAAAATGTCCCTGCAGAAATTTGTATGCTGGAAGACTAGATGCATCGTAATACCCGGACTAACAAAATGCCTCAAAAAATATTGGCTCATAAATAACAAAGTCTTAGTATTTGGAAGTTTATGTGGTTCTCTATAAGAAAAAAAAATTAAATGTATTTATGCATAGAAATTATAATGTAATATGGAAATAGCATAACAGAACTTCTACTGATACAAAATTTTGAGTTGAAACAATATCTTTGATACACTTAAACCACAATCCAATAGACTTCCTGATGTGGAATATTATCTTACTCATTGACTGTACAGAATTATGCAGGGAGTAGAAGATTACTTTGTGAAAATAAATGAATGAAATGTATACTGAATCTTTTCATTTGCAACCTGCTTAATTCAAGCAGAAAATACTTGCATCCTGTCAAAATATTCATAGTGGGATAACATTTGCTACAAAATGGAATATACCACAGGATGATCAATAGGGGGGAAATCAGAGAAAAGATTTTCTCTAACTACTAGTTTCAAGGTGAGAAACATTCTGTTTAGTACTCTGTTACTAAATTAGTCATTATGTGAGATCACATGAGAGAGCAGCACCTAGGCTGAAAGAGAACAACAATTTAATGCTCAAAAGATGACCTGTCAGAACAAAGAACAACGCAGCATTTCAGTTTCATAAAAATACCACGGAAAGGAACTGATAGTTTGAAAAATATTGCATTCTACCTGAAAAATAAGGCTGGACATGAGCAAAACAGAAGAAAGTTCTAACCCCTTAGACATTAAAAGTAGGTTTGTGGGTTTTGTTTCCTACCCCCCCCCCCCCCCCCNTTACATGATTAATACGCATGACAGGAAAGGCCTGCATCATAAATCATATTTACATCTGACTCGACCTTCTGTTGTTCTTTTGGCCTGATATACCCCATTTTTTATCTATTCCAGAAACTGCAAGGTAGAGCTGTGTAACAGCCTGCTCTGTTAGATCCATTTTGTTTGGCGCATCCTATCTGTAAAGATCGGACACAGTGGTATCTGTCACGACCCACGGAAGATCATGGGATAGTCTCTCGACAGTCACAAGCTCCTTTTCTCGGTGCTATCAAGGTTTTGTCTTGGGTCCACAGCACAGAAGAAAAATATCATCAACAATTTATTTAGGAAAGCTTCAGAAATACAAGAGAGGGTTTTTCCTTTGCCTTAAATACCCCCGCACCATCGAGCAGTGGAAGCTAGGCTGTCAGGCCTGAATGAAAACACATTGCACACCAGCCATGTATGCTTGCTCTTTTTCCAGGATAGGTACACATAGTTTAAAATAATCAGGATTTATGGAAGAGATACAAGGAGACACAGACGTTGAGTTCCCTCTCTCTCCCTGCCCAGACTGCAGATGTAGGAACTCCCTGTTTATCATCCCTGGTTCTCTCCTGCTTCCCAGTCCGTCTGTAAAGAGAGTACCAAAGCTGCTGTGCTGTTTGGTAGGGACGCTGGTCTCTCCCAGCCACAGATGCCTCAATACAGTAGGCACATATCGGAGCATGGCTGCAAAATTATGGTGCTGTCATTCACAGACAGGCTGCAGCCACTTACTTTTTCCTATGAATATAGCCAAATTTTTATTCCATTAGTGCTACGTCCTCTGACAGGCAATGAGTCTAACAGACCCAAGTGTACACTATAAATCAGCACTTAAAAGACATCACACAAAGCTTCATTAAGAACATAATATTTCTCATACTCTCCTAATTAGCTGTAAAACCTTTACTTAAAACAAGAAGCATTGCAAGTATTCTAGTACAAGTAACAACTAGGTGTGCACTCTTTAATTGGTGTGTACTCCTGTTTCCCCTAACAGAGCATCGTTTGGTCCCTGTATGCTCTTTTATTCTAAGTGACAATTGTAGCAAAAAGAATTTTCTCCTTGGTTGAGACAGATGATGAGGATTGCTGCTATTAGAGAACAGTAATATTACAACTGCGTAATTAAATCTGACTGAAAATCTCTCCCCATTTGCTGCATTCTATTACCTAAAAATCACCTAGAAACAATATTATTAAAGCCTTTCAGATAAAAGGCAATGTAGACACATGTTTTCTGAGGAGCATCTTCTGCAAAGATCATGTATTTGTTACCCACATCCTCCTCCTCGGTTTGGTTTTTTTTTTTTTCCCCCGGGTGTATTTTAAAATGTCAATTTTCACACAGCCTTACAGCTTGGTTACTAGCTTGCTAACTGACCACCTTGTTCCACACATTCCCTTTTCTTTGTTGAGACGATCTGAACAATTGTCCTCAAGCTTGTTTAGAACTGTCAATATTAGAAACTCATTTGTTATCCACAGTTAATTAGACATAAGGCAGTTTCATCAGACTTAGCTTTTCTCTGTGTCTTGGCTTTCTCAGCATAGAGACGTGGATAAGCCAAGCTACTAATGTGACTTGAGAATGGTTTCTTTGCGTGGAATGCTGCAATATTACAGGTGAGGGCATGACATGAAGTAACATAATATAACAGCCTTTTATTTTTTTAATAGAATGTTTTCCCAGCTGTATTCTCTTTGGTAATTGGATACACGGAATCTAAAAAGCTCCACTGTATAAACACAATGAATTCATTGGATTTACTGTTTACTAGAACTCAAAAATAAGGCAAACACTGTGAAAGATATTTTAGGATTAGCATCTGTATGCTAGACGGTCCAAATCCTAATGAGGACATTATGTTCATGCAAAATGTCACACTCGGTTATGAGATTTCTGCCTGTGCTATTTGCTAAATTGACTCACAACTCTACCTGCTATACAATATCAGAATGGAGGTTATTTCTCATTAACTCAAAAATTGGAGATCCCTCCACATACAACATCCTCATGACTTCCGTGACACAGACAGAACTACTGCTTTTCTTTCCTAGAAAGGTACTAGTCAACCAATTAAATGACTACTGATATTTATGGAGGTGAGATAAAGTTACAGAAACAGATATTATTGTTTTAATACAACACAGTATTGTATTGTCTGTTCTGAAAAATAGACAGGAACCAAGAAACTCTAGATTATATACTTCCACAACTACATGCACACAGCTTTCAATTGGGTAAAATGCAATTCCATTCCACTGGAGCCAGAGAGGGATGCCACCTTAGAGAATCACAGGCAGAATTTAGAAGACAAAAAACTCTTTCCATTAGCAGTATATAAGTATTTGTATTTTTTAACCAATGCACCCCTATCATGGATGTAATTATACCTTTATAAACCTGGCTATTCTTTTTTTAGTTAACACAGCTAATTTCCTTCCCAAATGAATAAAAGTATCACTAATACAGTTTTATTCTGATATCCTTGTAACCACACAATGACTGTAAGGGACAAAACGTTGTGCCCTTTTTGTTTTAACCATACTTAAACTTCGGTGAAAATACAAGTTTATCAAGGTACCAGTAATTACCTTTCCTATTGAAAAAGCTTGAGCTGTTAATATTAGCTCACCATCTTCAGCACCAGTTTCCTCACCAGTTATTTCATTCTTTACTATATGTAGTTGGGCTGCCTTTTGGTAGGCTCAACATACTAGGTAATATGTGTCAACACTATAGCAGATTCTTATTTCTCTCAATCTGCAACAAAATAAGATAGCATATGACATTTCGAAGGTGATTCTATAAGGACAGGCTAAAGATCGGTAGTGTGTAATACTCAGTGCAACAGATTCTAATTATTCAAAGCTATGTAAACCCAAGACATATGTCAATTCTTTAAAATGTACCCTTTTTATATCATTATCAACAAAAAAGCGATAACAATTTCTGGAGCATTGAAGATTTTCAACAATGTTCTTTTCCCACTGTTTTCAAGCCACTCCTTTCAATTTAAGAGAAGACATCTTTTCATTAGGTTTTATATTTGTATTGTAACAAAATATTTTGAGTTTATCGAAACTGCCTTTAAAATACGCAGTAACAAATAAATAATAGCATATTCTTCCCTAGAGCAACTACAATTTGGTAAAATAATTTAATAATATTTAGATCATGTTTTTTCCTCAGGTGAAAATAAATATGTATATTTAATATCATTGCATCAGTACCTGTTGTTGCCCTTATAGCAGAACATTTTGGTCAGTTTTCCAGCATGCAATTTAAGTCATTGCTCTGTGAGCTGGATGTCACTGAAAGTAGGAATTGTTATGGTGCTTTTTTTTTTTTAAGGCACACCTCCAGTATTAGAGGCTAGGTTAACTCATGCATGCACAGAATACATCTCCCATTAGAACAAGAAGGTTTTGCAGGCGCTAATACTTGTCTGCTTCAGATGTCTTCCACTCTCATAAGAATGAAAGCAATAGGCTGAACAGACAGGCACATATAAGAATCTACCCACTGATACTGTTTTAATCACTGTTCACTCCTGCTTCTGCTTTCCTGTGGGGCTCCAAGCTAGTTTCTGTAGTCATACAGTGGTCCCTTTTCAAAGAGTGCCCTGTTTCTAACAAGCTTTCCATCCAAACATTTACATTTGTTTAACGCAAAAAGAGATTTGATGCTTAGGATTAAACCACTTAACATGTGAAGAAAACTTAGTTAAATAGGACTGATTTGCACATCAGTTGCAAAATAGAACAGCACTTTCATGGACACATTTGTCCAGAAAGTTCTCTTTGAGCTTCAGTCTGCTCACTTTACTTTGTGATCCATTATTGCGGATGTTAAGGTGAGTTTCGACTGAGCAGAGAGGTCAAGATTCAAATTGTTAAAGGGTGAAAGCTTCCCACACTAAAAACTGCCTAGGTCATCTTCACACAGAAATCGGCCTTTAGCAAATGCCCACTTAAGGGGATGAATGAAAAAATCAGATTTCTTCAAGAGCCCCATAACTTTGATTATCCATCCTTCTATTTGGAGCTACTGGATGTTCAGTAGTTTGAGAGAGTAATCATTTTTCTTAAAGGGTGGAAGTGGGAGCTCTACATTTTTAAAAGTTTACTCCTCTGTTGTGTGTGCTAGAGGTACTTATCCAGCTGTCTAGCCAGACTCAACAAAGGTCTAATCAAGAGCCCCAACAATTAAAACATTTCCATGTCCAACTTTGACTAGCTTAGCAAACAACCCACCCAATCAAAAATGAACTGGGCAGAATTGGTTCCAGATTCTCCTTTAGGTATACAGGCAAAGTTAATACTATACTCATCCTCAGGGTAGAAAAATCAGTTTTGCAGTACCAGCAGAGGACGTTCCTGTTTGGAAGAGAAATTAAAGATCTTGCAATGTGATGTATATTTACACTTATCTAATGAAAACCTGATTAAAATCCTAAAATTCAGCAATATCTGAATGAGCCCTAGAGTCTCCAGGGATGTGCTAGTCTTCCTAGTGGGAGAGTGCAATAAAATAGGACAAGAATGAATGCCCTGAGGGGATCCTGTGGTTTTCATATTCACAGAATCCTTCCGCAGAATTTAAAAAGGGGATGAATCCAGCCTTAAATAATAATTCTTTAGGTAACTTTCATTTCATTTGTATTTCTGGTAAATGAAAAAAGCCTCAGACGTTCATAATCCATTCTCACTGTAGGCAGATATTACCAGGAATGTCAGAGCACTCAACTTTTACGGACCTAAAGATTTCTTTACCCTCTAGACATTTCAACAGATAATTTTTAGGCTTGTCTACCTATTTTTTCCTCATAGAATTTCCCTTCACCCACAGGCTATTTTTAATACACATTTCCTATCTCAATACCTACAGCATTTCGCATGAAGTGATCTTGCTTTCTTACCATTTCCAGGGTCTGTGAGCTTTTTCTGTAACTTGAAAAATATGAATTGTGTCTTGCAGACAGATCTTTAAGAAAAGAGTAAATGCATTTATATGAAGTCAGACCCTTCAGCATACTCTGGAAGGCCAATTATTTTCATGTTTGATCTTCTGTGGTGATTCTCCAGATTGTCAACTTTTTCAAGCAGACAAAATATTTCCTTGTTATGTTATTCTTTATCCTTCTTAAAGCCTGAAATACCGTCTTTCTGAATTACTAATCCTTTCCTCTACAGCACTTGCTCAAACATGTGTTTTATATATCAAATACTTCTATGTCCTCTCAGCCTTTCTTTTCTGTGGTACTACTAAGACTGAACCTATGTAGAAACATCTCTACATAAAGAATAAAAGAAAGTGCTTTGTGTGTGTCGAGTTACGCAGACCTGCACTGTGATTATCTACAACAAAGAAAGAATGTGGGGATCAGATTTATTATTTTTTTAACCCAGAATTTTTTTCCAAATGTGTTATGAATCCACAATTTTAATCCTATGACTTATTAGTTGTATTATCATTAGAGAGAGAAATCCTAACCAGAGAAAATTCAGAGCTTGTCTGGGAGACTGGAGAACAAGAGTAGATGATGTTTTTTAATAGAAGTTGCAAAAAGTCCACTAAAAAGAGGAGAAAGTTTAGGATAGGTTATTAATTAGAATTTTTAGTCCTGGAACTGGCCTCATTTGAGAAATTCCATAATTATTTAAAGTGAGGGTTCTAGTTTACTGTTCCCTTCAAGAACCACCACCTGCTTTTATTTCATACTGCTTAGTGCTTTTCAGAGCTAAACATTTTGAAAGAACAAGAAGTATTACTCAGGTTATGCCATTTTATGTTTTCTTAGGGAAAACAGTGAAAGCAGTTCCTTGTCTTTAGAAAAATGCTTAAAGTGATTTGAAGTACATCATATTCTTTGAAGAAAGGGATATTACAGTACCTTACTCAATTGGTGTAAAGAGCAAGATTTTTTCTTATTTGCCTGTACAGTGAAGGAATAATCAACATTGTCAAATCGTTAAGAGTACTTTCTGGAAAATGTATTGGTTTTAACATTAGAAACATCTTTCTAAATATGAAAATTAATCCAAGGACTTATTAAACCACATAAAATTAATTTAATTCATCAACTAATTAAATTAATTAATAAAATGGAGCTCCTGAGGTAATAGGAGCCAACAGGGAAACACTAGTGAAACACCTCAAAGGAACGAAGGTGTGTTCCTCCGCAAAGGTGACATGGCTAACAGCCCAGCTGAAGGACCTCTACGCCAATGCACAGCCACTGTGCTGCTAGAAAGCTACAACCTAGTTGCCATTACTGACACTTGGTGGGATGAATCCCATGACTGGACGGCAGCTGTCAATGGCTACAGGAAGTTCAGAAGGGACAGGTGAGGAAGGAGGGGTGGAGGCATTGTCCTCCATGTCAAGAAATAGACGGAGTGTAAAGAGCTGCCTCGAGAATAGCCACAAGCAGGTTGAAAGCCTATGAGTAAGAATTAGAGACCGAGGCAACAAAGGCAACTTTGTGGTTGGTGTCTACTACAGGCCACCTGATCAAGGGGAGCCTATTGATGAAGCCTCTTTACTCCAGCTACGAGCGTCATTGTGCGCGCAGGCTCTCATCCTGCTGGGGGACTCCAACCACCCCAACATCTGCTGGAAAGTAGCACAAGCTATAGGCAATCCAGGAGACTCCTGGAGGGCATTGAGGATAACTTCTTAAACCAGGTAGTAGACCGCCCTACCAGAGGGGATGTGATACCGGACCTGTTGGTCACCAGTGCAAGCGAGCCATTCGGCGATGTCAAGACTAGAGCCAGCCTGGGCTGCAGTGATCATGCACTGGTGGGGTTTGCAGTCCCGANACAACCTAGTTGCCATTACTGACACTTGGTGGGATGAATCCCATGACTGGACGGCAGCTGTCAATGGCTACAGGAAGTTCAGAAGGGACAGGTGAGGAAGGAGGGGTGGAGGCATTGTCCTCCATGTCAAGAAATAGACGGAGTGTAAAGAGCTGCCTCGAGAATAGCCACAAGCAGGTTGAAAGCCTATGAGTAAGAATTAGAGACCGAGGCAACAAAGGCAACTTTGTGGTTGGTGTCTACTACAGGCCACCTGATCAAGGGGAGCCTATTGATGAAGCCTCTTTACTCCAGCTACGAGCGTCATTGTGCGCGCAGGCTCTCATCCTGCTGGGGGACTCCAACCACCCCAACATCTGCTGGAAAGTAGCACAAGCTATAGGCAATCCAGGAGACTCCTGGAGGGCATTGAGGATAACTTCTTAAACCAGGTAGTAGACCGCCCTACCAGAGGGGATGTGATACCGGACCTGTTGGTCACCAGTGCAAGCGAGCCATTCGGCGATGTCAAGACTAGAGCCAGCCTGGGCTGCAGTGATCATGCACTGGTGGGGTTTGCAGTCCCGAGGGATATGGGTCAGGCAAAGACTAAAGCCAGGACCCTGAATTTTAGGAAAGCAGACTTCCAGCTCTTCAAGGAATTAGTCAATAGTGCCCCCTGGGAAACTGCCCTCAGGGACAAGGGAGCAGAACAGACGTGGCAGATCCTTAAGGATGCTTTGGAGCTGCAAAATGATGAACCATTTCTTCAACACCAGTTAAAGTTAGAGCTGATTTCTGTGTGTACACTAGTACTAGATGGCAAATCAATCTCTACCATTGCTATTATGAAATGCAAAGGATGTGCATAAGGTCCCATTACCATAATAGCTATGGAAAGATTAGCATCCTGAATACACCTTAGTCTTGTGTGGTTAAAGACTTTACAGGCATCGAAAACATGAATTCCTAACTTTTGCTGCTTTTATAACAGAAGTGGAAGTAGGACAAGTTTGGATCCACTCTGATCTTACCAAAAAAAGTAAATAATTATTTTCAGATTGAAGATTTTCTTTGATGAGAACAACATGGCAAGGAAGCCTGCCTGAATATTGCACCCCAGCCAGAATTTGAGACAGACCTAGTTCACCTACATCGTGCCTCTACACTGATTCCTAACTTAACTGTTGTGTAAGGCGAGTACTTTAAAAACCCTACGTTCTGTGGCAAAGTTCCTTGGATTTTGCAACACCTCACTGGACCAAGCTAGAAAACAGAAATTGCTATTAAGATAATGCTATCATCAATTCAGGAGCCAATTGCTTTCAATATCAGGAATGCTATTAGGGATCATGTATTTTTCTACCATGAGAGAAGGTCATGGTAGACATCTGTTTATAATTAAGCTGGGGGTGGATTAAAAAACATATTATGCACTTTTACTGTTCATTGCTCTAGTTTAGTATAACTGGTTACTGCATTCATTCACTATAGTTCAGTGTTGCTATGATAATTGTCTCAAAAGAAATTATTTACTTTATTTCCTTAAAAAAAACCCCAAATCTTACATATTGAGACAGTTGTTTAAAATATTAATTTGACACTGTATAAGTTTAATTGTGGCCCATTACAGTAATAAACTGTTATTTCCTTTCTTTGCCGCAGTATCAAGAAAAAAAGAGAGCGCATTGAACCCAAGGGGAAATAGACTTCTGTTACCATATCTGCATGATTAGCTGCTACACAATAGATCTTTTTACTCATTACACTCTGCACAACATTCTAAAACACAATTACACTGTAGTGTTAAAATATAAAAACATAGCCGAACCTTCCAGTTTCATGTTTTATTGTCTTTTTAAATGACCGGTAGTATTAAATGCAATGATAACACGGAAAAGAGAATATTTAACGTTGTGATTTTAATTTAGCGTTTGGCAACTCACCCAGATGGTGTGGGGTGGCAATGCTGCCACTACTTGAGCAAGGAGGCAGGTAAGAGGATATAAAAGTCAAATGCAATTCAGAACAATCTATTCAAGATTACGAAATAAGATCACTGTGTCAACAACCTGACATTGTAAATTAGACAGATGGTTATCGCTCTTATTGCTGGGCTGCAAGATATGTAAAACGACCTCTGTGGTTCATTAAATGAGATTCTACTAGACACCAAAAGTAAGGCAACTCCTCCTTTCTGTCAAACAAGAAACTGACCACAATACTTTGGTTCTATTGAACACAATTTTGGCAACTAAGGTGTATTCATGGCTTTTCTGTTCCTGTAAAATACTTACCCTACCCTTATCCAAAAGAGCATTAAAAGCTGTTGATTTTAATAAACCAAAAGCTTTTCAATTTTCCCACCTACTTCCAGAAAAAGAAGAAAACCATACTTAATGTGTATTTTACAGTAATGTCTTACATCATTGCAGACATAGATCAGTGAGTAATTTTCATCAGCTTGGACCACAGTGAAAAGCACAGCCAGTCATTACACGACCATTAATGACCACTACCAGGCTCACATTTCTTTCTCTAAAGATAAGCTGTAGTAGCAAAGACAGACACCAGTGATGGTAGTATCCAGGATTTTCTCTTCAATACATGATTCCTAATACATAATATTTTCAAGGGTGTGGTTTTTTTTAAAAGGTCATATAGGTAGTTTGAACATGCAGTTGTTATAGCTCCATACAGAAATTAGGTATTTCCATAAGAGCAACCTATGAACAATTTTTTGTCCTAATCTGGAAAGAAAAAGGAAATAAAAAACCAACCAAACAAAAAAACCCTCCCAAAAAACCAAAAAAACACACAAAACCCACCACCAAGCTGGTAAAGGGATAGTGTTTCTAAAAAGGAAATGGTCCTGCCACTTATATTTATGACTTCAAACCTCGGTATCAGACCTCCCTGCTGGAAGCATTGCAAGTTATCCAGAATACTTAATAAGGATTGCGTATCTTCATCCTCCCACTTCACCTCACAATACTTTTGGTGTGTAACTTTCAATAGTCAGTGAACATGGCCTTTATACTCCCATATCTATCAAGTCTCTCAAGAGTTTCAAGAAAGCCATTTGCTTGATGAACCATTTATTTCTAGATAGATCTTCACAGAGAGGGCAGCCACGTAGGACACCTCTGAGGAATCTTGTACTTGGTTAGGGGATTATAATATATGCAACAGGAGTCTATTAATGAGACATCTAGATGCTTAAATGAACCCTTGAACATTTAGCTACCAACTCCACTGAACATTCTTCTCTTCTATTATTGTCACTGTAAAAGTGAAGATCCATCAACAATGACTGAAAATACCCACCTGCTAATCCAAGCATTCAAATTCATGCTCCAAGTTTTCTATTCAGATGCTTCTATTTTAGAAATGATTTTTCAATCTCTCCTTCTCAACTTCTCCATAACATTTCCAGGAAAAAGCCTTTCATTTTCACTTAGTCTTGCAGATCTTATACGTATGTGTATGTATCCACCCTAAATTGTTTTACCCACAGAACAGCACAAGTATTTAGTGGCTTCAAGCAGAATTCAGTAGGAACTGAGTAATTATGAGCTTGGTGATGAACACATTTGACATAGGGGAATTCTTGCAGATATACCCATCTCAACTCGTTTGCTTAAGCCCCCACTATAATTTAGAAACCTACATGCAAAGGTTGTGTCAGGTCAGCATACGTGGCACATATGCTTATGCTACGGAGTTGATGGATTCTGCCTGTGGAGGGATGGATAAACCGAACAGATGGGATCCAAGGCTATTATGAAAGGCAAAACTCTCAGTGTAAAAGTTCAAGCTGATGAAACAAAATCATCTGCCCTCTGAGTGGAGAATCTTTTAATAAATGGCATTCTGCAAGAAAACAGGATGCAAGGGAGCCTAGAAATCAAACGTCTAAAAACTAAAAAACAGCCAACTGATGTTTCAAGGTTCACATGCAACATGATTCCTACTTTGGTTCAAAACCTGCTGACCTTTTGCGTAAAAAACTGTCAATCTCTGTCTTTGAAATGGCTACCCCCTGCACTCACACCTGCTCAGGTTCAGTATCTGAAGGGGTGGTTGTGTTTCCCCTTTTCTGAATCAGTTTACAGAAATAATTTGATTTTTATTCTTTGAGGTCTAAATTATTCATCAGTTAGTGAACTGACAAAAAGAATTTCATTAGGACAAAAACACATGTTGGCTCATTTCCATCAAAGACACACAGGGCTTGCTTTGTGAAGATGCTCTGGAATTCCTCTGACGTATGTCTATGCATAATACTTAGATTTAAATGTTGATTAATTAAAAAACCCAAGATACCTACCTTAGTCATCTCTTTAGCTTTATGCATTTAATTCTCCTACACACTGGCATGAAAACAAAGGAATCTAAACATGAAATTAAAAGGTCAAATTATATATTATAAGAAAGCATACCTCAGTTTCACTGAGGGGATTCATATCCATGGTAAATTTGGCTTCAAAGGTTCAGACTTTCCAGCAAGGTAAATTCCTAATTCTAACGTAGGAACAGAGAAGCCTTATAGCATGAAATCGCTAGTCTTATTTGGCCATTGGCCCATTATTTTACCATTATTTGGTTCTTGAAACGTAAAGGGAAAGGGAAAGAATTCTACACTGGAAAATTATTGGCTGACCTGCTCACATATCGTAAATCACAAAGACTAATACAGCAGAAAAAACTCAAAAAAATATTTTACTGTGTTATTTAGGGTTTAATGTATACATGTATATATAAAAGTATTAACTTATTGACTTGGATAATATCCTGTAGCAGTAAGCTCCACAGCTGAAAAGATTTTATTTGTTTTAACTTGTTTGTTAGTTTTCTTTGGATGCTCTCTTTTTTGCATTCTGGCAAAGGCTGGTCCACAAATAAGAAAATGATGTTACCATTAGGCAAGAATATTAGCCAAGTTTTTTAGTCTGCCGACTAAAATGCTTGTGCCAATACATAAGCTTCCCCCAAAGAAAATATGACGCTTCTCTTTTTCTGGGTTAAAACCTTTACATTTACTGTTACAGTGCCAAATAACAGATCAAATATAACCAGAGAGCATTTGGAATTCATCTGCGTTGCAGAAGTGTCCATGGGAGGATAGATCGGTAACCACTCTAGGATACCGCAGCAAAGCAGCTCTTCAGCAATTGTAATGGCTTACCGAGTCACTACTTTACGCAAATAAAGGTGTTCTAAAATGTTATGCTTCGGAACCCTTACTGGATGCCAGCATAGTAGCCACAAACACCTTTGCTGTTTTAGTCCTGTGTTTGGCTACATTGCATCCATTACCTATATTTATGTATACGCTGTATATTACTTTCATCAGGTGGCAGGAAACCATATTTGTTGTAGTAAAAAACATATTGAAAAAGCACACAGATGTAACTGCATTTGTTCATCTTCCAAAACTTCTGAGACAGGAACGGGGCACAGAGTAACTCCCAGGGACTGAATTCACATAGGGATGAATGTCTCTGAGCGTGGGTTCTCTGCCCTTTCTTTGGCGATGGTTTCAAATCCCTTCCTATGGGGCTATATAGTCTCCTCTGTTGGATGGGCACCAGTTCCTTTACATTGATATCAAACTGCTTTGATGCTTACCAGTTACACAGATATGATTCCAACATGACCTGTAGTGCCTAACAAGAGTAAAGATGTCCCTTTGAAATGGAAATACACTTCTAAGGACAGTTTAAATTACTGAATCCATTGTACTTTGATCACTGGTTGGGCTTGATAGATTATTTGTGTAATAATATATAAATATATATGAATATATATGTGCTCAATATATAAATATATATATGAATAAGATAAATGCTATTATTATCATTTTGACTTGTTTTTGCAAATGTGTTTCAAGAAAAATGAGCAGCTTTCTATCTTACTAAAAAGCACTGAACAGAAAAGGTACAGTAGTGGAGTAAATCATTATTTTGGTAGAATTAGCATTGTCTCTGACGACAATACCTACTCCCCAAATTTTAAAAGGAAGATGTGAACATCCTTCAGTACATTCAGCTCTCAAGCCTGTATCACTGGTATTCTTGGGAGACCAAGCATGAAATTTATATTTCAAACCCTGTAAAAACACTATACAGCCTTGTCTAAAATACATTCACCTCTTGGTCACACAATGTTGTCCCCAAATGACTAAAACTTTGGGGTCAAATTCACTGAAGTTCTACATTTTCTACGACACTTTGATTTCTGAGCACTTCTTTTCCAATATGATGTTCAACATCATAAAAACATGGATGATACCAAAGAGCTGAAAATAGGTTAGCCACTGCTTTTTAATTCTCAGATAAACCCTTTTTTATCCTCAGATCCAGAAATATAACTTTGCGTACAGACAGAAAATTAATTAAAACCAGGAGGTATTCCAAAAGTAGACTCATGAACAGAGCACCCCAACCTTTTCCCCAGTCAAAGAGAAAAACAAAAATTCCTTTTTACAGCTAATGTTTTAGTATTGCACAAGAAATTTTTTTCCCCTCAAGGGCATGATCATACTTAAATTTTACTGAATAAATGATGCATTCTTTTCTTTGGTACTACTTGTCCTCTTCTTTTTGGACAAACCTTAGAAGTACTGACAGCCTTCAATACTTCTTCATGGGGAAACCTCGGTCAGTGCCTTAATTTGGTAAAGGTCTCATACCACATTTACATTACCAGTAATCAAATATCAAAACTTATTTTTAAGGCCTTAACACTGCTCCATGTGAACTTTCCAAGAACTCAGACAGCTCTTCCTGCCACTTCATGCATAAATTATCCCATCAAAGAGCTGGTGTTTATTCTGAGCTCTTTGAAATTCTAATCACTTGTACACACCTCCTCAGGCCAGTCTGTGCTTTCAAATTTGGATTACTTACAATTGGGCTATTCATAACATAAGGCTATAGAATGCAACTTGCCACCCATTTACAAGCCTCTGTACATCCAACATATTATTAAGGATTTCTAATTGACACACTTCTATTCTTCAAAATTATTTTCCCAATCTAAGTTTACTATCAACTATTTAAATCCCAGCATGGTTAAAAATTGTTTTAACAGTGTGAAACACATGCAAGTGTAATGTAAAGTCTTTCTACATATTACTCAAAAGAATGCTTGCAGTATTTAATTATTTGGTGGGAATTCTGGCTATGTAGGTTGAGAAGCTGCCATTATGTCTGAGCTCCGGCAGAAAGTGGTCAGCTAAAATGTTTATTCCAAATGATATTTCATCCTACACCGTTAAACTGTAAAATGAAGTTATTGCCACGAATGATACAAACTCAGTCATACAAGGTTTCTGAGACCTGATACGGACATCTTAGAGTTTTTGTTAGCCAGTTTCCCACAGGCTGACAGAAGGATTTCACACTGAAGGTCACCAACAGCTCTCTAGAGATTCCCTCCACCCCTCTTCTGCCCTAAAGGACAATGACTTTGTAAAGTGGTAATTTGTGACTAAAGCACTGTCTGTTCTGTTAGCCTACAGTTATTCCTGACAGCTACAAACAAATCACCAAAGCTTTTACCTATGCACCAAGGGCATCAGTAGTAGTCCTTCAACACACCAGATGCAGATTTGGGTGAAAACCCAAGTCCTTGTAAACCAGTGAAAAGTTTGCTACAATTCCTCTTGCAATTACGTGCTGTATTGTCTCTATTTCATTATTTTGAATACAGTACCAATACAAAAAAATAAAATCACTGGAGGTATACCTTATGAGGACTGTATCTGACGTCCTTTAAAGGAATAGAACACTTTTTAATTCAGCCTGGAATGTAGTAGAGGCAGCTTCCTACAGGTTCTCTTCTGCACTCCCAAGGTATTTCTCAGCAATCTTCTGGTTTTTTCATGGTCTGCAGATTTTGGTAGACAGGAAATGTCTGCCTCTGTTATTGATGTGAATACGTCAAGGCTGTATCTTTACAAACATTCAGTTCCTGGGAGTTCCTAATACTCTACTCCAGCAGGAGTGAGAAAGAATAGAGACAAACTACACACTTCTGTCCTTTAAGTCTTCTAATATATCATTGGTGGTACATCATGTGTGTTTGACATTTCATTATTCTAGGTTTACATTTTGTGACTTGTACAAATTGAACAGAAATGGTAAATTACAGAGAACGGCAAAAAATACACAGACACACCTTTGGTTTTACGTTCCATGATTCAAATTCACACAGCTTTCCTAAGCAGCTTCTAAGCTCAGATGATGAAGGGTGGAAACATTTTACAGGACTGCATTCTATCTTATGAAAAAGTACTAAAAAATGGAGTATTAACCGTAATTACCCTTCATGATAGTATATTCCTTGCCTTCACAACCATGCATCAGTGAGACACATGACAGTGGGAATTCTAGCAGAGTAATAAGGTATACAAGACCGCATAAAGGGAAATAGTAAACGTATTGGCAGGAAGCCCAGTGGGCTTAATCATATTTTCACACTTGTGTAGTGTTTATATAACCAAATGTGGAGATAATGACGGAGAACCCCTCTCTTTCCCATTATATGATTATTCACACAGCTTACAATATTTCAATTACGGATTACACACCTGTTACTGTGCACCGTCAACCACTGCCTGCGCTCTCTGTGCCTTGGACACAGCTCCACTGCCCCAGTTCTAACACCACTGAACAAACTGCCTGCACAATCAGAGATTGCATTACTTACAACTTGCCTACTTACTTCAACAGCACTCCACAGATTCAGTCAATAATTCAGTGATAAAATTAAAGTGAAAAAGGAAAAAAAATCTGTGGTTAATAAATACTAGATCATTTATAGCAATGAGAATCCTCATGAAAATTTCCATGCGCATTGATCAAACAGCAGAGCACGGAAGAGCATTCTTATCATTGCTATGAAGTATACTTCCTGAACGTAACAGAGAAATAAGACTTAGGGTGGGTTTTTTTTAATGGATGTCAGATTTTTTTTTCCCCCATATATATTTATAGAATTTTGTTCTTTTTTTTTTTCATTTCAATGGAGTTGTGGAAACTTTCACCAGTGGAGGATCTGATGCAAGGTCAAATGTATAGAGTCAGGTTTTTAATTCTAAAGGAAGCTGAATTTGATACATAGCACAACCAGGAACTAGACGAAGTATTTGAATAGGATGCCATCATTAGTGAGGCCTTCAGCAAGAGCATGCTAGGACAGGTTACACGATAACCATAAGGCAGACTGTGGCTCACTTCACAAAGGATGCACCTCATTCCCGTGATTGACATCGTGCTGAAAATGTGGATAAAAAGGGTGCTGATGCTTTTGTTGCTTGGATCAAGCATCCTATCGGAGGAAAAAAAAAGTGGCTTTTTTGGTCTGCCTTTAAAATTTAACACAGATATATGACTGGAAATGGGAAGTGTCTTTAATCTTCTGCAATCTTACAACATAATACAAATCAACTAAACTAGGTTTTCATTTATTCTGACAAGATCTTCTGTAAGTCTACACTCTTATGGCTCATCACAAAAGACACAATTTTTTTTAAAGTAAGGTAAGGTAGTACTATTATTTAGGCTTCCGTGCTAAAAAAAAAAAAAAAAAAGAAGCCCTCCCTATTCCTTCTCTTTCTCTGATTAAATACAAACAGTTACGTGAGACAGGCAATGATAGAAGATAGACCACAGTAGTTAAAGGCAATATACATTAATGTAAAAATGAGATTTGTCAGAAGATGATCTAAATACCTTTCAGACATTAGTCAGAAAATACAGAACTGTGGGAAGATTAAGGCCATTGTCCTGCAAAGCCTCCGTTCTGCAGAGAATTTCACCCATAGAGAGTTTAGAGGATTGTCCTAGAGGGTGATTTCTCTTTGATTCCAAATCCATTATCTGACAGAACAGTTAAATAGGTCAGCTTATACCACCCATCAGGCATTTTTTTTTTTCTTTAAAAAGTAGAGAGATGCATATTTCCACTAGAGACTATTATTATGCAGTATTACAAGTTTATTTACATGCCTTTATTAGCTCAATGTCAAGCTTAAAATGTAGTTTTACACCAAAGATTAAACAAGAGTGAACAAAGTTAACAATACTGCAAGAGCAAGGAGCTTATCAATGTTCCTACTAAGACATTCTGATGGGGAATCACTATGAACTCTGCAGCTCAGTCTAGCTAGATAATGCTCAGCAGAAAGAATAAAGGGCATTTTTTACTGTTTCAACTGCACCTTTTTTTTTTTTCTTTTGAGCAAAGTCCCTACCATTTTTCTGTAGAAAAGATACTTAGGAATGTAGCTCAAGGGTTTGCCACAAGTATTAAGCCTGCACACTATTTTCATTTGTGATTGGGGATTTTAACCTCTTCACCTACTGACAATAAAGTAATTAAGTAGCTTGTAACCCATTTGAACTTGGGACATTCCAACTCTGTGAATGTGATCCAGATACGTAGAACAAAATAGCGCAGCAGAACAGCACGCTGAAAATGACCATTCTCAGTTTCTGAAACCAGTGAGAGTTCTTCCCAACAAATTTAGTGGATTTTGAAGCATGCTTCACACTAACAAGGGCAAGAAGCGTCATAATTTACTCTTTCACATGATCTAAATCTATATATTCCAAGACTATTTTAATGCATTGAAACCATAAGGAACATGCAACCACAGGTCCATAAAATAAACTAAAAAGATCCCTATTTAAATCTACCATTTGCTTCAAAAAGTGAATTATTACAATAAAATATCCCTACAAAGTAAATTCCAATCAACCACAGGTTTACAGAATGAGAACTAAAAAAAGTTAAACCCCTGCTTTCTGCCTCGATGAAGTTCAGTCCAAACAGATGTGTGTTTACACATGGCTGCAACTGAAAAACATTTATCAGGGGTGTCTGCTGAGGAAACCAGAATCTTAAGTCTTCAACAACAAAAATAAATCTAATTAAAATTTACTTTTTTGCTAAAATATGTGGAATGTTAGAATGAACTCTCACAGTAAGCACCTCTTTCTTCATGGGGGCACAAGCAACTCTGTGTTTAAGCTTAACGGAAGCACATAAGAAGTAACCAGCAATAAACTGCTAAACTACCAGATCCTCTGTTGCTTCACAACCCCGTTTATGACCCCATACTGTTGTATAAACTCACAATTAAAAGAAAACCTCCCTTGTAGTAGTCTAAATTTTTCCATCAGCTTTTCAAGAAAGAACTTCAAGAGAGAGCATGTTAATAAAATTGAAACTTGAAAACAACACTATGTGCAACTCATTCAGAAAACAAAACTAAATTATAAGCAAAATTGAGGGACACGTGGATTATAGTATGCTGTTTATTTTAGTAAACCTTAACTAAGTTAAAGTACTCATTTTGTTACATTATTGCTTACACACCAAAATCACAGATTGGCAACATGTCAGTTCTTAATACAACTGCGTGTATTTACTCTGCACTTCTTAACTACTTTGGTTTAGTGACTGCCAAAAGAAAGGGGAGAATCCTTCCCCAGCGGGGCAGGAAAAGACTTGTAGAAGTTGTTTAAATGCACTACAGAAGAGGAGTCATACAGAGAAGACCTAACACTGCCTTCCCCTCCTGTCAGGGGTCAGAGATGCCAGCATGTACCAACCAGGCATCCGTGCACACTGACGTGACTATGATGAAGTAAGTATAGTTTTTAAACTAGTCTCCTTTCCAATGAACTGAATTTTCATTTTGAAATGACAATTACAATGTGTATACACATGTGTGCATGCCTACATGTTCGTGTGTATGTATCTATACACAGAGATATATTATAGGCTGGAGGCTCTTCGGGTACGCCTGGGCATTTTCCCACAGTAGCTTTTCCACACACGAGACCACAATCTTTTAGCAGCTCCTCTCCTTTCTCATTATAGCCGAGATATTACTGCCTTTCCACTCAAAGCTTTCCAGCTGCTTCAGCCTCTCTGTTGCTTTTCACTTTAGAGTGCTACCCTTTTCCATCAGGGCCACCCCTCTGGCTGAGTCAACGACCAGAGCCAGGGCAACCAGCAGGGCTGAGACCCAGCCACCCCCTTCTGGAGCGTCCCTCTTTCCTTGTTTGGCTTCTGCTCTGCCTCTGGCTCACAGCAGTCATTTCTGGCTGAAATCACCCAAGATTTATCTAGCTAACGAACACCACTCGCTTGAATTCCTACCAGGATTTTTTGCGGAGTTCACTAATGACTGTCTCTAGACATCTTTAATCGGTGATGTGGCTCCCACACTGCATTCGCTCCCCAGCTGAAACATTTGAAGTAGAAACTTGATGCAAATAGTCTAAACCGAAACAACCCCATACATCCTCACTTCCAAAGGCCAGAACTCGGGACCTCTGCCCATTGTGCTCTGAATGTAACACACAGAGCGACAGTTTTGTCGCCATTTTCCTCCTAAAGACAGATCTTTTACTGATAAAGCATAAAGCCATAATGCTTGCAGAAGTAGAAGTTCAAAATTAAAACTATTTTACCAAACAGAACCTAAAAATTTGCTTTTTTTGTTCTAATAATGTGGCAAAAATTTTAGTGTTGAAGAGTTTAGAGACTACCTTGCTGGAGAAAAAAAACATTACTTAATCAGATCTAGCAGCCTACCTCTGTCAATGGCCCATACCTAAAACTTCTAATGATCAGGACAGAAGTAGTTTATCTACTCAGTTGCACTAAGAAACATTGCAGAATAGCTTCATAATCCTAGCAAGAAATCAGTTCATGCCCTGAAGCATTAAGATTGATATCCCTTGCAATTTTGAATCTTGACAGAATACTGACAAATGATATTTTTGTTCTTTTGGAGCTCCAAATATTAGGTTTAAATAAGAGTCACTAATACAAAGTGTGGTCACATTGCTCCTTCTCAGTAATATTCTTCATTTTTAGAGGGGAAAAAACACCTTAATACTAGTGCTTAGAATCCTTTGAATCTGAAAGAAAAAAAACCAGTTGTGGTTGTGGGTTTTTTTTCCAAGACAGCCCATATCAGTGGTTCCTTCCTTCCTCCAGTAAAATCTTTAAATCTAAACAAACAAACAAACAAAGTTTTTTAGCCATTAGTTCAAAGAAAGGAGAAAGAGCTGGAATATTTCAAAATCCTACAGAACGCAGACCAGTCTGTTAAAATCCCCCCTATTCTTCATTAACCATTGGGGTGCGAAGGAGGGAGATAAAGTTGTTTCTAGTGTAATACAACAGGAACCTATGTAAGCCAACGTGTGCTGCAGCATTTACAGATGAGAAACTGTCACCATACAAGATGCAAATGCAACGTGCAGTTTTTTTGCCTTCCAAAGTGAGTAGAAATTTTGCCTGGTTTTAGTCACAGCCTTCTATATAGGCAGGTTTTGTTTTGCTTGTTTGTTTTCCTTATACAAATCTTCAAATAATTCAAATAATTTTTTTGGTTTCTATAATGGCCATACCTTGGAACGCCAGCCCCAGACTCTCCTTGAAACAACAGCCTTTGCCCCAGAATGCTGCGGTCTAAAGCGCAGACTGAAAGCAAGACCTAGTCAAGATAGACATGGTCGGAGAAGCGAAAGACAACAAAACAAATTGGGTTTGGCAGAAAAATAGAAGCCTCAAGTTGTCATTTGCCTAAGCAATAAAGAACAGCAGTGATAACTCGTAAGGAAGGCTTGAAAGGCAGGTAAGTACTGACTGGGAGCGCTGCTGCAGCGTGGGAGAGCTATCAGTCCCAGATTAGTCGGGGAGTTTGCAGACCCCAAGGTGTAATTGAGCAATTTTCTTAATCTTGGTGATTTAGGATATATTTCATTGCTGTCTCAACTCATATGTCTACAAATGTTCATGTCCAGCTTTATCTCCTTTCACACATAAAATCCTTAAGTGTGCATTTATTTGTCTTTTGCACTCAGTCTCCTTCACAGGTGGGAATGTATTTCTAAACCTGAGCTGTGCTACAGGTTTATCTTTTCCCGATATCCAAAACCAAATTGGTGAGTACTGCACAAGACTGGAAAACCATCAGTCACAGGTTGTCTGTCCATTCATGCTCAGAGACACTAACTGGAATAACTGGAACACTGGGTCTGAGTTCCTGTGTGAACTTCCAACCCTATGGCGTTAGATCCAAAAGTATTACACTTACAGTTAACTGTGCAGCGCAAGCAGTAAGCACTTAAACTGAGACTCTTTTAAGAATAGCTGCTCAAGTATGACCCTCGTACGGAAAAGTTTTTGGTCCTTAGTCTGAGCATAAAAATTCTCAATACGCATACTACCCCTCAGCATCCTATGATTGTAAATAGAGAGAAATTATGAACAAGTAACATCAGTGGCTTTTCACAGTCCTTCAGTGTGACCTCACCCTCTCTGCATCATCCCTGGCTGTGTTATATCTTAATTAAAGCCTGACTCTGCAAACAGTCATTGAAAGGAGGCTCTGTTGAGTAAAGCAGTCCTGGATGGCAATACTTTTGGGATCAGGCCTTTTTAGTCTTAATTTTCACCTGTGCAGAAGAGAAAGAATGCCAGATACCAACTAAAGAAAAGCCTGTTCTGAAGCAGACAAAGCCCAATAACCAAGCTACCATGAAAGAAATTCAGATCTTCCACCAACATATGCTGGGACTCCAGGTAGACTCAAGCTGCTATCTTGGCCCCTGTGCTAAGCAAAGATGTACTGCTCTTGGCAGAAAGGGGCTGATCAGCAAAGCCCAAACTGTGCGCCAGCTATAATTCAATAATTAATAGTTCAACTATTCCAATTCAGTGCTAAGTCAAAAGGTCAGCCTTGAAAGCAACAGCACTGAAAACAGCTGAGCAACCAAATCTAGAAACCTCTGCAGAACGCACCTCCAAAGCACAGTGACATACGTGACCTGAACTTCATAATCTTCACCCAAATTCTAAGCCGGTGGTTATCAGCTTTGATGACATTACAGCAAGTTACGCCAGTTGCAAATCTACCCACTGCAGCTAGATGTTTTGTAATTGCCAAGTCAGAATGTGTGATACATTAAGGTTGTTTTGCAGCACTTCTGCCACACTGTTCTCTTTATGATGCACGATTTTCATTACTCAGTGCCCATGATTTCAACATATGTTTTTGGGAACAGCCTGCTATTTATTACACTCAAAGCAGTGTCTCATGCTGCACATCACTGTGACAGGCAATTAGTTCCCACTGAGCAATTAATTATTAATACAAATATTTATTTAAGAACTATTCCTAGTAAAAGTTATAATTATTTTTACTCCAAAAATATAAATAACACAAGAAATTACTGCCATTTTGTGTTTAAAATATTATATATGCAGCCACTCTAAAATATGACAGTGCATCAGTAAAACAGTAAAACTCTTGAATAAAGACAAACAGCTACCAGTTTCCTGTTCAGGGAGTAAAGCCAGTGGGTAATTCCAGGCCTCCTTTAGGAACAAAAGCAGGGACCAGGGAGGGGAAAGAGTTCTTCAGGCAACTCCAGGAAGAGCAGTGGGAAGGGATGTACAAAGAGACACAGAGAAGGATGCAGAGCTTGTCTTAATCACATGAAACAAAAGCAAAACAATTTCAGCACAGTTCCAGAGGTCAAATTCTCCATCTTTTAACCCTACTTCTATAGTAGAAATGGAGAGGAAATTACTATTGATTCAGATGGGCTGAAAAAGTGGAAGAAAAATGGGTGTAGAGAACTGATATTCTCTTTATATTTATTAGAAGTAGGTTTTTTGGAGGAGCTGAGTAATGTTGATGAAATTTTTCTTCCTTCTGAATCTTTAGTTGGAAAAAACAGGCTTTTTTTAAAGGCTTCGTGTTAACTAAAATTTCAGGGAAAAAATATTTATTTTTGTTCAAAACTATCTGCAATACACCCAAAGAAGACAATATTTGCACACCCATAACATGCAAAAAATAACTCCATCACTCTGTCGTAATTTCCTTCTTCTAGCACACAAACAAACATATATCTTTTGAAATTTCCCACAAAACAACTGTCATTTTTAAGGTCTTTGGTTAGAGGGCGATTTGCAGACGTACAGCCTTTCAAATGAGCAGATGTTCTGTTTTCCAGGGGGAAATCATACGGATATTAGAGTAGCTACAGAGGGATAAACTGTTTGCACGTAGGCCTGGCTCCTCATCAGCAAGTCTGTGCCAGTTTACTCCTTCAAGGGCTGGGCTGCAGTGATTGAGAAAGCAAAGATGCCAGACATACCTATCATCTTTATTGACGATAAACACCATAGAATAGGATTCTGTGACAGAAACAGCTTAACTTTTTCCCTTTTGGTTTGCCAACAACTACAGCTACAGTGGCTGAGCTCAAATCTGGAAAAACCACAGGATCATCTTATTCGTGGGATGGAGCCATAGTCTAGCTATGAAGCAGTGGAAGCTGTTCCTTCTAAAGACCTATCTGAACATCTTTGCCTTTTTTGCATGTAAAACCAAAATAAAATAAAATGAAACGAAGTCAAACGCCTCCCTGCAGATGTTGTACTCTAATTACATACAGCCTCACTTCTCAGCAATACATATTCTTTACAAGCACTATCAAACTGACAGCACTTCTACAGAAGACAGATCTCCTCAGTTATGCTGTAGCAATGGCGCTTTAGACAACTCCAGAGCAAGTATTTACACCTCCACTGCAAATGTCTGCACGGCTGAAACCATGCAGAGCTGTTTCAGCACTTGTGACTAGGCGCAAAAATATGTTTTGAGAATTTCTAAGCAGGATTACACGAGATACCTGACAAGTCATCTGGAACAATGATCAGGGCACACGCTGAATTTCAAGAGGTCAGTCTTAACTATCTATCAAGGTTATCTCTCTAAATGAATTGTTTAAATAAAGAGACAAAAAGGCTGTCATGAACTAGAAGTGTGATGGTTAAGAAAAATCCTTTAAATAGGTGGCTTATTTTCTTTTACTGTAACGGGAACAAACTAATGCTGCTTCGCTTCTCAACAGGCAAATCTTTCCCCTTCATTCAGAAAAAGTTCAATGCATCTTAGCTAATGTGCAATCTTAACAAGGCTCAGCTTTTCTGAATTTCCCCATATGGACACATGAATCTGCACCTCATTGCACCACCTCACCCTCACTGTGGGGCACAGAGCAAATAAAACTGAGAACATTGATCAAAAAGTGGATGTTTGTTAAGCTCTTGCACATATCACCAAATTTTGTATCATCCCACACCTCTGGGAACCAAACTCGGCAGAGGCATTCCAATGGACTTTAACATAAGCATTACGAAATAATGCCATCATACAATGTGCTCCTTTAGTTCGTATTTAAGTATATTTTGCACTCATTTTCTTCTTTCCACGATGAGGATTAAAAACTTAGAGTAATATCTCCAGCTAGCTTAAAAAGCAAACAAGAAGACAAGAATCACAGCAGAAGATAACCTGCACAGACTCCAGCAGCATTTGGCAGTGCTCACCTTACTTGGATATTAGGAATTTTTCCCTTAAAAAAGTCCTGCAGGTTTCAAATTACCTAGGAAACCTGACTCATCTTTCAGTAACTTTAGCTGTCAATTGTCTTTGAAAAATCACAGTTACCAACTGTGATTAAGATACTACTTAAATAAAAAATAGATCAATGGGGGCCAACTGCTACTCTAAGCTCATATTTACTCATTGTTGAAAGCTCCTTTAAAATTTCTTGAGTTCCTCTTTCTTCTGCTCCTGGTATGTCACAGAAATCATCCTGGCATTGTTGAAAGGTCAAGTTCATTTTAGGAAACCCAGGATTGCAAGCAGCTGCAGGGTCCCCTGATGCCATGCATGCCTTTCTTCAGTTCTCCTTTAAAAAACTCTAAAAGAAGTAAAAAAAAAAGTTTCTCTAAAAGTAAAATAAAATCTGTGGTGACCCTACAATTACCAGCTTCATATGATGGTGTAGTGTGCATATTCTCTACCTATGGTGCACCACAGAAGAAAACAGGATAGCGATACACTTCAGCTCTGGTAAGTTCCTGCTGTCATGTGTGTCTTTAATTCCAGGAGGGGCAAAAAAGTCCAACTTTTATTATTTTTTTTTCCCCCCAAAGCTATTTCACCACATGGAAAAATAGATATTATGCCATATTTATTTTTTATTCAGCTTCCATCACTTCTGAAAGTAAGACTTATATTTTTCCCCTTGTCTACAATAAAACTAGGCATTTTAAAACAACTTGGTAGGCATTTCAAAAGCACCATTCTTCAGATGTTTTTTTGAGCAATTCCATTTTCATAGTCACCTTGGACAAATAATGCCAAGCCAAATGTTTTAGTGCTTTGAGTAAATTAAAACCGAGTTACTTAGGAGAGCTCAGGAGGAAGGAAACAGGAATTCATTAATTAATTTTGACTTAACTGATTCGTGAGTGGTTAAATCAAATGACAGCAGCTTGGAGGCCCAGGCTACCAGCTGAGTTAGATATAACAGGAGGAAGCCGAAACAAAAGTGTTGAAGCAGTGAAATAAAATGCAGCCAATGGCACTCTAGAGTGGAGTCCCTGTACTCTGCTATTTAGGTGGTGACAACCCTATTTGTGACCCAAGGTTGTAAGGTTTTAAACTAGCACTAAGCAGAAGACCTAAACGCATGTTTGAAGGCTGCACACCCATCAATCCAAGGCAATCAGGCACCAGCTAGGACACTCCACTTGCTTACCCAGGTGCTGGGGAGGTGCTTGTGACTCCAGCAAGTTCAGTGAACAGGAGAGAGCTGTCAATGCTTATACCCAAACGGGATATCTGGTTCCTACCTTTAGAACTCGACAATCTGCCAAGTGAGCAAACATTACTTTTCCAAACTTGGTAGGTTTGCCAACTCCGATCGCAACATAATTCCAAAAATTAACTCATAAGAAAGTAAATCAGAGACATAAAAGGTCTAATTTTATACACACGAACTTTTATGGAGGTAAAAAGTACTGTATCATTTGTCAGTATGGACTTTCAACCTTTTAAGCACTTCCTCTTGCCTATTATTTTCAAGTTAATCATTTAGGTCTGTATCTCTAAAAACATGCTTATATCATAATGAAAATAAAATTCAGACTCCTTCCCGATGCTTCAGAGGAATAATCAAAACATTTCAAATACAGACTTTGAGAGAACACTTCAGTCCCTTGCTCAAAAAGAACTCCACAGCAATAACCTTAAGTATCCAGTAGCCATTTGACTAAAGATTCATCGTCCTAAATAAGGTCTTGTGAACCTTAAAAAGAATTCTTTTCCCAGCAAAGATGACTACAGGAAAGTTGCAACTGCTCTCTCCTTTCCCTGAAAAATCCCTCTTAACTTCATGACAATTTTCATGAGAACATTTACATATTTAATCAGTCATTGTAGTTGCTAATAGTCAAAGTGTTCACTAGTAAGGGAGGAAGAAATTTTGTGTGACTCGGCTTATTTAAAAATAAAAACAACAAAAAAACCCCAAAAAGAACACCCAAACCTTCCATTAAGGGGGGAAAAAAAAAAAGATACTGATATAGGAACTTTTTTTAGGGTTCTCCAGAGAAAAAATAAAATACAAGCAATTTTCCAATCATTTATGCTAAGTCAGGTAGAACTTAAGTATTCGTAGTCCTGCCTAAAAACAACGCAAGTCTCTGCTTAACTTTGCTCTCATGATTTCTACTTAGAGCAACAGTGCAAAGAACATCACCCACCACTAATGAGCCATAGTATTACCACAGGACTTGAGAATTTTAACAGCTTTCTAGTATGTGCCAGTCTCCCATTAGATAGAGTCTAGAAAGGGGACAGAAGGTTAAATCTAGCAGCAATAATGTGAGAAAACAGCACCATTGCTTAAAGCAGCTCTTTACAGGCAATTCGCTATCAGAGATGAAACAATTTGAAAAGCGTTTTTACATTTCTTTTTTAACATTTCTTCTCTGAATGCTGGTTAGCACTCAAACATTAGGTCACCACTAAATAGAGTTCATTATTTAAGGTTGCTAAATGGTGAGCTTCTTATTGGTAATAGTAAATACACAGAATGGACAGGTAGGACATTTCTTGAAAGCTTTATTTCACCCCATTAATGCTATGGGAAAAAAATACAAACGTGATCAAGTAAGGTACTTAATGAGAAGAATGAAGTCTAACATTTAAATATGTTTATCAGATGCAGGCAATGTATTCGGAGAATCTTAAACTTTCAGCTCCGAGAATTAGCTATGCTTTAATAGCATTCAGGGAAACAATGAGCCAATGTAGAGGCTGTCTGTTGAGTCACTGAGTGTTGATTCAGTCTGAATGCATCCACGGCAATGTACGGAGCTACCAGTTGGGAATGAGTGGGCGTTCATTAACATACAGAGAAAGAAATAAGCATGCTGGCGCATTGTATCATCTGTTTCACAGCTTCGTATTTTACCTATAGGAATTGCGGCAAATGAATAACTTTTAGGGGACCTTAGCAACAATCAGCAGTCACACTCTGTCTACAAAGAAAACAGCAAATTGGTTTAAAATCACTTCTTAGCATATGCAGTGAAAACCATTACATGCTGTCAACATGTTCAAGTCATTGTGCTAATGAGATGAGACAGGTTGTGTGACAAAGAAAGCAGCATGTTTCTCAGTGGTGAGAAGTAATGAGTCCATTGACCAGTACAGAGAACCTGAATTCTTGGCTGTTCTCAAATTCGGCACTCCCTCATCTAGCAAGATGCTCATCTCTGCATTTAGGATTTCTGTTATATTTTAGGTTGCGGGGTGGGGGTAATCTATGTTTGGCTGAAAAGGAAGGGCATGTTCTGACAGTTGGGGCAGAGACCACAGGTGCTCATTCACACCAATGAGCTAGAAATATCTAACCAGGCTTTAGAGGTCAGTCATCTTACTACATTGAGTGTCAATGATAATCTTGTGTCTGTTTGATCAGCAATCTTAACTGTATTCTGTACTATTAAACAGCTATCTTTGATAAAGAAAGCAGCCAACCAAACTTTGTAGGCAAGAAAAAAAAAAGTAAATGTCCTTGAAGACTGTGCCCCTTTCATGCTGTGATTAATTAAGCAATTACAAGTATGATTGGTCTTTTTAAAGTTGTCATAAGATATGGCAACTTCCCGTTATCTAGAATAAATTAAGAAAATATCTTCAGTCCTTTTATAAAGGACTAGAGCTGCAGGACAAAATGTTTCATGCTTCAGAAACTGGAGTTTTCTGTTCTCAAATATCACTGCAAATCGGGATGAGTCAGATGGACATGCCAAAGATCTGGTCATAAATATTTTGACTATTTCTATATTGCATCAGCAACTCACATTGCTAGATCAATAGACTTCAGCACTAATGATTTTAGCCCTTCAGCATGGAGCTGTACTCCCACAAACCCGAGAGTCTTCTCATCAGCAAAATCTACGTGGAAGTCAACAGGAGATTGCTTACTCATGTAACCTTTGACCCCAAATCTGATTAAATACAGGAGAGAACCAGACATGACAAAAGCTAAGAAACTTGTATAAAACCAAAAAAAGTAACAGGACTCTTCCAACATAAAAAAAATTCTTTAAACTATCAGACTGAACAAATAGTGATACCTCTCGCATATTCTCTCAGCTTTTGAAAAGATAACCCAAATCTCCTGCCACTTAGCTATTAAACAAAGGCTCAGCAACCTTCACCTGACTCGAGAGACTTTAGGCTTTTACCAGGAAAATCAAATCCTAGTGCTTTGTCCTGCCTGCTCTGGAGATATTTTGAAATTGTGACTTATCCCTCAGACCAAGCAGAAACACAATTCTGTCAAGCTATCTTTGGCCACTGACAGATAGGCTGAAGTATTTCAAGCTTTCTAAGTCACTCTTTTCTCACCACTATCTGTTGCAATGACAGTATGTCTCCAGCATATCTTTCAGCGAAGAGAACTATAATGAGAACAAGAGAAATGGAGTAATATGATCAACAGTTTAAACAAAATTTTAGGTCAATCCCACTCGTCTTCCTAGCTACTTCCCTATGCTTACTGCAACTCTGAGATGGAAATCACTTATTCATCAGGAATTTCATATTTATTACTTCATCACCTGATGTAGTAATGTCCCACTGGAGCTTTGAAAATGCTAATTAATGAATTTGCCAGGGGAAAAAAAACACTTGTCCTTATTTCTAGTTTCCTACATAGTTTGGCAATAATCGCTATTTCAGACAAGGCACAACCATTTACAAACACTATGATGAGGAAAGGACAGACTGTAAAAAAATCTTCACAATCTATTGCTTTTTATCATTTTATTTTGCAATAAGCGTTAAACATTAGGTGCTTTATACACTAAAAATAAATTATGAAGAAGCAAAAAAATAAAAGGGCAGGTCATTTAGGAAAAAAATAATCCATGACACATATTTAGAATGAACACAATTAATCCACACAACCCACTCAATCCAAAAATGTCAATAACAAATTGACTGACCATTTTTAAGGCAGGTGGTAGCATATTAACAATATGGATGTGCCAAGTTTACTGGAAACAATTCACTTACCTCACACAAGTGCTACTCTAGCCAGACCATCACTTAGCATGTCAAATATCTATAACTATCTGATGTACTTAAATAGCTTAGGAAAATATACAGAGGGGAATAATCAATTTTCAGGGGCAGAGAAGCAGTCACTGTGGACAGCATTTTGCAGTCCTTATTGAAAAGCACAGTTTTTCTGTAACTACTTGTATGGAAGAATATTAGGACCTGTCTGAATGTAAATAACAAGATTATCGCTTAAAAGTCCACAGAAAGTCATAGCATAATACACAGAAAAACTCACAAATGCAAAACTAACTTCTTCAGCTAGCTGCATCTTTCTTGCGACACATTTCAGGGTCCCACCGTGAACACTTATACTTCAGCTTCACCTAGACCGTTTCAAGTCTCTGGATTTTTTATTTTGCAAGAGTAGCAGTAGCATCTATTTCCTGATCCTTGCACCCCTTAACAGGAAATATTCATCTTTCCTCTTAAAAATGTAACACATTTCATTTCTCCATCCTGCAATACTTTATCACCACAAGAGACAGTTATCTGAAATTGCTGTAAAATAAATGACAGCTCTCTTAGCTTTTTTGTTATTATGGCAGAGTAAAAGATAGCCAGGCCTGTGAGTATGGTTGAAGAACATACAGTTAGTTCTATTCTGTGTACAGAGCTGGGAATCGGCATGTAATTAAAGGAATCTGAAGCCTTCTAGATGGTTTCAACAGAGAAAAAACTAAAATACAAATAAAATATAGAAAGTGTTCTGTTCAGCATTTTAATACAAGTCACAATCCAAATTAGTTCATTAAATGCATGCTGTGAAACTTAACTTTGATCTGTAAGTCGCTAGAGAAAAGGATAGTAAAGAGAAGCTGTGATAAACAACTAGATGTTCTAGTTTTCTCTCCTTAGAGGTCTCTCAGAAGAGATCCCACCACTCCTTTGGAAGTTCTTTTCTTCCTAACACATAGTCCATGGATCTGTTCCTAACCATAGATAAAAGGACAAGTTTTCATTAGGGTGCAATTAGGCATGCAACTCCATTACTATTAACAATGTAATGAAGAATAATAAGGTAGCAATAAGAACATTAACATTTTTTTGAGGTAACAGATCATTCTTAATGGAAACTGTGTGCCTTAATTCCCTATACATGGTAATGCAAATGGAGCTCATTTTGTCAGTTCATGAGGAGAAAAAGGACAAACCTAAACAGAAAAAAAAAAAAAAAAAAAAAGACACACCATCCCCCCCCGCCCCCAACTAACTAAAACAAAAAGAGACACACCATCCCACCCTGCCCACAACTAACTAAAGCAAGAATGAAATGTTGGCTTCTAAAAACCAGTGGGAATTTTCCTTTTAATTCACTTGGGGAAAACTTTACCACATGACTACTTATCTACTGATTTCAAACATTTTAGGAAGTACAGGTTTACATCCAAATCTATACCATCCAGAAACATACCATAAACGTGAATGTAATTTTGGTCATAGCTAAAATAAGACTTGATCCAATATCAAATGAAAAGCACAAGCATTTTTCTATTGACTTCAGGAGGTTTTGGATGGAGTCCATTTGGAGACTGCCCACTGAGGAGGATTTCTATGGTAACCACAGTGTTTTCTTTGCCAGAGGAAGATAAAAAGGTATTTAAAATAATAGCATTTTATCAATTTGAAAGCAAAATGTCTGGTTTCCAACTCTGGAGTAGAAAGGAAAGCTTTATTTTCTTTGTTATAACTAAACTCATAAATTGTTACAAAATAGCCCCTAAAAACCAAGAACACCACCCAATACACACCTTGTTATTATTACTGAAACAGAATGCGGAAGTTATTTTTTTTGTAATCACATTTTGGCTTATGCATTTACAATATTTCCTACTGCAAAAGGTACTAACTCACAGCAGCTGCTATGAACCACAAGTTGACAACCTAACTAGAAATCTGACAAAACATTTGATTAGTTACGCCTGGTGGAAGAGATAGCCATTCATCCAACAAAATTAAACAAAGCACCTTCAATCCAACCCTGTGAGGGGGGTTTTGTGTGAACTCCAGCTGACCTAACGAAAAGCTTGAAAATACAGGAAAATTTAGGAAGATAGAATTATAGATGATGATATGCTGGATAAGGCCAATGGTCATAGATTTAACTGAACATTAGTCACAGAGGTCAGTAATAAAGCTTATAAAATCAGGGTAAACGCGATACAACAGAATCACACGTGTGCAGGTAATCTCCTCTTTCAGGCAAATTAGTTGGAGGCTGGCTTGTTACAGGAAGTATAGAGGCTTTTAACAGTTTTGAACCACTTTCTCTTTTACAATTCCAATCTGAACGGCTACACAATTCTATTTTTCTTCTTCCTGTAAGCGGCCAATCCCTTTCTTGACTAGTGCCAAGCACTTGGCTCCAGTAATTGGAAACTACCTGTGCAAAGCTTATATAGAGAGCACAGGGACATCGTGCTCCCGCTGCAACAAATATTTTTGAATCTACACCAAAAAAGAATTACACAGCTAAAGAAAGTGTATGTTGTGCTACTTATCTTTGGATTTTATTATATATTTTGCTTTTATCTAGTTTGCTTTGACAAACTTGTTTGTTACTCTTCCCTTCATACATATATGCTGAATGTATTCTAAAATGGCTTTTCTTTATACTTTTTTTATGGCAACATATCAACTGTTTTATTAAAAGGCTTCCAATTCAGCACAAATCTCAGAAATACAGCAGAAAATATGTATGTGCCAATGCCAATACGATTTTTAAGGTATTAAATGTCTATTTCTTTTCTCCTTATGCTCTTTTTATTGTTGCCATGATCCTGAGAAATGTTAAATTGCCCTCTTGGACTGCTATGAAAACTGGAATAGGGCATCTCACAGCTTTCCTCTTGAGCTGCAGAACTCTAAAATGCGAAGGATGGATTCTCTGTCTTTTTTTCCTATCTCTGCTTGAGACATGAGAGAAGATTTCAACCATGCAGCAGTGGATCACTTTGAGAATACTTCCGGCACAGAGTGCTGAATTTCAGTGTTTTTTCATAGGAAATATTCCTGTTATGTTCTCTGGGCATCAATGCGTGTCGTCTCCTTTATTTTTATCTATTTTTTTTCTTTTTAATAAAAGGTAAAGGGTGACATCATTCATGACTTGCTTCAGCTTTAGTTGTAGAAGTGCTGCATGTAGAACTTGTGCAATATTGAGGTTAGAAAATTACTGCTGTGCTACATAAAGCGTGGTTAGGTAAAATCAGTCTGGATTCACCTCTTTAAAAATAGAACAGCTTCTTAAATTGCTGTTACTGCTATCACTTCACAGGTCTGATTGTACAAGGATAATATCCCTTTAGCTGTATCAGCACTTAGCTCTGAAGCAACACCTGAAGTGTTTTGCTGTATTTTCCTGATTTTTTTCTGATAGTATTTAATTGCAAAAGTATTAGGTGGTTCAAGTCACTGAAACAGTAAATCATTGAGACAAGGGAAACCTATGACTCATTCACTGAGATGCAAGTCCTGCTTGTCTTAATGTGGACAGCCATCTCAATTTCTCTTGGCATAGAGCCCAGATGACTTCACATAGGTAAGTAAAAATAGAGCTGGATTTACTGTGTGCATTTACAGTAAAATATCAATGGCTCAGGTAGGACACTGCTCCAGCAACAGCCGCAACTGCAGGATTATCCTTTCAGCAATACAATAAAATAATGTTCAGACACTGTGTGTTAGGTGGATGTGGGAACTTGCCTCCTGTACTTCCCTCCCTGTTGTTTTGGCCATACCACATACTTTATCACACTTTACCAGTGGTCCAGCTCAAAGAGCAGCAGGATGCCGTGCCTGGGGCCATCATTATAGCTGTAGACCCTCAGAGGCTGTAACAGCAATATTCAGGTTTCCCCTCTCTCTGGACAGGCAGTAAAGTGACCAGAATGAAAAGGAAAGGCAGTTTGAATCTTTAGGACACGATAGTAAAATAAAAACAAAAAAACCGAGGCGCCTCTGCACCTGTAAACCCAGCTGACTCACCATTTCCCACATCCAACCCAAAACCAGACCTCACACTGTGCAGAGATGCTGTCCTTGTTTGAGCGACACAGGACTAGTTTCTTTTCTAATGCTTGGGTAAACTGCACTTTTAGAAGACTCTAGTGTCTGAATTTGTGAAAATATTTACTTTATAGCCAGCTCTGGTGTCTGGGTTTCAAGATCTCAGTGTTTTTGAGCTTGCCGGGTGCAGGGGTGAGAAGAAGCAAGACCCGGGCACTTGACCCAAGCTGGCCAACAGGATTATTGCATACCATGAACATCACATTCCACATAAGTCAGAAAGTTTGCTGTGAAGCTCTTTCTCCCTTCATGGTGGCAATCCTGAGAACTTCTTGCCCTAGTGCCCGACCCCTGAACTCTTCCCTTCCTCCCGAAGCTGTAGCACTCGCCGTGTCCAACATTTGCTGTCCATTGCTGGGAGTGCACAGCTTCCCACAGATATAATGGGCTGAGTAAAAGCCTTGTATATTTTATAATGGTATTGGTATCAATATTGGTTCTTTAGTGTTATTACTGTTATTATCTAGTCTTATTCTATTAAATTTGTTTATATTTCAACTCCCAGGTTTCCTTGTTTTCTTACCCGTTCCCCTTCATGGGTGGGTAGAGGTCATCAGGTTATAGAATAATTGTCTAAATGACAATAAATTGTTATGGGTTTCTCAAACCATAACTGATGCTCATCAGGCTCTGCCTCCAACAGATGTTCCTAGCTCAGCTAGTATCAGAGTGGGCAGAGGGCTCCATGGGAGGTCCCAAGAAGGACAGCTGGTATTTGATGAAAAGAAGTGGGTGAGGGTTGTTGTTTTGTTTTGAAGTGTGTGTGTGTATACATGCATACATACATACGTAAATATACACACCTGCATGTATATCTTTGGAAATCACAAGATTCACTTTTACAGACTTCCTACTTTAAGTCACAGTTTTGGCCAACTGATATGGTGAAATAAAGCCTAGAGGTCTGCAATCCTCAAGATTCCCCCCGGCATGTTTTTTGAAGACTGCTCTCTTTGCTCCCATGTTGACTCTTGGCTTATCAGGATGAAAACATGTGCTTTGGAAACAACCACTTTGTCAAATCCCTTCCAATCTTTTGGTTCTGGACCATTTCACTCCAGTGGCTTGTCACAATACATTAATTCTTTCTAATCAGACTGAAAAATACTTTTCATCAGCTCTGCTGGCAACACATACTTTTTTCACAGCTTCTCACAGCTGTAGTTTAAATCATAAAGTGGCAGGTACCTGACAGGCAGCCATGGCACCACAGACACATGAAAATACACTGTGAGGAAGTACACAAAAAGCTGAAGATAATTTATGAGTTTTGGAAACTACTCACACTGTCAGTGTGGGTGGCCTTCTCTACAGCCTTTGGTAACACAGAGAAATACCACCCAATGTAAGTGTGTGTCTAAGCTCACTCCTGTATCCTTCTAAATTATTTAGTCCCTGCTTGGAAAACCATCTGGTTCTAAATTCTTTAGAGTAAGAAGTCTGCTTGACAAAGGGGAGAAAAACCTATGCTAAAGCAAACTGAAGGAATCACTAAGCTATGCAACGCTCTCATTGTGCTACACAAAGTGAAAATTAATTTTCTTAGACACAAGTAAATCTCCTTTATTCCTCACTAGGAGTCTCAGACAAAGCATCATCAGCAAACTCAGACCTTCTCTT
Organism: Chionis minor; assembly: GCA_013398295.1. Classification (NCBI taxonomy): domain Eukaryota; kingdom Metazoa; phylum Chordata; class Aves; order Charadriiformes; family Chionidae; genus Chionis; species Chionis minor. The sequence goes on from VZSF01007156.1 coordinate 432,622, forward strand.
ATCTGCACAAAAAGCTGAATTGTTTCTGAAATGAACCATAAGGTCGTCACTACACTGGACATTGAGCCCTTGGATCCAGGGTCAGGATATGCTGTACATTATCATTACAGAGCATAAACATGGCATTACATTAATTTTGTAAAATGTATGTGTTTGTCCTTGTTATGCATGAACTTCTTGTTCTATTTGCCAAGCAATCACAGCTCTAAATCTCCACTACGTCTTACAACACTCACGTATCAATGGAAGAATCATTAAGGGCATAAGATCCTTCAGACAGTCTCAGTCTCCTTCCCTTTCTCTCCTTGGGAAACTTCCATTCCAAACTTCTTTTACTGCTTAAAGCCTGCTTTCTAATGAGGCTATGATAAGCTACGGAGCATTTCTGCTTAATTTTCTGTTTGTCTCATGATTCACAGTGAATTTTTGGAAAGGAAATGTTTCAAAACCTGTTGCCTAATTAAGTGGAAGTCAGTGATCAGAGCCTTACCTGAAGGGAGGGGCAGCTGCAATACCCTGAGAAAGGAGGGAGGAGACCAGTGGAGTGGACTGCAAGCTGAGGACAGCGGGTGGGACTGCAAGCTATAGCCATTTGACGTGACCCAGGTAGGTCTTGTCCCTTCCTGGCTCTACCCGGTGAAGACAGAGGCACCTGTGCCCCCACAGGGCCATGTGAACAGGGAAGGGCAGCGGTAGGATGAAAAATTACAGCTAAGAGAAAGCACCCACTTCAGACTGCTGCTGCGTGGCGCTGGCAGCTCTTCTCCCGCTCCCATCACCCACAGAGCCGACCCAGAGTCAGCGGCTCGGCAGCTGCGACGGGCAGGTAGGTCTGAAATTATGAAATCAAGCTTGGGACGGCTGATTTGCAGCACTACAAGGGAGCAGAAGGACAGGAATAACTGGGGAATGAAAGAATATGTTGCCCCCTCTCATAATTTCATTAGCGTGTAAAACACTGAGCAAACTAGACATACTAAAAAAAAATCTCATCTTTTTGCTATTTTAATATTCGAAAATTCCCTGATTTTCATTCGTTAAGATGAGGTAGCCCTACAGTCACCAGTCATAATAAAGGCTGTATTGCACTGGGCTGTAAACTCATACTACAAAAAGGGGATCTTTATCCCAAAAGAATTTGAAGAATTAAATGACAATTTAACTACGCTGGGGGAACAGTATTCATTTTCATTACAGCTTCCCTTAAAATTGTACATGCAGATATATATATACACAAATACGTAAATAAAAAAGCAGGAGGGCTCTGTATTGAAGTTGTCATTGTTCAACATTCACTTTCAGACTGTGATGTAAAAGCCAGTCTCAAGGTGTACACTTTACAGAAAAGCTCTAATCTCCATAAAATTGCAAGGATAACCAAAACACTTCATTTACAAGCAATATGTAACCTGAATGTTTTCCCATACTCTGATGACAGAGGCTGGGGTTTTGTCTTTTCTTCATTTTCTTCAGAATGAGACACAATTTCTCTTTATAAAATCTGGCTGGAACCTTCATGCATCTGCAGCAAAGCTCCCTACTGACATAGATTCTGACTTACATTCTCAAATGATAGCTATCATGGGTTTTCCAGAAGATTAAGCCTTCTGTGTTACTTTACATGTAGAGTAGAATGCACTTGTTTTTACGTACACGGTAAGACTACGGTAATTTTAAATTAAAAAAACCCTCAATTTCCACTTTCCAATTTGCCACCATGACATAAGAATCATTTTACTTCATCTTCATGATAACTTTAAGTGACCTTCATATCAAACCAGGGTTTATGCAGGGCTGAAATATCAGGAACTGGTGGGCAGTCTAACTCTGGGGAAATTACTCCTCGAGCAACAGGGTATTTTGAGACCTAGACTACAGGTATGGATGCAGAATACAATAACTAAGGGTCTGCTTCCAGCACAACGTCCCTGGAAGAGACAATTCAGGTTTATAGTGGGAACAACTGACCAGTTATGTAAGATCACATCCTTCAGATCACTTAAAGATTGTGAAGAATCCAATCATCATTTAGCTGCCTCCTCAGATAGAGGATCAAGACGACTTTACATGTTGTGGATCTTGAATTGTTTTACAAGATAGAGGCAGATATGAACATCTTTATTTCACAGACGGGCTTGAAACATAGAAAGTTTAGGTGACATATACCCCAGATAAAATGATAGCAGAGATGAGAAACAATTACCTGCCTCTAGAACCTGCTGCTCTCCAGATGCCTACCCTGCTCAAATAAAATCCTACCACCTCTTTGTATTTACACATGACAAACTGGGACGAATAGAAAGCTGACGGAGTATCTGGCACGCTTTGCTCTTTAGTAAGTGCCCTATTCCTGCAGGTTAGGAATTTGCAAGAAGAAAAGTCACAGCTGCCAGAGGAAGAGTAACGATGCAGCCCTGTGGTAAACACAATAAGCAAAAAAACCAAGGGAGAAGGGGAAGAATAGCTGCTCCAGACCTCCACCAGAAAACCTGGCCATTGCTTCCAGATCTGCAGTTTCCCTGGGGTTCAGACAGATTATTCGTTACAAATACTTATCTGGCAAGTGTTGGCATTTTTCTTTAAGATCTATATTGCTTGAGAATATTACTGACACAGAACACATTTTTTTTCCAATGTAAAATATTGATTTTCAGGTAAACTTGCCAGTGTGAAGGCTAAAATGGAAAAGGTGAGTTACAGACAAACCTTCTTGGGTCCTTCATTTTTTGGACATAAAATATAACAAACTAAACCAATCTTTTTAGGCCAGGTTATTCTTTCATTTTTGTCTGACTACAAATTAGATTAATTTTCTCAGCCAACAGAAAAATAGAGGAATATTTCTGCTTTTAACAGAAAAAGCAGAAACATTTATCTGACTCTGAGGTTTGCCAAGTCTTAAAAACTCAGATGCAATCTTCCTGAGAGCTTTGGCCTAATCAGACTAAATTCTATAATCACATGCTTCTCTGAAATGTGGAATTGTGCTCCTCCATTTTCTATAACTGCTATGTAAAGTTATATTTTAGTTTTGGAAATGAGGAAATTTGTTTCGTAAGGGAGGAAATTTGGCTAGATATTTGAGCACAGGAAGTAATCCCATTGAATATTATACTTAACAATGATTTTCCTTTCTGGCAGCCTGCAGGATGCAATCCATTACATTATACTGAGAGCAGTTGAAGATAATTCATCAAAAAAACCCTACCTACTTTCAAGTCCCACATTTATATACACACATTCACACATACACACTTAGTAGTTCATATGCTTTCAGTGGACCTTCCCATATCATGACTTTGACTAATCAAGGGCTCCTAGATCTTTTATCAAATCGCAATGTATTCAAAGTGCCTAACACTTGGTGATTTGTACATAATAACAGAAATCAGCCTTCTGGATAGACTGGGGAACAAATGTATGTGCTGTTGTAGCACATCACATCCTTAACTCTGGGGTACTGCCCCAGGTAAATAATCCCTCAATTTCTAAGTTGAACAGTAGCCAGTACACTTTACCATGCAACACTCAACTGAAATTATTTGAGATGCAACATACCAGATTAGTTGCTGATATTGTGCAGTTTCTCCAAAGCTAGAACCAAGAAAACGGGTATTTTTTGAGCCAAAACCTGTGGTTTTCTTTGAAAATTTTACAAGGATACACAGTGAAAGAAAAATTTCTCCAAAAGTGAATAATATATTCCTATGCAGGACTTCTGCTGCTGATACCTTTTCTAGTCTTGTATATACCAATGTTCAAACCCAACAGAATACAAACATGTAGTTACCTACACTCAGAGAAGATAATGACCATGCTGCTGAGGCACATGGCAATGCCAAGTTAGACCTATGGCTAGGGTATGTCTTAAAGCAGACAGAAAATAGATAAGAATAGCAATAAGTTGCAATGAGTTCCAGCAGCAGCCTCATCAGACTCATGCCATTTTCTTTTATTCCAGTATATTGCTAAAAATCCCTTCAGGAAGAATATAAACATGAAATTACTTTGAGCTGTTGCACCCTGATCAGAGACAGCTAGCAAGAGCTCCCAAAGCTTAGAAACTGTGCATGATAAGAAGGGTGGAGAAGAGAAAAAGTTTCTGTTCATTTCTGTTTCCTTCAAGCAGAATGGAGCTCTTCTGCCAGCATGATCTGGTAGAAACTTAATCTCCCTTGATTTGATTACTCCTTTGATTTCACAATGGGTGGGACCCTTCTGTCAGTAAAGTCAAAAGGAATTTCCACTGTGACAGTAACATGCTTTATCCTGCTCATCTGAGATCATTCCTTTAAGTCAGGAGGTGTTCCACTTTTAATTAAACAAAATTAATTCTGCATTATTTTTTTAATAGGTTTTCCAAAAAAATAGCTTCAGTCTTATTGATTACAACTGCTAAGTACTGACATGTTTGCAAAAATAGTGCATAGTTGACAGACAGGAAAAGTATTTAATTTTCTTCTAATCAAAATGTAGAAAGATTCTAATCCCTTCATTGAAACAGCAGAGACAATGGACTTAATTTCCTTTTACCGGTTGGGTGGATTTTTTTTCCCCCTAAGTGCTCCCCACACACACACACTAATTTTTTCTAATATTCTTGCAATGCATACCTGAAAACCTCCTCTGGGCCCCCTTCAATGGCAGACACAGCCCAGGATTAGTACTAGCGTCTTACCTTTGCTGTCTTGGCTTCTCTTCAGAACCATCAGCACACGTGACTTGCACTGTACTGGGTAACAAGTTATGCCACCAACTGGACCCTGCAGAAATAAAAGCATTTGGTAACTTCAGAGCTGTGATAAAATCCTTCTTTCTCTCTTCCAACACTTTTCCAAGCTAATAGCATTGCCATTTTAGAGATTAAAAGTTTTACAGTTCCATGATTAAACCCAAGGTGAAAGATCAGTGGGAAAAAATAAAATTTAGCCTCAGCCTGTTGGGTTCAGTGTTTCAATAACCATCATCTAGTTGCTGCTTTTACTTAAAGCCCCTAGGTACCCTCCAGCCCCTAGTTTGCTTAAATAAAGGTAAGGTATGACAAAAACCCAAACCAAATATATGGCAGATGTAGTTTTGTCTGATCTTTATTTCAAAGCAATTTGTATTTCCCAATATATGTTGTATAGCAGGCTACCAAAGGATATTTTTATTAGTTATTTTTAATTTCAGCTTTACATCATTATTCCTTACATTACATGTAGAATGCATTTTTACTCAAAGCATTAACCTTCATCTCTATTCTATTTATGTTTTGACAAGACTAAGGATATTACTTCCTCTTACTTTTGTGCTTGATTATTAGACTTACATGACTTACACTGATACTTATCAGCAAAGCTGAAGAAGCTACTCTGCCTTTTGTTAGGCATCTGCATTACTGTTTTATGTACTGGCTTATAGGTAATAGAATTACATTAAGGCTCCAGCACTACGTTTATTGTATTTGATCAAATTTGTTTGCAAATGGAAATATTACATTCAAGCTGCATTAAAATAAATCATCTCCAGAGATCTTCAGATAGTATATTACTCATGGGGAAGGCTTCTGTACATATTAATAGTTACTCAGTTCTTCCGGGTACCCATTTTACTTAATACTTTCAGGACGATATATGCAATATCTCCCCTTCAAACGCATGAATGGATTAACTGTACAGCAGCCTTTTGCAGGGTTGCATTTCTGGAAAGGATAAACATACTGCTAGTACCAGGCTCCAGTTCAGTTTAAATTAAAGCATATCTATTCTGATTCCAATCTGCAGCTTTATTATAAAACAGCAATCACTAATAATAAAGGCAAAAAAAGCATGACTTAAAACACAGCTGAATAAAACCTTGCCTTCGTACAGTATGACCCCACGTTTATTTATGTTTCAGAAACCATGAATTATTTATCTCACAAGCAATAGCTTTTAGTAGTCCCATGAAACAAATGTGGAAAATGACAGAAGTGCAGTAAAAGAGCAGTAGCAGATGAACATCAAAAGTATGCAAGTATTTGACATACAGACTATGTGATCAATGTCTTATGAAGCCAATACAGCTTTGAGTCCAGATCCGATTCCTACAGAAGTCCAGGACCATTTCACACCAAAAAAGCACATCTTCCTACCTGTACGTTTAACAGGTTTGGAGATGAGGTAGAATGATGCAGACTGTATGTGGAAGACTTAGACCGGCAGGTGCTGCTGTACAGAGCCTTACCCTCCTACTCACACAATCCTAGTTTTTCCTGAGACTGTCTACTAGTTGGAAAGCATTTTTTGTATCTACAACACTCATAACTACCTACATGAGACAGCAGTATTTCTCAAGAATCAGACCAATACATATGAGATGGTATCTAGAGCATCACCTCTCAGGAACATTCTGGATGTGTAGATTGATTCCCCTCCATCTTCTGCACATGAATGAAATTTAGCTTACACCTTTTTCTTACTATCACCTGATACCACCACCCCACCAAAAAAACCCCAACCAAACCACAAATAAAAAAGATTACAGAAAAGAGTCAGTGTTTTATTGCAGTACAACCCTTTGTCTCACTTTCCAATGCAAAGATACCTCGCTTCACATCTTCTTCCCAAATAAGCTTTACAATAACTACTTCAGAGGAAGTCAAATCAAACTATTAGTGCTGTAATGACCCCACCAAGTAGATAAAAAACATGAATTATAAAAGCTGCTGTTAATGTTTCTATGTGAAGTTAATACCAACGATGAGCTGTGCCTGAAACTGGTATGCAGGGAGATACTTGTTGCTTGCTCATTGGCTTGGAAAACTATTAATGAAATTACTTGTTTTAAAAAGAGAAAAAAATTGTGGTTGGTTTTGGTTTTTTTTGTCTAGTCTGGGAACAACTGGCATCATCATGTATTTTCTGCACTATGTCTAACACCTAGCAGTATCTCCTTGTAGAGCTATAAAAGAGAGTTGCTTGTACAACTTGGAAAGGAGGCAATTTACTGAAATTAGGTAATTCACCACTTGGGAAAAAGTGCTCTGCTCTCTCCTTGGAAAACCCCACAGTATCTCTAAGGAACGGTGAGGGCATTCTTCACCTTGTGTTGCTCATTAGCCAAATTGCAGACACAGCTATTCATTTGGTGAAATATAAGAATAGCTAAACTAGATCTCCCAGCTCTGTACTGTTTCTTCCTGTATGCTGTTTCTGACTGTAATTAATACTAGATATTTCAAAGAAAGATAGGAGATCTCCGAGTGACCAGGTAGCGGGCGATATTTTAGCAGCCTGCGTGTAAAGAAGGACATTCTCCAGACCAGCAGCATTAAGATTTTACAGGAGTTATTGACAGACCTCAAAACAAGTGACTTCCAAGTGGAAAAAGGCTTTGTTTTCTTTCGCTTTGCTTTGCAATCTGCCAAAGTTAAACTTTTTGCAGGAAAATTTTGCAGTTTTAAGTTTTGGTAGTAGACTAAGAGCTGTTTGCAATAGCGCCCTTCCCAGAGATTGCTTCTAAACTCCATCTGCTCCTTTCCAAGCGTGGCTTACCTCCAGCAGGTGCAGCCCCAAGGGCATTCGGAGAAAGAGCGACAGGGGTCTGCACAGACACCCCCTCCCTGCTCTGCCGCCTCTGCGCCACACCAGGGCAAGCAGGTGGGCCCACAGCATGCCACTGCAGCCAAGGAAAACCCTTTTTTTTGTCTTGGCCTGAGGACTATCCAGCACCAAAACATCTCTGCAGCTTCAGAGGAGCAGTACCACTGGGCAGCAGCCAGGGATGCTGCAAGCTGCCAGCACTGTGGGCAAGAGAAGAACAGCAGAGACCTACGGAGGAGGCTCAAAACCCTCCCAGCTTCCCAGTGAAATCCAGGCCCAGTTTTGAGGAACAGCTCCAGCTTTCTATTACTGACATCAGCAACATCTGCTGTTATCTGACCTGAGTGTTCCTAGCACTTCCCAGCTTCCTTTCAGACTATTACTTTAAATAATGACCCTCAACGTCATGATTTGTCTGACCAGGAATCTAGTCCCATTTTGTTTCTGAGAAGTCCAGCTCCCTTCTGCGAATGTTCTTTCTAATACACATTAACCATAAAACTAGAATTCATTCTGAAGAAGTTCCTGAACGTTTTCTTTTTAGCAGCCTACTGCATTTCCATAATTCTTACATTTTTCTGACTTAATGGTAACAGCAGGTACGGCAACTGCATGATCTTCCCAAGAAGCAAAGTCTGTTAAGGCGTAATTTATCAGTTACCCGTCACTCACACACTTTTGCTAGGGAGGCCAAGTCAATACCAGTTTTGAAGGTGATCACTACCTCCATGATCACTTACACTTCCTCCGCCAGCCTCCTGACTGAACTGCAAGGCAGTAGGAATACAAGTGAAAAGCACTGGAGGAAATAATTTTCACTCCTGTATGGAGGCTTTCAAATATGGTCAGCTTATTATCCCAAAAATGCAACTTGATTTGTAATGGAAAATGCATTCTTACAGGGATGCTTTGCATGTATTATAACCGATTTTGCTTAAAGCTGCATTCTGTGCTCCCCGGGTGTAGAAGACCAAAATGATGCTCATGACACAGCATTGACAGAAATATTTTCATGTCTTAAGTAAAAATAATTTGACTGCACCAGTTATACATACGCCAAACAAGGAATCCACTCAGAAGTATTATAATTCTTATGTCTTACCTTTAGACTAAGCATAATTCCTCTTTCACCCTCGTCTGAGTTTAAACTTGAAATTCTCACTTTATAACCAGATACAGCAGCAGGCGTATTTCATCCTGTCAGTTCAGAATACATGCTATATCCTGCGGCACACTATTTGACTCTTTAGTCTCAGCATAAATGACCACCCGCTGGAAGATTTAACAATCTTAACTTCATCACTCAAGTGTTTTCAACATTCACCTTCAGCTCACTTAAATTCAGTGGGTGCAACACATTTTAAGATACAGATACTTGCAGCTCTCTCTGAGGCAAGCAAAATGAGTATCATTCCCCTTAAGGGCTTCAGCAGAACCTGAACACTTCCAGCTCGAACACTTTCACATTGAGTAAAATGATCTGGTCTGAATTTTGAGAACTCCAATTTAGCTTTGCTGTGCTTCATGTCTGGGCAGTTACAGACTTTTGGCTGAGACTTAAACAAACCCAGAAGTTTACTTCTTTTTCCTCTCAGGCATTATGAATCCTTGAATGCCTTGCTAACTCAATCAGACTGGATTTACCTTTGTAGTCTGCAGGGAGTGATAGATCCTACAAGTCTTAAGATCTCCATCTTTAGAGAAGCTGACTAAACTATCTCCAGTTATAAGAAGGGGGAAAAAAATAATTTAAAGCCTCAAAGATTAGTCAGCTTAACTTGACAATTCCCATAGGAACCCTTTTCCATTGAGATCCCATATTTTAAGAGTTGGATTTCTTAATATGTCTCCTGATATTTGACCTCCCTCTTCAGAAATAAAATAGGTGTTGTACATGAAGGGAATCATTCTGTTCTGCTCAGTCTTTTTCTTTGTAAAGTTTTCAAAGCATCTCAGTCTGACAAACTCCATCCCGAAGTGCTTAAAGAGCCGACACCACCACATTTAAAAATTTGTGAAAGGTGTACGCACTAAAAAGACCATAAAAGAGTAAATGTAACATCTATGTACAAAACTGGTCAAGAAACGGAGCACTAGGTATCTTGAAGAGACTGTGTAGTCTCCAGGATTAGGTTTCTGATCTCTGCTAATATATACACTTCTGGTGAGACTTTTCCAAAAGCTGAGGCGTACATTGTGGCTCTCTTCCATTTAGAGTTTCTGATCTCTAATAAATATAGTGTGATCTCACATTGCAGTCTTCGTCTCAAAGACAATGTCTAGACCCTCTGAAAGTTGGGCTAGCACGTTACTCAATTAAAATACAGAAGGCATCCTTTTCTAGTCAACTAATTTTGTATGATGTGGGTATTTAATATCTTTAAGAGCTTTCAACAGCTTAAGCTTACCAGAAGTCTGCCAACAGGTCAAAGAGTTATTAGAATACAGACAGTCATATATGCACTGAGGAGAATCACACGCACTTCATTTCATTACAGAAAGAAGCTAAAACCTGAATTTTTCCCACGTTAGGGAAAGGAATTAAGACGTGAGCATATACTCAGCCACTTCAGCCTCACCCTTGCAGTTTGAAGCAATAGCCACAAACACTGCTTCACACTCACAATATATAAGAAATATAGATCAACTTTATTCCCCCAACTCCTTACTAAAACAAACTACTTCTCTTATAACTTTTATACTTCCTTACAACATTTTAAAGACTTAACCATTTTCTGTTCTAAATAAGGAAAACATTTCCAACAGAGATCAATGGCCAAAGAAGTCTTTTGATTTGCGGTCGGTCAAAACTTGTGTTATGTTTCACTTACAAAGACACAGTATTTTGATGTTTTCTGTAATTAAAAGTATTTTTTGGTAACAAACTCAAGATCCAGATCAAAATTACTTCCATGATATGTGCTACAGCTGGAGTAAATAACAAAACCAAAGGCATTCAATTCCAGCGCCTCCTTTGTTTTCACCTCAAACAGGTAAAGACATTATCTTTCAGACCATAGAAACCTCTCTTCTACTTCATGATCTGCAAGACAGATGGTGAGGAAACTGTCTTCCAATAAAGTTCATAGCCTTATTAACAATCTGATGGAAATTACGAGTGATTTCACATATACCTTTACCCTCTTTGAACAGTGAAAGGTGCTGAGAAGTCCTTGACAGTCAAGCAGTCCATGCACTGGCAAGACTAACTCCCTGCCAGTCCAGGATCAATCCCTGGGGCAAGATACCAAAAGGATGGGCGCATTAACCAAATCCCTGTGATGCTATGAGGCACAGGAACTTAAAGGGCTACCCAGGGAGTCTTTCCTAACTTGGACAGGCCTTCCCCCCTCACATTCACAACCTCATTTAACTGTTTCTCACAGGCTTGGAGTACCCTGTAAAATCTGAGACCGTGTTCAGTATGTGTCACCCAGAAAAAACACATCAGATTTTCATTTAAGAAGTTAAATTAGTTAAATGCTCCCTTTTCTTTTCCTAGAACATCTGGTTTTGTGATGCTTTTCATGGCCCATTGGGTGTTGTAACAGTAATGTGCAGTTACATGTGTACTGCATTTGTCTGCCATTAATACCAAGTGACATTTAAAGCAATGATGACGCACAGTGGTCCCCCTGCTCCCTTTCTGCATCTTTTTCAGAAGGATTAAAAAAGCAGTAGCAAAAAGAAAAGCTGTAGCATGCAAAATCCAGTTCACAGGTTCAGCTGATGGATGTGGAATCATACCCAGAAGGATGACTCTTTCCCCCTTTAAAAACAACATAAGAAAATTCGGTGCAACAGACAAAGCAATGAATGCAATCGTGTCTGTACTTCTGGAGAGCACTTCGTACAGCTTGTCACAAAACGTTACTTGAAAATATAAAACCAGGATGACTTGTCTTCAATGCAGCACAGATAAGAGAAGCAAGGACTAAGTAAGAACAGCAGTACAGCAAGCTGGGGAGGGATGCTGAAGGAGAAATAATACTGCATGGGATACTATAGCAAGCTATTTGGACACCTCATATACTCTTCAGGTAGGTGGCCCAAGAGCTAATTGGCACTTTGCATTTATTTTGCCTGTAGAAAAACTGGAATTTGTCTCTTCAGAAACATTCAGAGCAAAAGGGGTTGATAAGGAAAGAAACATGGTTGAGAAACAGAATTAGATTCAGCTTGGGAAAAGGTAAAAATACAAGTATGTGAAAGACTCTGCTGCTAATATCATTCTCCTGACATAGTTCACTTTCTTAGACAATTCCAGATGCTCCTGTTACCAGAAGTAGCAGGAGCTTTTTTTTTTTTTTTTAAATTTACCTTGTCATTTCTCCTTGGAGACAAATCATTACATATTATTTTACAGGTAGGAAATGAGCCCAGAAGTACGACATTTACTTAAACACATACAGAACAAAAAGCAGGGACTGAATCTAGGTTCCTGGAGTCTCTGTGCAGCACACTAAACACAAACCTGACATTGCTGTGGTCACATATGCCTCTTTCCAGACCGTCCATCCAGCCTGCGGCTGTAACAATATACATAGGGAATCTAAGACCACAAGTGTTAGGGGTGAAAATTATTGTTGCAGTATCATTGCAGTATTGATCCTTTCTATTCTGAGTTGTCTGAACACAGATTGCACAGTTCAATCTTAAAGACACAGTTTCAAATTACAGAGCATTATGGGCCTATCTTCCCTAGATGCTGAATAAAGAGACTCAAGAATTTCTCATTAGAATGATTCCCCACAGAAATGCCTTTTTCCTCAAAATTGAAGTTTACAGGAAAATTCTGGTTTTACCAGAAACATTTCATTCTCTTTTGAGAAATTCCTAAAGGTATCTGATCCTTTTCTTCTGCAGGCAAAGATTAAAAAACACGTGCCAGACACGCAGCTCGCAAATTGAGGGCAGGGTTTGGGGGCGTTGTGGAGTGGGGTTTTTTGGCTGTGTTTTTTTTTTTTTCCTTTGTGGAAATTCCTTCCCATAAAAAACAATCAAGTATATATTTCTTAAATCTCAAATTTGAGACAAACTTTTATCACCCCACTCCTTCTTTTAATTTTGCTGTCTTTCTATTTCAAGATTCCTGATTAACATTACTGACAAGAGAACCCAACGTCTGTCTACAGGTATGAGAATATTGCAGACAACAAGAAGTGCTGGTGAAACAGATCCAAGATCATGATAGCACTAGGCAAATAAAAAACATGTCCCAATGGCAAAGATATTTTAAACAGAAACACAGTATAGCTATTGGTGTTGAGTGTTTAAAAGTGAATTAAACCATAACTAAGAGAACAATTTTATGTTGACAATGGCATAAATTTTATTTAACACATATATATAGCAGGGCAGCATCACTGCAAATTTTTTCTCTCTTTCCATAAGTAATAGAAGAGGTGTGGTTGTGGGGCTGTCTGAGTTTAAAACGTTCTGTAAAAGCCCTGGTTGAAAGTTTGATAGAGTGATACGGACTTGGAAAATAAGATCCTAACAATATCAAAACAGGTGCTGGGGAGAAGGAACAGACTCAAATTCCAGTCTTCGTAAGGGAAAGTCTGATCTTGGGTACAATATTAAGCCCTAGCACACTGACATGAAAGAGAGACATTGTGAATGCCCCAAATGAAAGAAAAGCTTCAACGTTTCCAAAGTATTAGACCTGAGATCATCTAAACAGGAGACACAAAGCTACAGGGAACTGGGCCCAGTTCTACTGCTCACGAAAGTACTTGTCCTCACAAACATGAGGCATCCAGGCTGTGTGTGCCACGCCAGGCACGCTTCAAAAGCGTGTACCAAGGCTTGTAAGAAAAGGAAATGCAAAGACGAGGCCATAGCAACATTTTCAACTTTTATACAGGACTTTGAAATCCTCATTTTAATATATTTTGAGGTTGCAATTAACTTGCTTTTGTTGTACTTTTGTTTCAGTAAACATCCATAGCTTTTCCGTGCCTTAGTGCGCCTCACTGCAGTGTTAGGTATGAAGAAAAAGAAATGTTAACTCTGTTTGCCATGATCAATAATTCATATCAATGAGGCATGGTGCAAATCATTAAAAAATGGTCCATGTTCACTAGATTCCAGTATTAATTCCATAGAAGAAAAAACGATGACTGTTGCTTTTCAAAGCTTCCTCGTGCTGATTTCACTTCGAAAGGAATATCCCTAAATTCACTTACGCAGAACCAGGTAAACATCTGGAGAAACATTCTGGTCCCATTTGGAGAAAATACCCAATAGAAATTATACCACGATTGGGTTGGTGATTTTGGTTTTGGGTTGGTGGTGTTTTTTTTTTTTTTTTTTTTTTTTTTTTTTAAGTACTTTACTTTTTGCAGATAGCCTGTTTAACAGCTGATCGTGGGGGACTGACATCCACTATTCCCCAGCTGGCCACCACAGCTGACAGCAGCTGGCGGACTGCTAGCCAACTCTGCCCGGAACAGCAAGCGTGGCTCTGCACCGTGGGAAGAGAGGGAAATGAAATGTCCACTCAGCTTTCTTACTTGGATGATTTCCTCAAGTGGCTTTGCCAGTACTCACTAAAAAAGCACTAATTAAAGTTGTATGAAAAGAGCGTGAAATTTTAATGTCAAAGCAAAACATTAGAGATTAATTAATGTACACATATATAAACTTTGCAGCCTTATAGGTTTAATATGAGGGAAAGAGATCTCTTGATGTGTTCAAGATTACAAGAACACCAATTTCCTCAACAGTATTTCACTGAAATATTATTTCTGATGTAACAAAATATTCCTTGGAAAGTCCAGACAGGAATGTCCGGGATGCAGTGTTTGCCGAGAAAACAATACAGACTGCAATTTGGAAAGACAGTGGAGCTGGTCGGGTTTTTTTGAACTCACTGATGACTGGGTTCCCAGTCCTGTAGTCCCTTAAAACTATTTGTATGTTGGAATTGTATCAGTGAACGCTTTTATCTTCACTTGGATAATGCACAAAGAGGGTAGGTGACATATCTTAGTTGTTGCACTAAAGAAAAAATTATTTGTCTTATTTGAGCCTCTTTCTGAGGTTTTCTAAAGACAAAAGATTTATAAATGAGTTCTTCATCATATGAGAACTCTCTTAACAAGCCTTCATTCTATTTTCAGTATTTCAAGCCTTGCGGTGATGCTGTTAAACAATAAAGAAAATTTTTATGTTTACCTCACTGTAATCCAGGCAGCATGCACATGAGACTGTGCAAACAGTGACCTATTTTTAGTATCTCCATCAAATTCTACAAGAAACTAGAACACAGGTATTACCACCATTTATCAGGGATGAAAGGCACTATTAAAAATGCATATGAAAAAATAGTTAAATAATCATGAAGTTCATAAATCTACAGGTGGGTTTTTTCCAAAATTATAGTTACAAACAAAAACAGACCTCTTTTTTATAAAGACCAAAGCAGCAGCAGCTTGTCATTAGCATTGTCAAATAACCACAGACTGTTACTTAATGGAATAAGCCGGCTTAACTGGCTGCTCAACACTCATCTGCTTCAGCATGTTAACCAATTTGAACTCTTGCCCCTCAGTTTGGCTTTGCTTTTAGTTTTCGATGAAAATTCATCTGTAAACATCTTGTTCCTGATGCATATTTCACCATACCATAAAACACACTTAAAACACCTGACCATTTCATTGCTGCTTCTTCCCAAGACACAGACAAGAATATGCTTATGCATTGTACCTTGCTGTTTCCCTTCCACTGCAGTATAAAGGGACCTTATTCAAAACCTACTGCAACCCAAATCATCACCTAATTCATATGAAAATAATATAAACAATCACTTAATATTTCAGTCTACAAATTCTACATCCAGTGTCTACCTTAACTGTAAGTCCGCATTATCCACTAGATTTTCACTGTTGAGATGTGGGGGGTGGGAAATCAAAGGGAAAGAGGTTGCATAAAGCTTTAAAAAAATGCACACGCAACAAAAAGCTTCTCCTTAGGATTCACTCAAGTTACAGGATAAAACACCCATTTATGTTGTCTGTTTCCTGATAAAAGTAAAGTCAGTAAATGAAAACAGTATAAACTATTTAGAAACACTGCACTACGAGTTTGCATGTTGCCTACAGAGATCTAAGAGCTGGTGCAAAGACGGAAGTGTAGCAATTTAAGAAAAATCCTAACATAGGGCTGGTTTTGGGGGACGGCTAAAGCATATAGGAACCTGACCAAAAATCAATTGGGTTTTTTCTAATAAGATCTAGGGTAAATGAAGACATTTCTTTGTAGATAGAATACAAGCACATGTGAAGATTATTTCCTATGGGTAAAATTAATGAAAACATAGGGATAAAAGAGAAGTCTCCACTAGACATTCTCTCCAATGAAGTTACAAATCACACAGTACTCCTGACTGGACATGTGAGAGCTGGAGGCATTCCTTTCTTGCCAAATATAATGAAAGGCAAAGGTTAAGTGCTTTAATACACAGTTACTTAACAATTTACTCCATAGTAGGAACCTTTCACCAATAATATTACAGCAGGTATGCTAGAAATATACTGGAAATGAATTAGATGTTTAAAACTCCTTTCTCAGTGGCCCACCTTGCACAGTTGGTCAAAAAGACGTCCTCCTATCCCAGAAGGATGGCCAGCACCCCTTATTCATAGTCACCCTATAGCACTGAGTGCTTATAAATATTTTATAATTCACCTGATCATATTTACTGTCAGATTTTTACAGAGCGCCATATGAATATCTGGGATGCACATTTTTTCACCAGCATGGGAGTGGTGCTTTTCTGGAGGGGAAAAAAGAAAAGAAAAAAAAAAGCACTCTGGTATCAATCCTGTCTTCAGCAGGTACCTGCTGAAACTTGATACAAACTAGGAATTAAAGATCCAAAATGGCAGGGTGAAACAAAAATGCAGTGCAATTATTTTGGTGCTGGACATGACATAGCACCTATAATTCCACTGAAACTCTCAAAAAGACAGAATAGAATATAAAAAGAACATGAGATAGGTAAGATAAAAGAAACTAAAACTCTTGTAAAAACCTGTTTTTTCTGGAATCACCCTGGGAGATTCCTAGATGATTGTAGCAGCTGAAACAACTACTCATGTCCTGCATGTCAATGGCTAAAGCAAATAGTTGTGCCGAAAAAACACCAAAAGACAAATAAGCAATTTTTAACCTGCCTTCAGTAAAGAAGTGAGGTGGACAGGTGCCTCTCATTCTGAATCGAGTTCAGAATTTTGCTTTTCTCCTCACGCAAGGGAATGAAGTTCCCCTTGTTTTGTAAAATGAAACCGCACAGGGCTACCTCCAAGGAGAGTTTCAGATAAATCCTTTTAATGCAGGCAAGCAGCTGCATTAGCAAAAAGGGTACTGGTGACAACCCCGGCTGCATGTGCCCTGGGAGATGGGAGGGCACTGTCACAAGGACAGTTGCACAAAAACGTAAACACGGACCTTACCTGGGACCAAGTGTTATGGGATAAGCAAGCGTTAAAAAGAGGGAGGTAAAACACCCCTTACTGGGGACCTGAAGATGGGCGACAACTATGTACCTCCAGCCTCCGGTGCCTTCCTACAGCTCCCGCGTACAGGCTCAGAGCGCTCGGCAGGGGCTGGACTGGCAGTACCGCCTTTCCCAGCACCGCTCCCTGCGAACCCGCTCCTCTCCCCAAACTTGCTCAGGAGGCAGCGAGCAGCCCCGCGAACCCTCACCGGGCGAGGGGAGGACAAGCTGAGCAAGCTCCTCTTCAGCTGGCACGGCTTCTAGAAGATGCAGTCATGGCTTCAATAAATCACTGACAGCAAATCTGTGCTTTACTTATTCTCAAACAATTATGTATGCAAATAGCATAGCGCTTGCTGTTGTTCATCCATCACTGGTAGAGAGCAATAATACAATTAGGCACTAAATAATGCATGTAAGAGCCTACACTAGCAAAACTGCAGGAAGTCATGTGGCTCAGGTACAAACATCCCAAGAAATTTATTTCAGCCATGGAAGTTCACACATATGCTGGAACTATGACCAACCATTCCTCTGTTGCAACTGTAACACAGAACCTGCCTGATCATTCATTTTATATTCCCATTTAAAATGACAAACAGGGGACAAATCTCTTTTCATCAGGATGCTAGTATCTCGGAAAAATAGTCAGGTTTGGGTGTTTTTTTTTCTTGTGAGATAGTGGCAAGCTTGTATTACATGCACTGAAATTTATCTACTACTTCTGCACCTTCTTTGGATTGTATTAGGTTGTACATTCCCACAGTGTAAAGGTAGACATTTCTATTAGCATACTTGATTACAAATGTTAAGAATTCCAATAAAGACTGGAATCATAACAGCTAAATCAAAAACCTCAGTGTCTGCTTTGCTTGAAAGAAATGATGACTACACGGGGAAGTTATTGGGAGGATTCATTTCCAGCAGACTTCCTGCAGAGAGGATGAGAGCAGTGAAAAAGCAATGTAATCACACTCTTAGATAAGAACTTAAGTAATTTTACAATATCTGTGGCTTAAAGACTACCAGACTCATGCCTATTTTTTTTTTTAAAGGTAGTGAAGATAGTTTTCTCAATTATTAAATTAATGAATTAAATGAACTCACAAACCCCACAATCTTCACCATCTTTAATTGAGTGGTAAAACAGAACCCTACCTAACAGTACAAACTTTTGTCACTAGTTTTATTAAAAGCAGTACTGAAGAGACACTAGCTGACTTTCAGGAATTTCAAGTAACTTTTCTAGAGGGAAAACATTCCTAGTGTGCATGCTGGGCACAGACACACCCAGACAAATATGCATCAAGCTGCAAAGCAGAAACACTCGCTGGTGCATTGCAGAGATGCCTGAAGGCGTTAGCCTAGAAGCAGCGCAGAATTAAGTGTGGCTCTTCCATTTTTGGCACTGCAACAACTTCTGCAGTGCTCTGGGGCTGCACCAAGTTGGGCTGGTGTGAGTTTCATCCTATGAGATACAGCAGCTATCTGCTCCTAGAACGGAGATTACATGCACTGTTACATTTAATTAAACCTTAGGTTCAGATTCCATATTCACCATTAGGCATATAAAGTATGAGAAATGCAGCATGGAATGCCTGGGAACGAAGAGAAGGAAAACAGCAGTGAAGGCAGGCACACTGTGCTCTCGTAACAACTAGTCCAAAAGAATACCACTGACATTATTCTACTCAGAAAAAGCTCTCCCTCAACTGCATTTGCTGCTCACATTAAGAAAGTCAAATCATAAATAGCAGTTCTGAAATCACAACCAGCAATTCTCCCTGACAAAGCTTTTGGTTGGTAACAGTCAGTCCAAATGTAAAATTTAAGAATGTTAAAATGTTTGTCCTAAAATAGCAATTCACTTCTGGAACTTATGGAAGGAAATTTTGCCAAAAAGGCATGTGTTTGAAGCCTATGCTGATTCATCCAGCTGAAGGTTTGGCCACGGTTTGCAGAAGTTGTTCACCAGACAACGCATAAAGGATGATAAATGCAAACAGGACATGCAGGGGATAAGAGCTGGAAGAACACCAAGCAGCTCCTTAGACAACAGAATGTACTATCATTGCCACTTGCAACAATTTTGACACAGCTTATTGTGCAGAAAGTTGAGATGCTCTTTATATGATCGATAGATGGTAGATAAAGAGCATCTAACTTGAAAGTCAAGCATAGATCACCAAGCAACATCTGCTCCACAAGAACTATCACAGAGCTGGACAGAGGAAAACGAAACAAAGCCAGACTAAAATGCCTTCAATCCACACAAAATCTTTACAGGTCTGACAGCAAATCCCTCGGATCACCCAGGCAACTGGATAGCAGCAATGAGGCGAGGGTATCAGTGGTTTGCAACTACCCATCCTTCTGAATATACCCAGTGGCTCAGCATTTGTTGGAAACAGCGGCATGCCCAAATGCTTCCCACTCTTTCCTTCAGCAGGCAGGTCCTACAGACGTTTGGCACTGGCCAGGGATGCATAGGGAACTCAGCAGGCTTTGTCCTTCTGCACAGCTGAGTGACAGATTTCAACAGCATGAGTCTTGCCATTTATCCCAGAATTTGCCCAAAGTAATTTCTTTCCCCCCTCTTAATGCACACGTTCATAAACACACACAATTTTCATCTCTTGGTGCCCCTTCCCAAATGCTCACATACTCTTCAGAAAGAAAATAAATCATATTGTTGTACTGCAAGTAACCAAAGCTCCTGAAAATAGCTCCCAGATAAATGGAAAAAGACACTATCAAAACAAATAATTTCACAACTAGAAAATATTTTTGACTCCAGAACATACGTCTTCTATTTGCTAAAGAATTGCTATGGCCAATTTATAATGGCAGTGTTCTGGTTGTTGCATACGACTTTCAAATGATTGCTCGAGAGTGGACTTGTAAAAGGACATCACTGTAGAAAAATATTCCAATGCCAAGTCTGGGTTCCGATTCCCAGTCAGGATGACTGACATGGCTATGGCCTCCAGTTGTAACCCCAGTCTTGCTGTACAGAGGGCTGAGGAGAATTGCAAAGTACAGGGCTTTAAGGTAAACTAGTACGTACTTTGAAACGCCAGGCGGTTAAGAGCAGCTCTTGCAGAAGCACCTTTACTGTTTACGTAGTTAGGGTAAGGGCAAACTGGAAGGGGTCGTAACCTCACAAGCTACCCCAAAGGAATACGTTTTTGTAGTGGCTCGGAGCCGCAGAGCACGACGGGCTAAAGCCGTGGACCCAGGTGATGGGTACTCGCAGCGGGATCAGCAGGGCAGCAGGCGGGCGGACGCAGAATTAGGTCGTCTGGTGCAGCAGCCTCAAGGATGCTGTAACCTCTGCCAGAAGCAGCTTTCACGGAGTCATTTCCAGCACACTCCTCCACACAGTTAGTGCCCACCTGGGAGGTCAGCGTAGAGCAGCCAGCGAGCTGTAAATTCACATCCAAACTGATGGTGCAGTAACTTCCACACATACATACCCTCAAGTGTCCTATCCTGACTTCACGGCTAGAGCGCCGCGCTAGGGAAAGAAGCTGCTGTTCCACAGTTTGGGGGTTCTTTTCTTTCCCTTCAGTCCGTCCCAGCCGTTTCACTGTGCATTCCTTGGGGCAGGGAGCGCTTTCTATTTAAACAGTGAAAGTCTGCTTGTGGGAGGATTTTGTAGCTGCTACTGCAAGAATAGTAAGCATGAAAAGCAGAACTGGCAACACAAAAGCTTAAGAAAAACACAAATCATCATCAAAAAAGATTCCAAACTACCTAAATAGGGTGAGGCAACTATTTTGAGGATTTTGGTCAAAACAGCTCTTCAAAGCCTAGGAATATGTGCTGCCTCCACTTCATGAGCCAATTGAAGATCTCGTGTTGTTTGCAACCCCAAGCACCCTTCTTTGGAAAAAAACAAGGTGCCAATAGGAACCTTCCAAAAATCCAAGGACAAATTTATGAGTTGACTAGACCCCATCTGAAGAAAAGCGTCATACAACTTGAAAAAGCAGGGGAAAAAATGAAACAGGAAAAACTCCTGAATAGAAATACCTACATAACTGCTAGGCTGGGGTATCTGTAACCTGTAGCCAATGCACCTCTGCCTGGGGAACACGGCAACCACGGTGACATGGAAAAAAGACATGACATATCCATATGGGACACTGGAATATTTTTTAAAATATTCACTATGAAGCTAACAGACAACTGAGAATGGCTGGGACCTCAGTTACTAAGCCTCCTGCCTACTGTGCCTTTCAGTAGCACCTTTGTACTGCCACCTGCCAATAATCATCTGATAACTCTCATTTCATGAACACATTTTTAATTTCCTTGGGCTGGGGATTATCTCCTAGTTCTTCATATAGCACAACAGTTTCTGCCCATGACCACGGCACCTCAAAGACACAGAAATAGCAACAACGAGGCCAAATGCAGTATAATCACGAAGAATATGCAGATTAATAGTTAATAGCTTCGCCCACAGCTAAACCCAGGGTTGAAGGCAATCTTTGAATACTTGCTCATTAAGTAACAGAACTTTTAAATCACACAGCTATCTCTGTTTCTAGAGGAGAAAATTAATTAGCTTTGCATGGGAGCCACAACTTAGCATATATACCAACAATTGTGCTGAGAGTATGATACAGCAGCAGAAGAGACAGCGATTAAAATGTCAGCAAAAACTAATGTTGAATGATAAAGATTCCAGTAACTACTACGTGTTTGCACTAAATCAAAATCCTAAGAAACATCATTTATGGGTTAGGTGTGCTTTAAAAAAAAAAGTTGGGGAAAAAAATCAGACTTAGATCTGGTAAGATTAAGAGCTAATCTAATCATCCTGGGATTGGTTTGATAAGCAGCCACTGATTAGTCCTTCTGGAAATAAGAGAAAAAAGGGGTATTGTTTGATTTATGAAATGAAATCAGAAGTATTTTTGTGGTTTCTTGAGCTGGCTGAAAGACCAAAACCGCAACATTTCATAGAATCATGTCTGTTTTGATGGCAAAGTGTCAAAACACACGTTGACAATTCCATTTTGACTAGTTTAAGGCATTTCCGTCTGAAATGTCGACATTTACATTTTAGTTCAATTGCTTATTATGTCAAAAAACACTTTGTTGTATAAAAACGGGGTTTTTTTCAGTATCTCCCTTTTGTGAAAAATTCTGTTTCACAACCTAATTAAATGTAAAATCAATTTTCCAAGTTTCAGAACATTCACCTGTTTAGTATTTGCACTTGAAAATTCTCGAGATGCAAGCTTTGATTCCACACGTTTGGTCACATGGGCATGGAGGTCATGTATGACAACTTCAGGATCAGGGCTTTTGAAGTCTGTATATGTTCAGGTGGTTGGATAACCTGGAGTGGCTGAAATTAAGGGAAATATCCACTAAAAGCTGGATATTTCCAGCTTTGGGCAAAGCAAGAGAGTTTTCACTGCAAATACTCCTTTAAATCAGCATGGAAAAATCAGAAGAAAGTATTATCTATACTTTTATTTCTGGACTCAGAGTACTTTGGACATATCTTGGTTTAGGATATATTAAGCATCTACTTATCCAAAATATTTTTAACAAAAACGTCCAGTGCATAAAGAGGGAGAAATGAATAGAAAAGCTTTTGTATGGTGATAGCTATTATTTCAGGATGCTAAAACAAAAAGATAATTACTTTCAGAATGGAAGTTAAGTTCCTGATATACTTCAAAGGAGAGGTCAGGCAGGTGAAGTGCTTTTGACAATATTTTTCCCATGCTTTGAGCACATACTGCTACCGATCTAATGAGGTGCCTTTCTAGTATGAACTACAGGTCAGAAAAATCCATGATAAAAGTAATGATTCTCTTTTTGAAAATCCATGGGTCAGAGAGGAGGCATGACATGACTACATAACAATTTTGTTCTGTAATGGTAATTTTGGCTATTTTCCTGCCTTTCCCCACTCCAAAACAGTACATTGTCAATCTCGTCACACATCATCTATGACAGTAATTTCCTTGCCTGCTAGCAGATGAAAAGTTTCTGTTCTAAGCTATATTTAATACAATTATCTATCTCAGCCTTTTGGGCAGAGTTTTAGCAATTGAAACGTATTTATTATGCTAAAAAAGATGGTGTCTCAAGCGGAGGGCTATTGTCACCCTCACACTTATTTGAAACCAGTGCTGACAATATACATGCAATATATTGGGCAAATGTCCAGGTGAGTCTATGAGCACACGAAGGGCTCTGACCACACCAAGAGGAGAATCCACATCACACAGCTTCCAGCCTCAGTCTGGCATCCCAACCCAAAGGGTGGCGTTTCTCACCTTTGTCAGCTGGAAAATCCTGTCCAAAAATAGGGTAACACATGACATCCCATTCACATTTACCAGGGAAAAAGCACATATTAATAAGAACCCTGTACAGGTTGTTTTAAGTTGACAGGTTAACCAAATACTTTGTAGGGTGTAGATAATACATTTGTTCCAATGAAAAAGTTACCACAAAACAAGTTACTACTCCGTCTTTCTTCTCTCCCACACAGAATATCCAATACTTTTAGCTAAAATATTAAGAGAAATAATTATAGGTAATAAAATTCATTTCTACATCTTCAGTGAGTGCCCCGGTCACTTGGGTATATTTGCATCTATGCTCTTTCTGTTTGGTTGGTTTTGCTCTCTTAAGCTGAGAAGTCTCATATTTGCCTTTCAGGGCAATAAGTGATTGAAGTCTCAGGAATCTCAAGGGTCAAGAAAACCATTTTCTACCAAACTATCCTCTCAATGGGCTTAGGAAGAAATGCCAATTTATCAGCTGAAAAACCCCACAGCTAAGGATGCTGCCTCTCACTGACGGTCATGAACACAACCCACAGTGCTGCTGCTCTTTAATTTACTCTTCCCCATCTATTCTCTCCACCAGCGTTCCAACCAGACAGTTATGTGTCTGTGAATTTGGAGAGGCGAGATTAAATCAAGGCCAAATTCAGTTGTTACGTCTGACAGTTGCCTGAGAAAGCAGAAGAATGTTTTCTTAAATTGAGCGTTGACATTGGATTCCCATGCCAGCTGCACAAGTTGTTCTGTCCTGGTAGTTGTTGACAGTAGCTATAAAAAGCATAATATATTCATTTTCAAAACTGTACTTATAAATCAGGCTGCCATGACAGCTGGACCAGACATTTTCCTGTCCTAATTGTAGTGTGCTTTGGGAAGAATAGGAGAAGGAAGAGACAAAAGCATCCACTCTTTTACACTGCAGTTCTGCTTTTGGACCATCCGTTTTCTAACCCTACTTCTATCACTAAATTTTGAATGAGAGAAGTGATGACACGTAGAAGCACCACTGACTGAAAAGATGGCCATCATCTTGAAGAAGGAGGAAGAAACCTCAGAGTCTGATTTTCCAAGTAAAAGACACCAACATTTGTCTTGTCAAAAACTGGGCTGGAGCTACTTTTCTTATGCCTGCATTTGTAAAGCAAAACCAAGTGGAACAGTTCAGAAACTTAAAAAAGAGGGGTTTTGATCAAAGAATTGATAAGAAAAACAGATTTTTCATAGCTATATGCTAGTTCTGATGAAGGGGTTTTTTTATAAGAAAGCCTTTGTCTGTCAGCAAACAGGTTAAAACAAGAAGAAAAAAAACCCAACTAAGATAACCTATAAGCTTGTCACTGGCTCAATTACCTGGGAGAATACACATCCAGATTCAAATCTCTGCTTGGCTAGAGATTGTAAATCCCTTACCCAGGTTTTCTTCTATTTTAAAGTGTAGCTTTTTCACTCTCATGAAAAATGTAGAAGATCTCAGTTTCTTCTCACTTCAGAATGGAAATATCAACACCCTGTAGACTGGAAGAGCAGCATCTCATCTACCTTATGGACAGCCAGATGCAACATGTACCAGGAAGTTGATTAATAGATCAGATTGGGTGGCAGAATGTGTTTCTCTTATCCAGTAAGTAGGTCATAGCACTCAATGATTTATAGTCACTTCCGTGTGACAAAGATCAGCCCCTTCCTTTTCAAACTGGTCTTAAAGACAAGGAAAAGTATCAACAGCTCCATGACTAGCGCATTTTTCTCACTGTCTTCGTCTGATGGCTCAACTTTTAACACCGATGCCCTCAAGGGAGATGATGGGAAGCTCTTTCATATATTCTGCAGAATTCCACCTCATCACCACTCTTTATTTGAGGCCTGCACAAAGAGACATTAGAAGGTTTCACACAAAGGCAAATGCACCAACGCAGGAAACAGAGTGAGGATGATGCACTTTCCCTTGAGCAGCGGCCTTTTGCCCTGAGCATTAGATTCCCAGCTGCTGCTGAATGATCAAGATGGAGCAGCATAGAAAGCAGCTTTCTTTTTGTCTGCAGGAAGCCAGAAGATTATCTGCTGTGTCTTCTGTAATCATCAGTGTAATTGTGATCTTGAGCTAAAGCCAATACAGCACTTCGTATATGGATTTAACTACATCCAACTTATCTGGAAACTGAAGCAACATCAGCTAGTCTATGTCTCAAGTGGCATATTTAAGCACAAGCACACATCTCAACTGGTCTATAATTTTCCTGAGGCAATTCTTTTGTTGCAGTAGAAGCCGCATATACACCTCCTGCATTTTAAGGTGCAGAATCATGATTATGGTAACGAGGAAAAGGTTGCAAGAAGTTAATGTTAATTTTCTCCTTGCCCAGACATTGTGATTCAAGTGGGTGTTGGATGAGCCATTTCATAATTTTATATTTAAATGCCATCAAGGGTGCCTAGATCGTTGTTTACTTGCATAGAAGTAAATAAAGCAATGTAACCTCATTCATCAACTAACTGCCCTGAAATGACAGCTTTAAAATTCCTAGCTGTATTAAAACGCGTGTCTTCCCACAGCACAACTGCAGAGCCTGGTGGCAGGTAACTCTACAGCTCTCAGGTACCCGAGCTGCTTCTGCGCACTGCAGAGCGGTACAGGTGTTGAACTGATGTCCCAAATGTGGAACAAAATGTCTAAATATAGCAGCAAGACTAACTCAGCCACATTCCAACCTCACCAATGGTTTTAAGACAAACAATTACAAGTGTTCAGCTACGTATAACCAGCTAAATCCCTTACCACAGTGGGATCATTTTCCTTGTTTGAGGACAGGTGAATTACAAACTGTGTCACCTGGAGTCACAGGGACTCAGTTTCTAAATTAAGTCTTCTCTCTGTGGTATGGAGCAGTAACTGATTTAGTTAACTCAAATGTCAAAGATGGAAGCATTCCTCTGAAATCCATTCACATGTTGTTTGCATGCTAAACACAAAGTGCTTAATCTGCTGCGATCGCAGAAGCCTTTGCGTATGCTGGAATTATTTATTCATGTTCCAAATCCCCTAATTAAGAATAGAAGTGCCATGACAAAAATCATAATTCTGAGAATTAATAGAATGTTGGATACTTGCAGCATTACGCAAACGTTAAATTAACCCCTGTAACTATTCAGTGAAGTAGGGAAAAGGACCAACATCCTAAAACAAATAGCAGATAAAATACCCCAATACAAAGAATCCAATAGTTGGTTAAGACAATATTGCTAATAAGCTGTTAGTAGGACTGCACTCCTACCCGTGTATTACCAAATCACTGACATGCCAGTGGCTCAACATTTTTTTCTTAAAATATCATTCTTGTATTTTTTTTTTGAAGCTAGTCTTCACAGATGTTTTTTATAGCAATCACTGAAACAGAAAATCGTGATCTTAAGGCTGTTATTACAAGTTTTAAAAACCCACTTAGAGTGGCTGAGAGCTCCGGAACAGCAAAGAGTATGTTGAAAGATGTGGAAATATTACATGGGAAAGATATTAGTTAATTTATAAAAGAAAGTCAATAGAGGAACTGATCACAGTCTACAGTACTAACACAAGGATGGTCTCTGACAGTAGACCCTTATTCATACAGCCAACAAAAAAGATAACAAGGTCCAAGAACGTTTGAACTTAAAACGGAAATTGGATGCATATAGAATTTTTCACTCCCCCAGAAAGGAATTTTTATAGGGCTTGTGTTGAATTAACATTCAATGGATTTTTAGACTGTTCTAGCCATTACCTGTTCTTGACCCAGTCAAAACCAACCCCCTACTACCAGTAGTTTTCCTGCAGCCAGACATCACAAACAACCCTATGCCTTTTCATCTAATTCACCAAGCAAAGTTAAAATCCTCCTATTTATTTCCCTATTGGGAATAACCGTGTACTGACAAGGCAGCTTAATATCAAAAAAGAAATGTATACCTGGGATCAGGTTTCCCCAAAACTTAGATTTTTTCCTAAATCAGTATTTCACAGTTTTGTATGTAAAACCAAATGCAAGTCAAGCTTTACACAGTTTAAATGTTACAATGCTTCAATTCTACATAACATGCAGACTGATTCTTTTGGATTTTCTCCATCATCCAAGGTTTGGACCTTCAAAAGTCATGTGATTAATGCAGAAAAAAACCCCTGTGATGCAGCGAAGTCAAGAGCTTGTTATAAAAGCTGTTGTAGAGAGAAAAAAACCCCAACACCGCATCATTAAGTTTAAGAGATGTCTTCTAGCAGCTTAGTATTTAATAGGATTTCCTACAGAAAATACTTAGTACATGGCAACTTTTGAATATTTCAGTGTGTTGGTCCTTAAATGATTTAGCTACAATAGCTGTGGACTACAGATGCCTGAGAAACCCCAGCAGTTTAGGTAGGTTGCAACTACATTCAGACACACAGCTAGTTAAGTTCTTATTTATACTCCATATGAAAGACTGAAGTACCAATGAAACAGATTAAATTTCCAAGGCTGAACACCTGCCAAGGCATTGTTCCCCAGTTTCTGTTGCCTCTTGCAGTCCTGTCCTATAAAGGGATTAGAAAATTTGCACACTTTGCAGCAATGGAGACATTATAGAAAATTACTGCAAAGACCAGTCATGGGACTTGCTTGGTGTTGCTACAAATATGTAAGAAGTAGGAGGAAGCTGAAAATGGGCTGCTAACACGCTCCCTTGTGGGCCCTGAGATTTCTGTAAGAAGATTTTTCTGGTGAAAAAGACTTCTGGACAATTTATAGCATGCAACTAATATTTACCAAAACCTTGAAAGAATTAGCTGCAATGACTTAACTTCTAATATTAAAAATATCAAAGACTCATATGCAGTACTTGTTTTATTTTCAGATATACAACAACTAGTTGTTTACTTTAAAAGAAAGAAATCAAGAGTCAACAAAAGCTGTACTAAATGTTGTCCTTCTCTGGTCTTCAAGGGTTTCAGTTTGAAAAAACAAGTTGTCTACTGTTGGAAAAAAAAACAAAAGTCTGCTTTTTCCCAAAACAACAAATAAAATAAATAAAAGAAAGTTAAGATACTCGTGCCACAGCCAGCCTGTGAACCAGGCATCTTTGCTACCATTCGCCATTTGGAGTGCATTTCCCTCATTCACTGGCAACACGCTTCAGTCTTTATCATTTCGATGTACTTTAAAACACTAGAAAACATACAATTTCTACATTTAAGAAGCAAAGGCAAAGTTTTTCCTTACCAGCAAGATTTCCAAGAGCAACACTGTATTGACACGCACATATGCTTTCCCACCTAAAGGAGAGGCAATAGATAAACAAATTATACACATACAGCAAATAGCAGGCACGTACTCAAGAGTAAGGATCTACTATGTTCTTTTTGGCTGTCTTCTCACCACAACAGACCTGACAGAAGAGTCATCTGCTAAAGTTCACCCCCAACACATTTTCCTATTTGCTCCTCATAAATGGCAACACTTGTGACAATTATCTGAACCCAATCAGCTGTTTTAACACCACTCTGCAGTCCACTAACACTCTGAAAGGAACCATTTTCCTCATGGGGATATTTATTTCTTCCCAAAAAACTCCCAGTGATAATATCACGTATTCATTTATGGCACACTTCTATCTTAGATGTTTAAAATGGACAAATCAACAGAAGGTGGAGCTTTTTTACCCTCCGAGAAGTTTACAAGCAGTAAATGACCACCCTTGCAGCACCCCAGTAAGAAAGTAAGACTGTTCTTCCTTGTTGCCCTGATAACGAGTGACAGGAGGGTAAGAACATTTTCAGGAGAGCCCAGGTGTATGGCGTTCTCAGTTTAAGGCAATGAAAGCTTAATTTTCAGACAGTCAACTAAATAATTGCAAAAGACATGGTCTAGAAGGTGGGGGGTAAAAAGGAATCAAGCACTTACGCCAAGATGAAAAAGCAAAAAAAACCAAAAAAATTAGAGCTTTAGAAAGGAATGATCCCATTTGAAATCATCTTCTGAGGAAACTTTCAAAACACAGACGGATGGAGGTAATGCAGGACTGAGCTGCTTCTGGCTGCCAGGCCTTATTACTCACTCTAATCATGTAAAGACATCAAGTCAAATATTGCAGATTAAACAAAACTAAAAATTGAATTTTCTATGGAAACTAAAAATCATACTACGCTGAACAGAGCTCTGCCACATGCCACAGCTGAGGTGTAAGAGTCTTCACCCAGTTAAGGTGACAGAGGAACAGTATTACTTGGTTGAAGAGATGAGCGTTTACCTGTGGCAGCTTACCTAGGTTGTAGGTTTGACAAGTTGTCATATAAAATAATGTCATAGCACAGTTATTAGACATTCCCATAGGTATTTGATAGCTTCATCTTTTTATATAATAAAATAAAAAGAAGAATCTTGAATGTAGGTTGTCCCGTGGGCTTACTTTTGTTGAACAGGGTGGGAAGGAGGAGGGATAGAGGAAGAAATCATATTCTGTAAAAAATGCCAACCCACTCATTTCTATTTTAAGCATAACTTCTGTAAAAAGAATCATCTGAGCACCAATTTGTATTTAATACAAGTTTCACGATTCAAAACCAGATTGATAAAATAGATTCAAAGTACATAATTTAATAAATTTTTACGTTGCTATATGTCTTTGCCATGTAATTAGCTTTGATGTAAAATTGGTTTTATCACAAGTCTTCCCACCCAGATAAGTGAACAGATGCATAAAGCACTTGCCTTTCTGACCAACTCTAAATCAGCTTTAGTGGGTGAGTGTCCGGACTTCAATTCTGGCCTCTAAAAGTGATTTTATCAGTTTTTCTCCCAAGTGCACAAGAATATCCTCAAAAACCACAGTGTAAACAACTAAATCTAAAAATAGTCATTCCAGCCATAAAGAGACAATATTCTACTTGCTGGAAAAAACTAGTAATAAAATCATAACAAGCCAAATACCGCAGATTTCGTTGTGGAAGCTTCACCTCATCACAGCAAAATACAAAGTCACAACAATACACAACACAGTTGAAGTCTTACCAAATATAAACTCAGCTATGACAAATAGATATAAACTACAGTACAAAAATAACAGGGACAATCTTGCAGAGAAAGGAAAACTGACAACACAATTTTTTTTTTATTCCCCCTTATAAGTTCAAAATCTTAGGCAGAATGAGTAAGAGATGCTTCAAATTATACCACAAAAATCTTTCCATTACAAAGTAAGTTAAAAAAACTATATACCTCAGGGAAAGGGGGGGCAGAGAGAGAGACAGACTGAAGTAACATCTTCATGACTCATGACATGCAGATACAGCTCACCGCATTTGATATGGAGAATGATGCAAAATATAGAATAAAACTTACATGCCTTGACAACAGCAATAAGGAGAAGAGTGTAGAAGGAAGGACATAAGGGACATTACTGATATCTAGTCAGAGGAACACAGTAGGACAAACCTCTGGATTGATTCCTTAAAGTCTAGTTACCGTTTGTTGACAGGCTGGGGTGCAGGGAGTGGGGGGCGCAGAGCAGAAACCAACATTGGGTGAATGTTTTAACAAAGCTAAAACTTTTAAATGAATAGCATGAATCTAGCCTTCAAAATGCCAAGGAAGGTGTTTTTTTTTCATTACAAAACTGATTTTTCTGCATCAAGCATTTTACTTTGTTAAAGTATCCATAAAAGAATGCCATACACGTAACTTTATACTCCCATAAAATGAAAAAATAACACATATACTGCTTAGAAAGATAGTATCACTAATAATCCCCTCATTGAGACTGATAAAGATAAGGACTTTACAATGGATATAACCTGAAGCTAAAATACAGGATTAAAAATAAAATATAGAACAAGATTTATTTTTAATTAATTCACACACCACCCCCATTCAATTGATGTATGTGGGAGAGCTACATTAAGCCTACAATGTTCTTACCCAGAAAAGAGTCAGACCTTAAAAAGTGTTTCTCTTAAGTAGGTAGGTAGGACAGTATATTACTAAAAGTTGAGAGGACCTGCCCTATTTTAGGCATATATGCATTAAACCTCTCTCTTAAACAAAAATAAGAACACACATACCCATGACTGCCTCTTCATTCCTTTAAAACAAAGAAAAGAACTATGGACAGCAATGCATGTCAAAAACTGCATTGCTATACTCACTTAAAACAGACTCAGACCTACTATTCAAACTAATTTTAAAAAATTCAGTGTAAACTTGTACATAAGTTCCTAGTGTTAGTCTCTCATATAGAGACTGAGTATGAGTAAAATGCAAGATTAAGCCTCAGAATCCCAGCCTATGCAGAAAAAAGTTACAATTTACTTAAAACTTCACATTCTTAAATAACGGTAATGAAGCCTAAAAAAACCCCCATCCTATAAATTTATAGCATAGCTGCTATTCATTTAGAATACAGAAGAATGGCGAGTGACTTGTTCCAGAAGTGGCCAGATGAAGACTCAACCATATATTTTTATTTTGGGGGACTTACCTTCTATGAACTTTTGCAGCCTCCCTTCAATCTATGTGAACTTCTGTCATTCACAATGGCTGGATAATGCATTAACAACTTTTTTTTCCGCAGTTAAACTAGAGCAACGAGGCTTTCCAGTTCTGAGATGGACTATCAGTGGAGCTGCTGCTTCTATGGACCAGACGGACACTCGTGACTCACAATGATCAGATGAGAGATACGAGGTCTATAGCTCACAGGTTCTACCTTGCTTTCTTGAATTCACCTTGAAAGGTTTCGCAACGTAATACTAAATTGTTAAAGAACTGGCACATCAACCAAAATGGCAACTGTATTAAAGGTCTGATGAAAGTGATCCACGGGAATAATCTCTAACACATGGAGGTGGCTTCTGACATTGTTGGGAGGTAACTGAGAAAACTGATACTGGAAGCAGCAATCTCCACAGGCTATACTGGGTCATTCCTGGTCAGTGAAAGCTCCCCAGTCAAACACACCTAAATGAGATGTCATTACCATGTTATTTGTTTGGCGTAGAAAGGAAAACTGTAGGGTAATACTAAAATATTTATGGAAGAAAGGAAAACAAACCTCCTTACCTCACATCATATGAATTGCAAGCTAACCCCAGGAACAATGGGCCATCTTCAGATCTTGATGCTTGCACTGTACCAACCCCTAATTGCTTATCAGATAAACAGAATATTGTCCCTTAGTTTATCTTCAGTAAGTACACTTTGAAAAGAGACAGTAGGCCACATCCTACCCCATTAAACTTTACAAATTTAACCAATTTCAGCAGAAGGGAACAGGGAGGAAAAATAAGGTATGGAGATACCTCTTGTCATCTGAGATCCCATTTTTATTATAGCGGAGTACTTCAAAGGACAGCTCAGGCACTGAGGCAAATCCTACATCGCTGCATCTGAGTCTGGCTGCATCATATTAAACAAAAAGTGTGTGGAGAGCCGTGCATTTCTAAAATTACAGATCAAAATTTTAAACATTTGTAGAAGGAGAAGCAGAGGCAAAGACATGAGGAACTGGGGGAGCCAGAGCAGAAGCTGGCCGCAAGCCACAGTCAAGATTTTTCTTACTTTAAAGCAGAGGAAACAAGTGGGATGATAGAAGCACGATCTATCGCTGGCAGCAGCATCTGTGCAGACTACTGTGGGTTACACTGGTCTGCCTGGCTACCACGTCTGAGCGCATGAATCAGAAGCTCTCTCAGGATTAAATCATTTCCAGTAATAAATTCTGTTTTCTAATTTTCAAACAGTGTGATACCAGAGCTTGGGCCAACAAACCATCACAGTCACAGCATGGCCTTTGCTGCTGGCGCTGCAGCAGAAAGCAACGGTAGTGACACAAATGACATTGTGAGCAGCATTAGCAGTACAGATTTATTTTGTGGAATTGGTCAGCCAATATCCACTCTTCTAGAGTGTCAGTGAGCGTGAGGCCCATGGCATAGATGGAAGAAGTTGCCACTTGGTCTTTTGCCAGAGTGGAAGGTCGTTAGTGGATAGTAGCAACTAGATGGTAACAAAAAGTTTGTTGTCTCTGGAGAAAATCATGTTTCTTGAGATTTTTTAATGCAAAAACTCACAACTTATTGTAGGAGAAGAAGTAGTCATCCACAGACTCTCTGTATATCATAACCACAAATGTAAGGAAAAATAGTGTAGAAACTCCTGAAAGTGCGTTAGTTTTATTTTTCTGCGATTTTGTGGGGATGTAATATTTTCTCTCCGTGTTGTTTTTCCATTAGTTTTGTAGATACCTGACGATATTTTACAGACCACTGGCTGAGAAACTCAGGAGATGAGTCCAGACAGATTTGGAGACTGCATGGTTGCTTCTTCTAGTCCTACAATACATGAATTCAATGCTTCTTAACAACCCACACAGTAATTTTGATGGCAAACTGGGGAGAAATACTGGTCAGATTTTTCACCCAGTTTTGCATGCCAAGCCTTTTACAGGCTTCTCCCCCACACATACCCAACCCTTTTTTTTTTTTTTTTGGGGGGGGGGGTATAAATCGACATTTTAAATTGAAATATGCCTCCTGTAAATCTTAGAATGGTTAGAGTTGTAAGGGATCTTAAAGATCATTTAGTTCCAACCCCCCTGTCGTGGGCAGGGACACCTCCCACTACAGCAGGTTGCTCCAAGCCCCATCCAGCCTGGCCTTGAACACTTCCAGGGATGGGGCATCCACAGCTTCCCTGGGCAGCCTGTTCCAGTGTCTCACCACCCCCACAGTAAAGAATTTTCTCCTAATATCGTACCTAAATCTCCCCTCTTTCAGTTTAAAACCATTACCCATCATCCTATCACTATGCTTCCTGATAAAGAGTCCCTCTTCATTCTTCCTAACATAAGAAGAAAAAACCTGGTCAGAAATAGCCCCTGCTCTTGTCAGGTCCTTCAACCTCAGGAATTTGGTTTACTGTTTAAAAAAGCAAAACAGATGTCTTATGGGTTCCAGTGTTTCATGTTGATAGATTTGCTGGTTGGCTAGAGGTTCCCTTCTAGGAGATGTCGTTTTTGATGCTTCATATAGCTGGATTCTTACCCTTCGGTAGCAAGGCAACACTTAGTAGAAAAATCATAACCATTTCATCAGTCACAGTGGCACTGTAGGGCTAGGATCCAGCAAATCATGGGTATGAAAAACATACTCAGGTCTGTCAGTCCGCAGACTGGGAGAGATGAGCTCCAAGTCACCCACCCACAGGCATAACTTCACCCCTTCCAGAGACATTTCAGCCTCAAGAGATCAAAATGCAGAGCTTGAAACAGACTGAAATTGAAACTTCAGGCTTCCCAGAGAACAGTTCCTATTTTTACAAGCAAATTACATAAATTTCCCCTCAAGTTTTGCTACTCAGTAATTCAAGTTGAAAAACAATATTATTATTGCCACATGGTATCTAGGAGAAAAGGTAGACAATTTGGATAGGGAGTACATGCTTTCTTCCTCTAAAAATCATCATTTTCAGGTTTGATTTATATTTCCAGGCCTATTTGTGTCACACTGGAGATCGCTTTGTAATGGAAAATGACTTTGCTAGTATGACAAAGCCCTGTGCTGTATTTTGTGATCAAAGGCATTTTAAGAGAAGGGGAAAAGTTTCTGTGCATACATATTGGAAAGTGGTACCTGTCGCTGCTGTTGGACTCCTTTGTTGTAGATTAATGTGTTGATGTTAAGCTACTTCAGCTAAACCCATTCCCTACCAGCCATCAGTAACTACCGAGCTTCAAGACAGAAGCTTTTGCCTCACTGATTTAAAAGCAGGCATTTGCCTTTGTCAGCCAAAATGAACCAGACCATTCCATAGTGGACAGATGATACCTAAATGTCAAACCTGTTATTAAAAGTTACCGTGTAATGCCAGCTTCTATGACCACAGGCTTTACTGAAATTTACACCACCACTCAGTATTTCCAGGTGGCCAGAGATGCACAAAGCATGGAGCAGAAGTCCTTGCCCTATGGGAACAGGTTTGTTTAGCATTTTTATACATCTATTCCTTTTTCATTTTGGAAAGCTGGAAGACATGACCATACCACGAGGCAATACGTGGTAGAGAAGGTAATGGATTTCAGATGGAGCCTGGCATGGGAGGGAAGAACCCATTTCTTCTAGTTCCTTCCATTATGGGTCACGTTTTATGGTTTGAGCCAGGTGACGAGTTCACAATCTGAAAGCTGGTTTTGCTTAAGAATATGTTCCTAATTTTTGCTTCCCTTCTAAGTCTTTTTGAAGGCAAATCAAATGAGTCACAAGCTCAGATCAAGGTAGGCAGACGTTTACCACTGCGTGGAGAGAAGAAAAGATCACAAGAAAAGACAAGGACAAAATGTAATCCTTGCTGATAACATAAACAAAAAGAAAGTACTTTGAGACAAATCAGTTCTTTTGACAATAACCACCACCAAAAGAAGCCAACTGGGTGTTTCATCATTTATTGCAAAACAAAACCTGGCCGTTTCACACAAATCTAATCAAGCAAGGTGACAGATCGGCTTTTAGCTGTATATTGAGTTCTGAAGTTGGTGGATGTCTCTACTACACGCATGACTGTAATAAACACACGGGAATAAAAATAGCTGTCTTACATATATTCATATCTATTGTCTGGTTTTGAAACCCTGAAGGAAAAATATGAGTTGTCACGTCCTTTTTTTCCCACAAGTCAAACAGCTTTGCATCAGTAGTGAATGCCAGAATTAACAGCTCTGGATTAGCCCAAAGATATGAATAAACTCAATGCTAATATTGCAAGCTACAGTTACAAAACAGATATAGAAGATGCCTCATTCCCCCTAGCAAATTGTGCCTTAAAAGCATAAAGTGGATCTGAAGGATTTTACTTAAGAGTAGCTCCAATAGATTCCACAGAAAGAAAAAAAAGGAAGTTGTCCAAAGAGATGACTATGTAACTTAGCAAAGCAATACAACTTCCCATCTTTGACATATTACTTACACACAAGAACGTAAAATGATTTTAAGTTATTGTATTTCCAGGAACTTTACCCGACAAGTAAGACTGTCTAAAAGGAGCTTTTTTTATTTAAGTTAGTTTCTCACTAATGCCTAATTAGGCCAGTTGCTTCAGAGCAAGTTTGAGCTTACATCTCTTTTTCGTATTTTAAGATCAGTAAAGTTTGTAGTCCTTTGCAGCTAGTATTATGTAAACTGTATCACATAGCTAACTGTAACACAAAACCAGGTATTTTCTCCAAGAGTCACTAATAAGATGCAAGTTTGTTTTGTTTTGTCTTAAGAAGTGCTGCCTTGTACTCGATCCACTTTGCACACAAAGTGAGACACTTGCAAGCACACAGCTACTTAACATTCACGTACAAAGTGATGTGAGGATGGAGTGCACAAGCTAAAGCAAACTTTGGAAGAAGTGACAGTCATGTCACCATACAAGCAACAATAAATTATCTCACCCATATGGCTCAACAGACCAGTCCTAGCCAGGTTATTTATTTCTGGGCAGTTAATCCTGAGGCTTTTTACTACATAAGGACTATTAAATTCATCAGTAGGTTACCATAAAACTATGTTACAAAGTAGAACAAATTCAAGGATCTGCTTGCTTTCTGTCACACACAGACACAACCATTTACAGCAAAACAAATTTATAACAAATGTAACAAACTAGGCATTTATAGTAAAAGAAATTCAGGTTCTGTCATAAATTTGAGGCTCTTGTTTCACATGGGGCACTTAATTCACATGGTTTACTAAAGCTATAGGAGTCAAGCTAGTAGTTTGGGGCTTTTTTTTCTTCTGAAAATAGGGTTTTTTTCTCATTTAGATAACTTAATAATGCCTTAAAGAATTTGTTTATGCA
Source organism: Chionis minor (assembly GCA_013398295.1). Taxonomy (NCBI): domain Eukaryota; kingdom Metazoa; phylum Chordata; class Aves; order Charadriiformes; family Chionidae; genus Chionis; species Chionis minor. Next base: position 469,853 of record VZSF01007156.1, read on the forward strand.
GTAGTACACTGCACTTTGACTGAGTGCACAAACACTACATAAAAGCGTTAAGTGATAGTGTTGTCCTGAGGGGAAAAAAATCCCTGAACTCTTCTTCAGACGAGTATCACTATAACTCCTTGGCATCCTCATTCAGAGCTATCAAGTGATGCCTTCACAAAGCACAGTGTTTAACTGTTAATCTATTTTGGAAGATATCATTTCAAATTTACTAGACTCGGGTCCAACTAAGAAATAACTTCAGAGTGTACTTAAAGTGACTCAATTAAAGCAAGCAGTTTCACAAGCAGCAGAATTGATGAAAACTGGTTTCTTAGAGGCCCGTATCTCATGGCTAGATTCTTCAGGGTCTAATACAGAGCACAACTGAACTGATGCTTTCTTAAATTGGTTGCTCTGTTTCTTGATATTCTAGAGTACAGTATAATTGTGAACCCACAGTTAATAAAGTCTTCCTCCTCTACCAATCCACCTATATTTATCTAATTTGTAGGACAGATTTAAAACTCTTGCGAAGTTTGGCTGAAATTGTTTGATGTGTAAAAAGGTAGAGGTGGGGTGGCTGTTCATCGCAGCAGAAGGTCACCAACAAGACTCCTACTTCCTGAAGGAGTTTGGGTATATCACTCATTTGAGCCCAAATTCTCCAAGGAAACTAGTCATTCACTGCCAATTAACTTCCCTGATTCCCAGGTCCCCAGCACATCAGATGTACTGTCTATGTAATGACATCAGATACACTGAAGAATATCCAATTATTACAGCAATGAATCTATCGCCTTAGCACTTCACAGGCTATTTATATTCATTTACTGACAGCCAGACCTATCAGCTACTGTATGAGTTACACCAGTGTCACAAGATCTGGCCTTCTGTTGAAGCCAGATTTCCCCTATACTTGAGCCTCGAAAAGTTCAATTAGATGGGCTTTATGCAGGTGACTTTCACATGTGGACGTGCGTCAGGGAGCTGATACAGATGAAACAATTTCTTTTCTTTTCTCCCACATTGAAAATATTCCTTTTCTTAGGGACTAATACAAAAGTTACATTTTGATTCCTCGGTCGAAAGAGGCAGATAAGACATATTCTTGATCTTCAAAAACCTCTGGAAGTTTGCTGTAGATTTCTAGAAATATTTTAGCAAAGAAGTGATGCCTCCTGCCCCTTTCCTTTTTAATGTAAGGACTTGCTCAGATTAAACACCTTGTGGAAGCCTATTTTGCATTTATGTAGTCAATCTTGCATAGTATTACAAAAAAGGCTTTAATTTTGTTTAACGCTGCTTCTTAAGACAGCATTCTTGCATTTTCACGTACAACAGGTGTAAGTGTCGCTCACCTCATCACAACCACATTTACCACTAAAATAAGAAAAGGGCAAACCATACACTTACATCAATTAGTGTTAGTCTTACTACTGCTTCAGCTGAAACACTGCAGCCTTGTCAAAAATCAGAGAGATTATTTCATAGCTATTTCTTGGTGCTTCAAGCTGACTTTCACAACTAAAATGATCCAAAGATCCGCAGGCATACATCAGCTTTGCAAAAATTAATCATCCCTGCACAAACAATGAACTTAGGTGGAGGAATCAAGAATCTGAACAGGACTCATGAAAATAAACCTGGGCAGCTCATGAGATGACAGCTTAGAAAAAACTGAGAAAGCAGAATTCAGATGTGGACCGCACAGGGCCACGCAATTTTCCATTCAAAGGGCAAAGTAAGCAAAAGAATGATCTCACTACAAAGGGATAAGCAAGCGCAGTATAAATGTTAATGCAGATAAAAGGGAAAAATCACACCTATGAAGCTTTCACCCCACATTTTGAGTCCTGGAGGCAGCAGCTAACATTCTTTGGTATTGATCTAAATCACCTGGAGAGTAACCCCAAATTCATGAGTTCACTCTCATGACCCACCACTATGGGAGGAATCCTAGTTAAGAGCGGTTCAAGGTTTTCTTTGCAATCCGGCATCAACGCGGCACATTTCCTGCTGCGTGATGAAGAACCATTGCCACAGGCCCTAATTTATTGACATGAGTTTATATTTGAAGATTTGTCTTTGAATTCAAAGCCAGCAAATTTTAGTATTTTCAGTGTTATCTCTGCAAGGAAGAGAGAAGAAACTGGACATGCCTTGCACAGGAGCTTCCCTAGCAAATTTAGAGGAATTAACTGCTATTAAAGTGCGATTTCATGCTGATGTGCCCAGAACAGTCCAGTTCCATGTTTGCTACAGTTCTGCAAGGCAAAGAAATCCCTTTGATCGATCTTATTGATTTCTGAGCTCACAACGTCTGTGTAAAATTCTGTCACAGTTTGGCATTTAGCTGTGAAAGAGATGTTGCTATTTTAAGTGATTTTACATGGGAACGGGTTCTGGACTGTCACTGTTTTGCAGGGCAGCGGCTGCAGGAGGACTGTGACTCTGTCAGTCAAGTGCTACCCACAGGTTACAAAGTTGGCTATGGACACCCTCCCCTTCCCATTTTGCTATTCCTTTCCTATTAAATTGTACTGCTATTTTGACTGCAGTAACAGGAACAAAACAAGCCCAGTTTACCAAGAAGGAGCGTAAAGGCTGTTTTTGTTGGAAAGATTTTCCCCATTCACATTCTATTAAATATTACCTCATTCAGGCTTAAAGGAAGGCTTCATTGGTCATATCCTCCACATGGTTTGAGACAATCTAAAGAAAACCTGCCCATTTTATTCTAATCCTAGATGGGTTCATATCTTTCCCCCAAAAAATAAGAAGTCTCCTTGCTATTCTAAAATCCTTACAGAGTATCTTCCTTCTCTCTTTTTGAATTTTTTTCTTAGAAGAAAAAAATACAATTTTTTCAAAAACAGATTTTAAAAGCTGGTTTTAGCACTTGAAGGAAATTAAGGAAGATGAAACTTCAGCAGTGGATATCTCCCCACCAAGAGGTAAAAAACAACTGGACAATGCCAAATTTAAGTATATTTTTCAAGAGTTTCAAGAAGAAAGAACTACAGAGATCCTCATGAATACTTGTCTTACAATACATTACTTACTAACTAAACAAAATTCCCATAAAAACTTTGTATCCCATACTTACGAAATATGAAAGTCACTTAGCAGTCTCATTTATACAGTGAAAACGTGCTGTCACTGGACATGTCTGGCACACAGCAATTTAATCTGTTTGCTAACGCCAGTCCCATACATAAGTTTGAGCATATGGTCAGAGATTTTACATTCAATTCTGTATTCAACCAAAAGCCACAGTGGAAGGTAGAGCACAAATGACCGAGATCATAAAGACCTGTGTTTGCTGAGCAGCTAAGCCGATGTCTAACACCGTGCTGAAGCATCTGTCAAATATTCAATTGCCAGACACAACAGCCAAAATCTCAACCTGATCAAAGGCAACTGTGATTTACTATCGATTGCAACAACAGGACCTGGCTTCTCCCAAAGATTTGCTGCTTCTTCCCTACCGGGCACCAATTTGAAGCCCAGGGCAGGAGGAATACATGTCAGCACAAACCACAGAGATCTGTGATATGCACTGAGAATTATTATTTCAGCTACTGTCTGTTAGTATTTTAAGCCCAAATGTCATATTGTAACTGCTTAAAACATCAGCCCTACATCTATAAGCTCAATTAAAAAAGCAAATAAATGACAGTTTCCCCCAGTCAATTCTTTCTAGTGCTAAAAGTAATAGAATTTCTGTTCGACTTTGAATAAATACTGAATCTCCATCCCTTGAAGAGATCACAATAATCCTGAAATAAAGGTTAAGGAACATAGTAAGAGGCACAGGAAAAAAACCCTGCCAATTATAATCTTTGTTCCTCCTCATTTACTCTGATAGATTTGGTTGCTTCCAATTCAGCTGATTCTGAACAATACAACTAAGGCACCAAAGTTGTATCCTGCCAGTACCTATTTTAAAAGCGTCAGAAAACGGGCTACTCAAGAAAAATGGCTTTCCTACAGAGTGGCCATTGGCAGAGTTACTAAATGCCAGACCAGTGACATCTTGAGTTGCTTAGTATCATTGAGGCAGCACAAACTCTGAAGTTAACATGTACATCAAAATATCATAAACTATGAAGTTAACGTGTAGGTCAGATTCTTTTCTGAGACAATTTGTTTTATGTTCTTGTGATATTTTGCCCATCCGTGAGACAAAGGAAGGCCACTATCCCCGTTTATAGCCGTACAGTTATGTAAGGCAGGAACTCTCTTGCACAGTTCCAGGATTGACAGGGATGTTGTTGATCAGTTCTTCAGATCTCTGACCCTGAATGCAATAATGTCATCAGCAATGAAGATACACGCAAGGGGACCCACGCATTATTTAGCAACACAACAGAACCACTGTTTTAGGCACAGCAAGATTGGAAATATTCAGGACTGTAAACTTTCGAAATCGAAAAAATAATATTATTTATGTCTATAACATGAGCCTGGAAAAGACCTGGCAACACAACAACTGAAATAACCGTTATACAATAAAGTGGATTTTTATTCATCCCACCACTCACTTGTCAAATAACAACTGTATTACTATCCCTGTATCTCTGCTCTGCAAAGCAGCTTCTATTTCAAGAAAAGACAAAAACATGGATAAACTTGGTACATCTGTAGTGCAACTCTGAGAAACATGGAGAAATAATCTTAGAACAGTGGAGAAAGTACTGAAAGCCAAGATGTGGCAAATCTGAAAAAACAGTTTTAAAATGGAAGTTTTGACGTGGAAATTCAGGTTGTCTATGCAGCATCTCAGTCTTAACAAAGGTGACAAAAAGCTGGCCCTTTGATCAAAAAAATTCTTCTCCTTTGATTCAGACCTTCCATTCCTTCAGTGTGAATAGTGTTACATTATACTTCAAAGGCATTTGTATTCAGTCTTGGAATTAAATAAAAATAAATTAAAAACCACAACAAAACACTGTGTTGACTTATGACTAATTAGATTATTAATAGCAAAAGGAAATAAAAAATAAGCCAACAACGCTGATCTTGACTAATAAGAAATAAAATTAGGGAGATAAATTTGGAAAAGTTGGTCACCACCATCGTTACAGGAAGCAAAGATTTCCTCCCTCACACACCACATTTTAACTCATGAGACCTGGCAAGTGCAATATAACATTATGCCAAGCAGTAATTTATTACACTAATTTTAGGATTTCAATCAAATAATCCTAGATTTCCACGCCACCAATTTAACATGCTAGACACCACAGCACACACCAGGATGGCCTTTGGCCATGTGGTGGACAGCTCGGTTCAACAAAAACAAAACATACCCCAGTCTGGGTTCTAAAGGGATCGAGCAAGATTTTTGTGAACTGACAGCACTTTACACACAAACACCCCCTATTTTGATTCTTCAAAATATAGAAGAATGGCTGTTCTCACACAGATCTTCCTTCTTAATAGGCGAGAATTAATGAACTAGCTGTGACAACACATTTCAAGAAAAAAATAATTTCTTCAATTATTTGTTCACTTTTTTTAAAATTAAGAATTATTTCTCCTCTTTGGCATTCACTGTTCTTAAGTATCTGAGCGCTGAAAAATTGCACTCGAGTTAACTCAACATAGAAAGATATTTGTAATGATAGGTTTATCTTTACAGAAAGCAGTAAAATCCAGTCCCTGAAAACTGTTGATCTTTGCAATATTATAAAATAGAAATAAATGACTGAATAAAATGCAGAACTATTTCTAATTATCTTTTTTCCATTTCATACAAAGCTCAATTACACAAAAGAAATATAAGCTATGTGGTAACTCCATGAAATTGTTCTGAAGAAATCTACTCCACATTCTGAAGCATTTAGTACTTCTGCATAACTAATAACAACATAAGTACATACTGTGGAGTAACTCATAATTCCGTAAGTGCCATCTACCTTGGGACATCAGCAGAAGAATACTGCTATAATATAGAACAGCTGAGAAAATTCTCCTTATTCCAAGCCTTGTGTTTATTATTCCATTTTCGTGATCAAATAACTACACTCATCTCCTCCATACTATAACTGAAGGCTGTTCCCCCTATACCCAATAGTTACACTGACATATATGATGTGTAACAGGTTAAGTCCTTGGCATATCTATATATTTTATAAAACACACTTCTTGTTTTATGTTTATATCTTCCAAAATATACGTTAAATTAGGCAATGATTAAAGAGTGTTAAAATTCACTTCAAATTCCAGTGAAGTCAACAGAAAGACTCTCCCCCATTTGAACAGATGTTGACTTGAATCCACACCATATATTTGGAGTCCCAGCACAGGAACATCTCTTCTAAAAAGCCAAAGCTGTATTCTTATATACCTACAAACAAGTTCTCCATATATTTAATATTCTATTAAAGACAACACTTAAAGACCTAATATGACTATTGTCACTGTGAAGAAGATATTTACTATGGCCTCAGGATTTACCTTCAGTATTTGACAAACAATTGACTTATAGAACTGGAAATGGCTTAACCCAATGTAGCAATTGTTCCATACAATGATCTGTAAGACAAGCACTAAAACATAAGCTGGCAGCTGTCATTCAGAAGTGGACTTGGAAGACACGTCATTTGACAGTTTCAGATATCCCTGGCTATCATGGGGGTCAGTGAGGTCACTCACTGTGTAAATAATATCGGTCTTACAAAAATCTCATGAAAGTATGTTTTCATTTGATTTCAACAGTGAACATTTTATCTTGCTTTTAAAAAACATCTAGAATTAAGGTGACAATCCCCTGTATTTCTAGCATTGATAAATTAAAAGATTATGGGTTTTATTTAATCCACTTCATACAGAATATCAAATTTAGTCATCTCTAATCCTTCCTTAGCAAGCATGGAATTTAAATGATACAAATCCTTATCAGTGAAAAAAAAAAAAAAAAAAAAAAATAAAATGCTTACCAAAAGATACAAGAGAGAGAGTGGAGAAGTTCACTTTGTAGCCCACAGCAACCAAGTGAAAGAATTCCACTCTTTCAGGAAGAGATACATGGTCTATTTTGGTCAAACTGAGTAACACAATGATGTCAAATCCTGTAAGTGCATATTACCACCATGATTTTTAAGGACCTTTAGCATATATAAAATGAAAACGAAAAAATGCAAGTCCCATTAGAAACAGAGAGAGTAATGGGAAAAGATTCCCATTACCTTGTGAAAGGCTTAGACTCTTTAACAAGCGACCTGAGTATACTCTTGATAGAGCCGGGCACTGCTCCACACCAAACTGAGGGAGAAAAGAAGGCAAATTCCAAAGACGTCCTCTTTCAAAGTATAGGGGAGACAGACTCTTGTTTCTACAGGTACTGGGGGGCTCCTGTCCGTTAGAAACATTCAGAATATAAAGCTTAAAAGCTGATCAGATACTCAGAGTATCTACAGAATGACTCAAGGCCAGCACTTTTGCTTCGGCAAAATTACTAATCCCATTTCTTCATGTTTCCTGTGGCTCCAGCCAGTAGTATCCCACTGAACCTTGTCACTGATCTCCACACAGGTTTACCTCAGTTTGCTACAGACACCAACTGCCTTTAGAGAGAAATGACACGAGGTGAGAGCAAGAAGCCTCAGCTATGAGAACTTAGATATGTCATGTCCCTAGGGAGCTCCTCTGCAGCTCATATTCCGGTGTTTGCAGTGTGACAGGGGAGAGAGAAGGGGAATACAATGCTTTCCCTCCAGCATAACAATTTCTTCTGTAATGAAAATACAAATCCTGATTTCAGATCCTTTATCACGCCTGGGGAAGGAAAACGAGTGGAAAGAATATTTGCAGGAAATAGATGAGATCTTTCACAATCAAATCTGCGTATTTATGTTACACACAGCACCGACAGTCAAGTGCATTTCAAATTTGAGGAAGTGAATCACCACAAACATTTAGGGTTAAATCCATATATTTCAAGTCAGTGGTTGACAATGGGTTTCTCTGCCAGAGCTAAATCAGGTCTTATGGCACAGTGGCACTCAGGCAGAGAATTGGAGTATTAATCAAAATATTTTGCACTCTGCTTCTCATTAAATTTTCTGTGGGTTTTTGAACAGCTGTATTGAATTTACTATTCCAAGACAGTAGCAGAAGATCCTTCAAAGACTTACAAATCAGAGTGCCTGTATGCCACTGGGAGGTAGAAGGAAGTAAAAATATTGAGAACATAATGTGAAATTTTCCTATATAGAGCATATCAAATTTATTATGTTCTAGTTACTAAAAATCAAGAAAGGTTTATGCGAGGAAAATGTTTCCTTTCTACCAAGTTAGGCTTTCCAAAACTGATAATAGTATAAGTGTTGCATCCTTAACAGCTTTTTATTCTTCTTCTTGTTTCCCCTCTTCCCCTGCAAGGAGGCTATGAGAAAAATAAGCCCATGGGATAAATTGTTTAAAATACCGTAGTTAGTCTGGAAAAGGGTAGGTCTTATTTTTTTATAATATTTGGCATTAAAAAGTTGCATCATTTCTCCCGCCCTTTTTAATGCAACTAGAACGGTATTTCATTTAAAGATGAAAGGATGAGAAAGAGGACACTAGAGGTAATCAAAATAGTGAGTAAGAGGAAGATGACAGACAGCCGTATACCCTCCAAAAAACTCATAATGGTGATCAAGAGACCAAGTTCTCAAAATAGAGGAGCATTAATAAGCACTAGATTAGATATTTCTAAATACTTTCAGATGAGAATTGTGCATATTAAAGACAGCATATCAAGGTATTACTTCCAACAGTTCAACCATTTCTGTTCAACGCTTATATAGTAAATACATCTGTTCACGCAGTATGTGCATGTCATTCAAGGTTTATTTCAGACAATACTTAATTATGACATTTTAAGACGTCTATTTTTACCTTTGAAAATATACAATTTATGCAGAAGGATAATTATCTTTATCCTTTGGGGTTTATTTCACAATATAAACTTTGTAATTTTTGTTTAGTCTACATCTCTAGCTTTATTAATGCCTACATGTAATAAAGTGCTCTTCATTAATCGCGTTGAAAGCACTTAAAATTGTGAAAATGCTCTGGGACTATGAAAGTTGTATGAAAACAGAGCAAACCACAGACACCAACTAGCACAAATTGCTTTTAATGCAGCACTAAAAAGGTAGTTTCCAGAGTTTAGCAAGAAAAATAGGAACTTCTCTAAATTCTTTCAGGCACTCCCACAGTTATTACCATTTTTGTAAAATTAACTTGCAAAAGATTCCGCTAGTAAAATTAGAATGCTTTTTTCTGCAGCAGCAAAGTCTATTAGGGATACTAATAAAATGAAAGACCTCACTTCTGAACTATTATTCAGCAGTGCTAATAGCTTTCCATGTCTGAAGATTAGCTACAATGAAGTATCCATGAGCATTTCAAATTCAGCCCTGTGCTCACAATTCAAGGTAAGGGTCATTTCATTTCATTCATGAAATAGATGAAGCACAGGTAGATAGGTATGAGTTATATTGTACACAACACATGAAATTAACCTAATTATTAGCAGGACGTAAATACCTGAAGCAAATATGGATAGTGTACTGCTCATAACATCAGCGATTTTCATAAAATAGAGTTTTTATACATTATCCAGACACAGGCAATATTGACTCCTGCTTAACAGAATTCAGACCATTAGTTTTCCCTCTCACTGATTCAAAAGGATAAGCATCAGAAGGCTACAAGGCTACTTTCCTGCTGTCTGGATTCCAGGCACGTTAGGCACACATCTAAAAGGTGAATAAAATGAGTGTGAGGATATTTATTTAAATATCCTTGTCACGAGTCGTTAGCCTCTTTCAGTGTACCACCTTTGGAAGTTGTCACTGAACCAACTCGCCTTCACTGACGGCATCCCTAATGTTTTAGTCCTGGGATTATTCTAAAAGTACGTCATTTTTAAGTAAGAAAATGGAGTTTCCTTCTTTCAGATCTTCCCACCTTTCTCATACCGAACCCGACTGAATGTGCACAGCCACAAACACAGCCCTTGTGGAGGCTGTCTTCTGCAGTCTCCTGTGTTTCGGGGACTTCAGGGATCCTTATTGGTTCTGGGTTTGTTGGCTAAGCCTGTCCTGCCACACACTCACAGCTCACCTAAGGAGCTATTATTCTATAGCAGGAATATTCCCCGTTCTTCAAACTATAAGACCATTTTACCTTCCTGCATAGGCAAACCACAGTAGTTCTACTTTGTTGCTGCCTCTTACACTCACACAGATGAGGCAAAACTGCCACCAACTACTTCATGGTACTACATATTAACTCCGTTACGGTACTGCTGGTGTGCCGTCTCTCACACCGACTGTTTCATTGCAGCTTTCCTCACATACATAAGATACATATTTTTTTGCTTGGTCAGTTAAAGTTGTCCAGCACTGGGCTTTGCAAAGGTACTTCTAGCTCCTTTAGCCACAGTTTGACGAATTTCAATACAAATATTCAAACTACATTTCAGAGCACAAATTATTCTCCAGGTACCAAAATTTTATGCAGAGTCTGAGTGCCAGTTAAGTTCTGGTCATCAAACTTCTTGCAACTTCTTCAAATTGCCCATATGGTGTGCACGTAAGCTGCACGGACCACTGGTGTTACCTAATGTGCCAGTTCCAAACACAGCCGTGTCCATGGTTTTTGCCTTTCTCTTTCTTGTTTAGGTTCAGGAGGGGATTCCCCTGGGTAGATTCTCTGGGTAGCGGGAAACAAAAGAACCTGTTCCCAGCTCCTTTACTGTCTCAGGGAAGTGACCAGAGAAAACTATTTCTACTTCATGCTTTAATGGTATTGTAACGAAAACCAAAGCTCATTCTGAAGGACAAAAATGAAGTTTTGTGAAAACACCTAAAATTCCAACACTCAGCTTTTTCATATATCTACTGTATTGCAAAAAACAGCCCTTGGCCCATTCATTCCAAACCGTTGAAACATCTAAAAATCTTTGGACCTACTCTATTTATTCTGACAGTGTGGTAATCCTTGGATTTTATATAATCTGATGAAATAAATGCAGTTGGCGTAGACTACTTCAAAACTATTTGAAGTAGTATTTCCATTTCTGAGAGTGCAGGGGAGAAGCATGACTGATAGATCACTTACATAAATGTGATTTTAGCTAAAACAGATGCAGCAAATCCCAGTGGGTAAAGGTAGTAATAAAAAAGCAATATCTTTGCCAACAGTCAAACGCTGCTTAGAGAGTTCTTTTTCTAAAGAAAAAATCTTTTGGAATAGAAAGAATGTCTCAATCTTTGAGATGAAAGAGCATTTCAATGAGCCAGAACCAATTCCAGTAATTGTTAACTTCTTAGAACTATGGGTCATGTGTGAGTCGGTGTTTTTTTATTTTAATTTAGGCAATGCAGATATTTAAAGGTAGAAATTAAGAGAACATTGCTATAGATTCTTTCAAAATGCCATAGGAAAGCAAGCTCCAGGAAGAGGGAGATACACCAAGTCATGTGTATATAACAGTTCAGGCTCTTTAAGCTTCACCTGGCAAGGTCACTGAATTTGCTTCTGGCCATAAATAATTAGTCAAGTGACTTTTTCATGTCTCTTTCCATTAGGCTAGTGAGAAAACTAAATGTTTCTGCTCATCCTCTCTTCCACAAGCTGGTGGCACGCTGGCAGAACAAATGAGGAAATGTAAGTGCGACTTTTTCCATTTTAGTTTTCTCAGGCAAGTAAAGCATTTATCTTTCTCTCCCCCCTCAGGGTAGAATAGGAAACAAATGTCTACTAGAGTAAATGAGTCATGATAGCAAGGGAGTAATATAAACAGCTATCTCCATTCCACTGGCTGCTGTAGCCCTTTTCCTTATTGGCAAGATGAACAAGGGCAAATGAGGGAAGACATAGAAGAGTCACCTCAGACTGCCTCTAGCACGCTGCAAGGATTCCCTCCCAGAAGAGGTGAACTGAAGGAAAGCCCAGGCAGTATCAGGGCAATCTTCCACTGCATGATTCTGCTGTCCCCACGCCTCTGTAGAAGGATGGCACTACAGCCAAAACGACTCACGATTCTAAGGGACTCACAGCAAGACAAAGACCTCTCTCGCTTCCCCTCACATACAACTGACTGGATTCTCTGCAATTTTATTAACACCAGCAGTTGCGCCTTTAATATTATAAAAAGAAGACCCAGATTAAAGCTTCTGTTTTCCAACTTAGTAAAAACAAAGCATGAAATTAGAACATTTTATAGCTTTTGCATTGCAGAACTTTTGGGGGAGTTCAGCATGAGGAAACTATCAAAGACATAACCTTGATTTATGGGTACTGGCAAGTTTCCCAGCGAACTAGTAGGAACAGCGGAAGTTGAAACTAAAGGCATGCAAGTATGCAAGGAGCCTCACCTGTGCAAAGGAGGGAGGAAAAAAAAAAAAAGAACAAAGGAAAGCAAGACAACTTACTGTAGCAACATTAGGGAAAAGACGGCTAATTTGCTTTGTCAGCGACCAAGCTATGAGAAAGTCATACTCGGTGAAAGACCTTTTAGTTCTGAGGGTATTAAATGACTGTAATAATAGTAGACACTTAGTTTGCCTTAAATCCTTCTGTTAAGCTCCTAAGGAAAAATTGAATAAGAGAAAACATTGATATTGATTTTTTTCCCCATTTTTACAGCTAGTGGCTCTAAACATAGCCCTTAAATATTTGTTGGTTTGTTTGTGATATATCTTTACTTTCAAATATGAACTTAAAGCCTTTAGCCTCAGTATATAGGTGCTTAAAATGTCTAAAAAATACAGTATGAATGAAGCTCATTTCCAGGTTTGTGCCCTGAGGATTCATACTAGAAGACCAGAAAATTTCCTTATTGAGATGTTGCCAGATAATATGGCAATCTGCCTATTACACTGGCTTTTGGCACTACAGCACAGTTAAAGGTTGTGCTCCAAAATACAACAGAAAGCTAAATCTTCTCCATTTTTTAATGCAGTAAGGCTTCTTAGAAAAAAGAGCTTCTTTTCACAATAGGATTAGAGTTTTGGGAACATGATTTCATTCCACACTGAAAAGAGAGCAAGACTTGGAAAATCTACCCCTCTGCCAAAGCATGAAAGTCTGCCCCTCACTGAAGAGAGGGCTCTTCTAGGAAATAGCAAACTCAGCTATGTGTCTCTCTTCTGACCGAGGAATCAAATTCAAAGTTGTGGTGCCCAAATGGGAGGAAAGCAATCAAATTATTAGCTATCAGCCGCTGAACTAGGTTGTCATTTCTCCTCGTGCAACACATTTCAAGGTACCGAGGGAACTTTTTGTTATGTTTGAAACATAAGGTGGAGGCAGTGATGGCTGGTAGTAGAACCACATGGGAAAGTCATGTATTTCTTTATTATTTGATGTAGAGACAAATAGTTTTTCTGTATAATGAGAAAGATGCATCATTCTGATCATTAAAAAGAGCTAAACAACAATGATAATACACTGGAAAAACTCCTGCAAGAACTATGTACTACATTTATTTTTTTGGTTAGAGTTAATAATCTTCAAGACTTGTATCATTTGTCTTAACATAGGCCAAAACAGAAGACTTTTGAAGGTAAAAGTACATCGATGCTTTACAAAAATCATAACCCAAAGTAATAAATATGTAATATATAAATGCAAGAAAAATATATCAACATTCATTGTCTTCCTCACTATTTTGCAATCTCTATATTGCTAATTGTGGTCCTGAACAAATATATGTTAGCATTTGAAAAATAAACATGGAGTACTCACGTGTGGTTATGAGTGTGGTATTACAAAACAGCTTATTCAGTCACAGACAGAATGTAAATATGCATCCAATCCCAAAATAGTAACATTTTTCCCCATTACGGATCAGTCAGGCATGATTTAACTGTAATTGTAACCCCTCCCCTTTTCTTCCTGCCCATTCACTGCCCTCAAAGATAAACAGTACAATGTTAACTTGGACCTTTTAAGTAAAGAGCCAGTTTGCAGATCTGACATTCAGCAAATTTATCTTCCCCAGGTTCAAAGTGTCCTTCAAAGCTTGCTGAAGAGGCTCTGTAAGAAAAGCACAGTTTTTGTTTTGTGGAAGAAAGCTTTTCCTTCCTTCCTCCTCCTATTTTGAGCGTCAGGCAAAGCTAACAAAATGAAGTTTGCAAGGAAGGATACTCATAGACAGGATAATACCTTCTGCCAGGAATAACATATGGCTACACCTCTCTAAATAGTACCTAAGCCTGGGTCCAGCAGACAGGAGTTGCCACTGTTCTTGTCCTGAACTTCACTCAGATTTGTTCTAGGACGCAGCAAGGGAGCATCACGCCCGCAGCAGTTGTTCCCAGCAGCACAGAAGTGATGCCACCTGTTACACCGCTACAAATATTAGATCCTGCTCTGTTTTACCTTCACACATTCTTCAATACAGTGCTAAATACATGGGCAGATGTCTGTGTCTCAACACTGTCCACAGGTGTTTTAAATCACAGGGGCCTCTGGATTGTAGTTACTGTGGAAAAAACAAATCTTTCCAGTTCAACTTTTTACTACATGCGTTGCTGTAAAAAAACCCAGGGTTTGAAGGAGTATAGATCTCACATCCCTTTGGGAGTAACACACAATTCTCAGGTCTTAAAAGAAATGCAGGTGAAGTCACGTGAGGGCAGAAACAGAATATGGGATATTGCCACAGAAGCTCCTCATCAGTAGCGCAGTCCAAAATATCACAGAAGTATTACAAAGCATCTCAAGTTAGTACACCAAGTAAAAGAGCTATTGTAAATTATTCGTGTGCACACAACCAACTGCTACTGCTTCTATATCAGCCTTTAACACGTACAATTCAAAAATCACCAAATAATTAGATAATCATCATATATGCAAATTGTTGCTTACCTTAGCATTGCACAAACATCCCACTATCCCTGTTTTAAAACAGTAATTACCTTCAAGTAATTACCTTCCCAACCACATATTGCAAAGAAGTTGCTAAGGATGAGAAATCAGTTTCTAAGCAAGCAGCAGCAGCTCTCCTGGTTACACAACTCTTCAACGGACAGGCTGATCTACACAACTACCAACAGTGTCACGAAGACTCGGCATGAATTTCTTGACTCTTCATTTAGGTTCAACGCTATTTAGAGACTGAATGTCAATATGCCCCTGAAAATGGAGTATGGTAAAACAGTGACTTCCACAGCCTGACAGAGCAGAGCAGAAGAACGAAGTGAACCAAGTGGCAGCAGTTAAGAAAGGAAGAGAGAAGAGGCAGGAATAATGAATCGCTGCTCTCAGTTCCCTGCGATCCCCCTTGCTGCTCTGCACTCAGCCTAATTTTCAATGGTGAAGCCTTGGACCTGCACCCTCGGACCATGGGAGCTGCATTTTGGATGCTATAAAAATTCTACAGCTATTCACAGCATACTTACGACATGCAGCCTTAAGCAAAGAACTGTGGTACGAGGACTACAGAACATTCCCAAAAGGTCACTCTCAAAGCAGATGCAGAGCCAGGAAAAAAGACAAAACAGACCTTTTACCATCCCAGGCAGCACCTCAATTACAAGGCTATCCTTTCTTGAAACTGCAACAACCTGCTTTTGAAGGATTACACATTTTGACGTTATCTGCACACTTTTTGCAGTGAAATTAAATGGCAGTAGTCAGAGATATTTGTACATAATTACTCAACCATTTTAACCACCTGTCACAATTTTGCTGCAAGTGTCAAAGGTGCATTTTAGCATAAAAACCTGTAATAAACATGAAATTAGCTTTCATTACTTTGAGTTAGGATGTCTATCAATATGAAACTTTTACATTTACGAAAAGCATCTACAGAATTAATTGTGACATAGTGGCTTTTTGACCTGCCATACATGTAGGCCTGTAGGAGTAAATACACTACTCAGCTGCCTGGCTCTGCTCATTCCAGCTACGAAAGACACGGGAAGCATACAGACGAAAAACCTGCATTTTTATTTCCTGCAGGGCTTAATAAATTTTACACAACACTGATACAGATGGTAAATTCAGGATCTGACATATCTGGTGTGTCAGCCCTACTGTTTGGCAGCATATAGGTAAAAACACCACTTAGGACTGCAGAGTAAGTCTGAGTGAGACTTAAAAGTTTGTTTTCTCATTTTGGATTTCAACTCTGAAAGTGGGAGAATTTAATGCAAAACTATTCCCCAAGCAACAACCGCCTTGGAAGGGTCAAGCCATCTGCTGAACACGAAGCAGAGTTCAAGCCTACAATGAGACATGAAACCCAGCAGGTAGCTGTGGTTGCCCTCCCTCCCTAGGAAGCACAGACCAAAAATGATTCCCACCTCTGTGGTCTGAACAGAGCCTTTGTGCTCTGAACTTTTAGTGCTCTATCTAAATTGGTTAGCGGGGTGATTCTTTTGTTTCTGTAGCTACCCACAAAGAAAAGAATTCAAATTTAAATGGTACAGCTTAGTCATGACAGCATCCAATTCAACTCTTCATTTTTTATTCAAGACAATTATCAGAAACTCAGCTAGAAGCTAGAGTTTCAGTGCAGCTAGAAGTGCAGCTAGAAGGGTTTCAACACTCTGGGTTTGGAACAGCTGGCAAAGAGAAAATGACCTTGTAATGTGATTTTTCTCACGACTTCCCAGGTCTCCCTTTTCTTTTCTCCCTCCGCCATCATTCTTTCATCTTACTACTACTTTTCATATCCTTATTTATAAGCATCTACGACTTTTCCACTGCTCTCGACCACTGTGAGTACCTTATATATGTTTCTTTCTGGAAAGCTTATATTGATAAAAACCACATTAAAGACCATGTGAGCAGTGAGTGATATCAGAGTAGGAAAAAGCCACATGGTATTTGCTAACTTAGGACTCAGCATGTGAAACCACCACTAAAATTAAGGAAAGTTGACATGCAAACACAGAAAAGCATTTAAATACCTTACAGGTCACACACAAAAACTGCAGCATCTACCAAGAAGAAACCTGCTCAAAATACGTGCAATGGCAAGGGCACCCATAGACCAGGTATCTTTTGTGAAAAAAGCCTGACAGTTTTTACTTATGCAGATACAGCTTCTGCTTTTCACCTATAAAAATTGATTCATATTTTATTGCTGAAACTGTCAAAAATAGTGCAGGCAAGCTAGTCTTAGCAGAGAAAATAGATTCTTACTGATATGCAAAAACAGGTTAAGAAGGAAGGAAAAGAAAGTGCAATGACAAAGAATTCCCCATTGAAAAGCAAGTTGTGTACTTGACTAAAATAGTTATGTATTCCAAAAGATATTAAGGCTTAATCATATGTACTGTGCTCATGTTCTTGTCAAATTGGACAGAAGAATTCAAGTAAATGTAGTGATCACACGTTTAAAATGTTTACTTTGACATGCTATGGAGCAGTATTCATTAGAGCATACACACAGAAACTGAACACTGAACAGAAAAGAAGCCCAGCTTGCTAAATACTTCCATACACCATTGTCAAGACAGGTGAAAGATAATACAAGATTAGGTGGGAAGAACAAAAGCAGCTGGATGTTACACCAGGTTACATAATGACCTTTTTATAGGCACAATTCCATTAGGGATTTGGTATTCCTGTACAAATATAATTTGTAGTTTTAATTTGCTTATGAAATTATTCTTCCACAGTTTTCTGTAGAGATAACACACAGTAAATTTAAATCTCTAAACACAAATTACTTTTAATTTTTTCAAACTAACAAGGCATGAAGGATGGTATTTCTTGCGTGAAGGAGACAGGCACCTCTCCCCTTCCCCCCCAAAAAAAAGCACTTGGCTGAAATTAAATAGATCCTGAGATCCCAAGTTCTGAAATATGTTTGCTAAGGAAATAGTGGAATCTGGTTCATATGTACAGACAAAGAAAAAGAATTCAGAGTTTGTAAAAGCTGCATCCACTTATCTAACACTGCCCCTCAGAATAGCTCCCCAAATCAATACCAAACTACCCCTATTCTTATGCATGCCTGAGATCAACTTTGAGGAGGAAAGCAAACTGAGTTTCAGCTCTAGTCTCCCAAAACCACTGATGAATAATCTTGGGCCGGAGCCTCTCCCATCTGAAGTCCAGTGGTACATTAACAATACACATAGATCTTCCCTTCACTGAAAAGCAAGACAAGACCTGTTTGTCACAATAAAAAGAGACTGTTTTGAAATCTCAGTTTTTCCATGGCCTATGTAAGTTCTTGAAAAAAAGAAAGAAAATGAAAACAGAGAGAGAAATTTTAGTTGAAAGGGATTTTCACTCCCTTTCCTCCCCTTCCAAGAAAGGGACAGCCAGTTGGAGGTACTGGATAAGTACAAGTTGCAAACTGCACCTTTTGCTCTTTAGTACTTGCATTACACACCCACAATTTTCTAAAAGGATGATTGTAATAAATATTTCACTCACCCATTCTCATATGTGACTTCAGTTTAAAGTTCTTGCAAAAGTCAAGGTGATGTCAAATCACCTGTATCAGTTCATAATGAGATGTCACTAGGTCATACCTGAGATGTACAAACATGACTACCCAAAACACTGCAATACTGTGCAAGGTCATGGATCACTCCATTATTCTGCTCTACATTAATTTCGCTGTTTAGCAAAACCAAGTGCTTGGAGAGGCAAATCTAATGTTTTTTTAATTACTTGATGTTCTGTTCTGGTGAGCTGTTACATCAGAAAGTGAAAAAATGAGGAATCTTCCTCTAAGAATATTTCCAGACTAGGCATGTTTCTGTGCTTCATAACTTGTTTAAAATGTAGTTTGTGTAAAATTCCATATAGAAAATTTTTTGCACATGATTCATGAACATGAATAATGCTCAGCAATAATCCTGATGTTATTTTTGCTCCCCTGCCTACACTAAGTAGCTTATTGTTAATATTGCTTTCCCTCTGGCAAAAAATAAGAAGCGTTTTGTCATTTTCTTCCTACATTTTTGTGTATGTAAAATCAGATTCCTTGTATTATGTCATAACGTTGATAGAACTTAAATTTAAGAAATTGTCACATATAAATCTGATGTTTCTATTTATGTGTGTGTATATGTATACACACATACTTGGAACGGTTTCAATAAAAGACCTTAACATTCTGAAAAGTTGGTTTCCACAGATATTGCCAGTTGCGTTTACACTAATGAGGGCATTTTTATTTACATTCAAGAACAGTCAGAGAAATCAACAGCATCTAGATGTAGATTGAGAATATTCAGATAAAGGTAAAAAAAATACACAAAGATTAACCAGTTATGATCTTGGTTTTGGCAAAAGTAAGGTCATCTGGTACTTTCTGCAAGAGATTAGACAAGCATATACAGATTTCAGGACTGTCATCTGTCATAGCCTGAAGTACAGCCAGCACAGAACAATAGATAGAACGTTATAAAATTTGTTTTAGTATAGAATTCAATTTCCTTCAGTCCTGAAAACATCAATTCAGACAAGCAGAGAGAATGGTGATCATGGCAAAGATGTAACTTACACAGAGTGGCATTATTTTTCAGACTAGTTAAGCAAGTAGACTTTAAGTTTGATAGAGACAAAGTATTTGATATATCATGAAGTTCATCATTATTTCCGCAATACACAGAATAGCAGAATGATACAGAACTTTGTTATGATTCATAGTCACTTCTGTTCACAATACGCCTTTAGCAGTAAGGTATGTTCCTCTAGTGGAAGGAGGGGCATTTCTGGTGCCAGCAAGTCAGAAGCCCTAAGAGAAAACAAAAGGTAACGCGACTCTCAAGTATGAGGACACTCAGTGAGTAAAGGGGATCTCAGCAAATAGAAACCAGGTTTATTCCATAAAAGCACAGTGTTCTAAACTCTTGAGCCACAGGATCATGCTTCTTCATCAGAGTAAGCTGTCCATTTGAAGTTGCATGTTTAAGGTTTATACCTGTCCCAAAGATTTGGTTTATGATAGTTTCCAGCATCATTTGAGGCAGGTATAGGAAAAGAACGACTGCATTGTTTCTACAAGTGTCTTGTTCAAGACAAAGCAAACTGAAGTTAGAAACCAATGAACACCTTTAAAACCACACTAAAGAAAAACAAATTATGGAATCAATCTGATGCTTACTTTCAGGAGTTCATTACTAAGATGCACAATCAGGTCACATCCCTGGGAAAGGCATTTTCATGCCTGGTCCAACACAGGATGAAGCAATTTAAATTTGGCAGCTAGAAAGCTAAAGATTTTCCTTAGTCCTGTTATGTCCCTAACCTTGTGCTACCCTGTGCTCTGGCTAGATATTTCACTGCTGTGAACAGCCTGCTATTTAGCCTCATTTTTCAAGCTTCTGAATTTAGTAATTTAAAACAAGTACGACAGCAAAAATAAGCAGAAGTCATAAGCAGACTGTAATTTAGCTCAGATTAATATTAGTCTTTCAGCCTACGTAAGTGACAAAGGCTGCATCATACTGCAGGCTGCCGGCCTCGGCGTGGGCTGCCCCAAGCCTTTCAGACCTTCGTGCCCCAAGTGGGACTTCTCAATGGTACCAAAACCACACGAGCTGCTGACGGCTGCAATGGAATCGAAGATCAAATTCACTGGTTTTGGGGCATCAAGAGAAACAGAGCACTGAAGGTTGTGAGCTGCGTTTATCAGTGCTGTTAAATATCAGGTAGGGTAAGGTGTTCTCTACCTCTTTACTATCCCATCTCTGCTCTTTGTTGGAAATGGAGTACTGAACACTTTTTTTATCAAGGACATTTATTCAGGGAGGGCACTGCTGCTCTTGATGCTAACAGTGTCACTTGCTCCTTAACTCTTCCAACCAAAAAAAGAAAACAAAACAAAAAAAAAAACCCAAACCCACCACTGAATCACAGTCCCTTTTTCTTTGTTTCTGATCAAATTCATACTGCCTTTTGATTGCAGCAGCCTCCTGCAGATTCTTACTTCTACAGAGTACAGCACTCTTTTTCTTCTGCACAAAACTGTCTTGTGCAGTGTTCTGAGTAAATCTTTCCTCAAAATCAACAGAATAAGAGACAGGAATTTTATTTGGTTTAATTTCAGCCAGTAGGATTGCCATGGGGGGGAAAAAAAGAAAAGATAGCCAAAAGGAAGAAAAAATCATGACTGTAGAAAACCTGAAAAACACAAAAGGAATGAGACCTATCTCATCGTAGATATTTTATTGACCTTAGCATACTTTTTACTATTGTTTTACTGGATGCTGCAGTTTCAGCCGATTGGCCATATTTTCCTTGGAAACTTTCTTACTCTTATTCAATGAAGCAGAAAAACTTTGACCTGTTAATGAATATATAACTGCTGAAAGAAACGCGGTATCTCTTTCCTATAAATTCTTTTTATTATCCATAGAACTATTTATTAATCTGCTATAACTAGGACACTAACTGGTAATAATGACTGATGTCTTCGGATTTGCTGCTTAAGTGTTCTGCTCTGTGTAAGCCAGTTAAGCATGACTGATTCAATTGCAAAGGCACAAATTACTCAAAAATATTTTTAAAGTAGATTTAAAATTGAATAGGAACGTGTACATTGTCACTTACAGGCTTAAGAATCCTGTGTTGTTGCTGTTGTTTCTTTAAAATAAGGGTATAAATTGAATTTTCAAAGCAACAATCCTGTTTTATTTACTTTTCATTTGTATTACGTTTTTATATAGTAAGTCAGAGTATTAGAATGTATTTAAAACCACTTTATAGACAAGTGTGCTGGGGCATCTTTTCAAATCACACATTTTAAGTAGTAAATAGCATTACTATATTATCTTAGATATAAGATACATCTTTTAAAAAGCAGTGCTTCTTAAATATAAGCCTTTTTATAATCAAAATGCTGAGATAACACAGGATTCAGAGGGGGTTTACCCCTTACGATACAAGATTTCCAAGCTGTTGACAAAGAATTCTTACTTTGGTAGCACTGGAACAGACGTAAAGGAGGTGGAGAACTAGACAAGATTTATTCTGTATTAATTGGGAAAGTTGGACAAGCAAGATATTCCAGACCTTCCAGGTCCTTCCCAGAAATTCATGCATTTTCTGGAAAAACCTGCCTCCTCCTCAAACAGCCAGAAAAATCATCATCCATTCAGGTTATTTTTCAACTCGCCCCATACAGCTCTCCTCTCCTTCTCTGTCATCTTAGATTAATGACATTCTTCTGTTTGCCATCTCCCTTCAAATCTATTGTGTACTTCCCCCCATCTCCTACATCGAAGTCTCCTTGAGAAGACTCTGAAAAGTTTATCCATCTCTGCCTTTATTCCAACTGCCAGCTCCTTCTCCATGGCCTTCCAACCGAGTGTGCAGCAGCGCTCCTCGGCTGAAACGGTAATTCTGGATCAGTAGGCACCTGCTCAGCCACCTCTGTCACAGCCAAGTGTCCTGCTCTTTCCAAAGAGCAGAGAATCAGAACCAAAATTTCACCGTGCCAATTTAGAAAGACATTTCATCCTTTTTATTTTCTTCCTGATAAAACTTAGGTATTATGGATAAGGTTTGCATTTGCAGTTATTTAAAAAAGTTCCTTTCAAGCCAAGCCTTATCATTTCAAGAGATGAGCAGTTGTAATAATTCTGTCCCTAACAAACTGAACTGACGAGAAGAATATAGAGTCTTTTTTTCTCTTAAAAAAGTGATTTTGACTGTTTTGAACTTTATATCAAAACCTGATGACACATTTTTACCAACAGACAAGATATAGTTCTAAACGCTGGTTATTGGACTCAGTTATAAGGCTGCATCCATCATAATTCTGAATTCCATTTGTTTTGCATATATATGGAAATATGTTATTGAATGAGCCATAAAGAAAAGGCAATTTTAGGTAATCATACATCTTGAGTCTCTGAAGAGTTTGTGTAAAAGGGAGAAGTATTGGCAAAGATCAAGTACGTCTTTTTTTTTTCTGCTCCTCTCAAACACACAGCACATCATTTTATCAGCTGTTCAATAAAGTAAAGAACATAGGGAAATGGTGCACTGTTGACTGCTGTAACAGTACAGAAAAGACCATTTGTACCAAAGTAATTCTTCTTCTATTGTATTATAACTGTATGCAGCTTTGAACACATTCTAAGTTCGACAGAGAAAATGGAAAAAAGTAATAAATTTCTTACATGATAGATGTTATGGCATTTGGAGAAGTACATTGTAAAACACAAAAACATTTTAAAACAATTTCAATGGCATAGCAGCACAGGAAAACTTCTTACAAGCAAAATGTTCCTTTGACGGGCAAATCAATCGCAGATAATCCAGTGCAGTGTATGTGTTGAATCATACTGTTGAAATGCTTATCAACAGGGCATTCAAAATAGGCAGCTTATATTTTTTCCCTGATTATTAGAAATGGGATTACAACTGTCCCAGTGGGTAGAAAATGTTTGCATGTTCCACTTATGAAGCTAAAAATCAGATAAGAAATTCAGAAGGGTACAGATTCTTAAATCCTCAAAGCTCTGCCATTACATAGATAGAGAGTTTGCATTTGGGTTTTTTCAGGCTTTGTAATATGTTTCAGTTTGCCAGCACTTTAAACTACTCATAAAAGCTGTAGTATTAGTAAAGAATTTTTGCATATGATGACGTATTTTCTCATCTAGTAAAAGACTTTTACACAGGCTTATTTTCCTTCACAGATTGATATGCTGTGCTGAATCTGGGCTATGATGGCTGCTGAATAGGAAACACTTTGAAAGCTTCCAGTGCCCTATCCAATAGATTATATCCAAGGGAACACAGCTGGACTAAAGACTGTTATAAAAATTAATTTTTGAAATTTCAGTTCCATAAACTGATAATAGCCTTTTGATATTCTTTACAATTTTTCGGAAACCTAGAAAGTAGATGCCTGGACAGAGAAAACATCTACCATTTTAATGTAGTCAACTTTACTTAGAAGCCATACCCTTTGTATTTTTAAATACATTATGCTGCTTTTATTTACTATTAAGTTAACTCCACAGCTTGGTTTCAAAAAAACAGCAGTCATAGTATTTAACACTCTTGAAAATAGAGGAGTTAATTTTATGGAGAAAAAATATCAATTAGTAGTATTGAATTTCACCTACAGTAAATACCATACAAATTCCAAGTGTGAATCATCATGCAACAACTGAAGTAGATTTGCATAGAAAGAGGCTATCAATCCAAAGCATTTTTTTTTTAAATGTGAATTAGAAATGCATTGCAATAGGAGACAAAAAAAAGCCAATACCCCTAAACACAAATTTAGCTTTTTCCTTAGCATTATACCTGCCTGCCATGTTCAGATTAATTAGTTCTTTATCTCAAGCAGATTCAAAGGATGTTAAGGCAAATTAATTTTCTGAAACAGGTCAACATAACTAAAGGCCCCAGCCACCCTTTGTGTCAAATCAGAACAGTGGGAGAGGGCAGCAAGGGGAGTGGCAAGAGAAAAAGGAAGGTCCTATCAGTTACTTAATCTGGGAACAGAAAGCTGATATCTAAACCCAAAGCAGTTTTTGGCAAGTGGTGTATCAGCTGTAACGTATTCCTTGCTCTTGACTTCAGTGGTAGTAAAATAGCTCACAGAGCTCACCACTGGAGTGGCCAGGCGCTCTGTAGACATGAATTCTACTGGCAAATCCCCAAATCCTAAACGTTGTTTATGAGGAAGATCAACAAAACCCAGGAAATTAGGTCTGACTCTTTTTTTCATTTTTTTTTTAAAAAAAGAGTGTCCATTGAGCTTCAGTTACATCCCCGTCCCTGCATTTACTCTTTTGTCCTTTGCTGGTTTGTGTCAAAAGATTTTAATTCAGGTATCTTGCATTTACATTGTAAATCGTTTTGCCAGAGGCCACACAGGAACAGGAACACACCCAGATGAAAACAATACAATATTAAAATGCCGTTATCTGATGCAGGGGAATGTCAGGGTAAAACATCTCCCTCCAAGCAGAGCTGTGAGTAGAACAGCTTTCCCAGGCATTCTGCCCCCTTGCTATACTTCATCCCAGATTCTGCATTCAATCATAACGTCACAGATACGCCAAGATAGCCACTGAGCTGTATTCTTACTTTGGTCTCATCTTGTCCCCAATGCAAATCGCAAGAAGACCTAAGAATGTACATTTTATTCCTACCCTAGTCTATGATGCTGTGTTTTAGCAGGTATCAATGAGTCAGTTGGCATAGTCAGGTATTATTGGCAATAAAGGTTTTCAGAGCATAAAGTTGTTTCCTTTGTTTCTAAGCTATCATTTGACCTCAGTTCCTTAAAATTGTGCCACTTTGCTTAGTCAGTCATTACTAATTGGGGGGCGGGGGGGGGGGGGGGCCAGGGGG